>OY744608.1:46636590-46786364 GCA_963556255.1 Allolobophora icterica
TCTTCTATGTATATGTTGAAGAGGAGTGGTGATAGTGGGCACCCTTGCCTTACTCCCCTACCAATGCCTCCTTCCTCTGAGCACTCCCCTTCTATTCGTATCTTTACTGTTTGGTTCATATGTAGGTTTCCTATAAGCCCTCTGTCCCTCCAATCTATGCCCCTTCGTCTGAGTGCATTCATCAACTTTTTCCAATCTACTCTGTCAACCGCCGTCTCATAATGCCTTCTGGATATATACCTGATTACGGCTTGGTTTTGGGGAGTCACCTTTTGCATTTGACAACAACGCAATAGAAGTTACTAGTTACAACGACACATGGGCGGCCTTCCCAGGGGGTTGAGGGGGACAAGACCCCCTACATACATTTGTCCCCCGCCCAAACTTTGAAGAAACACCAAAAAGGTCATCAAATTTGATCGCGCGCGAGCGCGAAAAAATTTTGTTAGAATGAATTTTTGACCTCTTTTTTGACCATTTCAGGTCAAAACTCTTTCTTTGACCAGATCATTTCTAAAGTGTCCCCCCACCTGTCAAACAAGATCGCCGCCACTGCAATAACAGTTAACTTCACAGCGCCTGCCAGCGTTGTATCAACATTGCCAAGCAGTTGTATACAATAAATAATCATGATATCCAATGTTTTATGGCTATTGACTTTAGTTTCATTCTGAATCGACCACAGATCGATGCTCTGTCTATGTAAATCCTCAGTTCTATTATTAGGTTATGCTGCATCATATCATATCATCGATTGTTTATATATGACACTTAAGAAACTGTTTTTCGTGGTGGCATCTTACAGCCAGTGCAACATACACGGACAGACAGTCATTCCGAAGTTATAACAGCGAAATCGACAGAGCGCTTTCTCTTCACGGATTCTAAGACAGTGACGATTGGCAGTTTGGTCTGACCTTAAAAAAACTCAGAAAAGGATTGAGGAGGACAATTGGTAATACATGTAATGACCGATAGTTCTGATTACAATTGAAGTTCACACGCAACGTTATGTATAAAGTCCATCAATTGATTGATTTATTCAATCAGTCAAAAAATCAATCAATTAATCAATCAAACAATCATCAATCAATGAATTTCTGTTATTGGTCGAGATGAACATAAGCAATGTAACGTCAATACATTTTGATTCATAATCGCATGTTCTAGTGGGCACAAAAGGGGAGCCCAGGAGGAAAGAAGGTCCCGCTAGGTTAGGCCACTCATGTCTTCTTCTGGTTCTCTGCCTTCAGGCAGGTTCGGACGTCTGACGTCGTCACTTCTCACGATTTTGAGCCTCTTCTTTGAGTCTTCTATATCCTTCCTTCATCATCCAATCCAGCATCATCTTTCTTGGTCTTCCCCTTGTCCTCCTCCCCTTCATTCTTCCCTCGATGACTTATGTAACGTAGTGATAATAGCTGACAACAAATAACACACCAATCACAAAGTCGGGAAATTAGTTGGAGGCCCAGATCATGTTACAATAAGTCAAATTAGGATAAATCAAAGAATAGTATAAGGTAAGAAAATGTTGGTTGGTAATAGGTAAGCCAGTCGCAATTTTATATCTATATTTTTGGCTATTTTCAATGATATTTGATGTATGTGGTCATTCCAAGTCTTTGATATATATTTAGAGTTAGACATAACATTTTCTACACGCACGAATCTATCAACCACATTGTCACGATCTGTGACTCAAATTATCCGGAAAATATTTCACTAACTCTTAGCAACATATTTGGGACTGCCTTATAGGCCCTTTTTGCAGCCACGACAAAGACCAGATCAGAATAGACTGACCGGTCCGTGACTCGTCTGGGCGTCGTTTTCCGAGCGATCCACACGATAGATTGTGCACTAGCCGTCATCACACCATGCACTCCTCGCAGGCGTTCGATGCGCAGCCGCTAGACGCACCTAACAGTCCAATGCGTGTGATCCTTTGATTTATATTTAGAGTTAGACATAACATTTTCTACACGGACGAATCGGCTAGGCGTGACCTGTAACCCCAATCACGTGATAGAATTTGTACAAAGAAGTAAACAACCGGCATCGGTGTGACATCAGAGAAATTTCCTAGACAAACGCGAGCTTAAAACTTGCTGATTAATCGGCGCAATATTACGTTCACATAATTGTGTCAATTTCATATTCCGGGTATATGTATGTTTCATGTATGTAGTGTATGTAAGCGTACGTGTATCCATGCATAGTAAACGCATACAACCTATACAGTTATCAGCTCACTCTGGCACACGCTGGCGAAAAATAATATTATATTTACTGCAGTTATAATCGGTAAAAGACTACGATTATTCAAGAAAGTGATGACTCCAGTTAAAAGGATCCAAATACTTGTAATGTAACGAATACAATTCCAGAATCGCCTTAACCCAAAGATTAGTTTAAGATAGAATTGAAATATGGAACTGGGAGTTACGGGAACAATGTAAGCTCCTGCAGAAAGCGAAATGAAACTGGAACGCCCTATATATGGGTGATACAGTTGGACGAGCGTATACAATGCCAGGAACTGGTTTCAGAAGGATGAAAGGAGGGAAGGAGGTGCAGCTGCATTGTGAGTCAAATATAGGCCGATAAATCTGCTGACATGTGCAGTGTTTCCTGATGTTAAGTCTGCATCGCTTGGGCTCAATTGCATTGATTTACCTGCTCAATGTTGCCAATACATCAGCTATTTCCAAGAAATCCCACTCACCCATTCCTTATCGATCTTTTGTCAGAACCTATCATTTCACGCAGGACTTCGCAAAACTAGACCTCTCATCCATGAGATGGGACAATCTGACCATGACCACCCATTTCAGTATTTGGGGAGGGCAGGTTATTGCGTTGCCTCCATAAACTGGAAAGGGTTGCCTATTAAGGTTATAAAAATACACAGGAAGATAATTAAAACATTTGGAATTAATAAAAAAAAGGTTTTTAGAAATCCTGAACAAGTCATTAAAATGTTAAGAAAAATAAAAAGAGAATTCTGGAAGGCTTTAAAGAACAGCGCTTAGCCACAGAAGCTCATCATCAGTTGCCGATGGTATCTCGTAGTCTACCAGGTGTAGCGTTTGAACATTTGGATGTGTAGGTCAGGACCCGGCATGACAAAAGGTTCTCGTCCGCAGCGCTCACATCCTGGTTGCAGAGTGGATTATTTATTTATTTCGGATATTTCTATAGCGCCTCCTCAAGTCTACTACTACTCAGAGGCGCTCCCGACTACAGGATTGGTATACTGTGTCAGAGTTTTCACGCCGAAGCGCCACAAGCAATCGCGAGTGAAGGACTTGCCCAAGGTTCGTACGCAGCGGCTAGAGTGGGATTCGAACCTGCAACCCTCAGGTCACAAGGCGCCGAACTTGCCACTCAGCCACCACGCCCCCACAATTACACCAGATGCGATGGCGCACTCCTCGCCAGTTCAAGACTATCAAACGAAACTCACACGTCTTCCCAGGGAAGACCTTCTCAACTCAGTCGATAACATAAAGCCTGGCTTAGTAGCTGACTTTATTCTCATACGGACCGCTCACATCATTGCAATCCACAGCGCTGCTCATGCCTCCCAGCCCAATAGGTATTATCGGCTCACGAATCATCTCGTCACCCTTCGATTCGAGCCTCTTCATAGCGAGGTCGAGCACCGAAACTATACCTATCATCCTGGATTCGATGAGTCCTTAGGCCGCTCTGGGAAATGTACGCTGGGTAGTTACAGTAATCATCTCTTGACCAGCAATCTTCGCCGTCCGCGCACACTTCCTGCTCGCTCCAAAGGTGATTGGACTCGTAACCACGCTTTGCATTCCTGGAACAGCAGAACCCTCCAAATTGGTCATGCGATGGCCTCTACGGTCGAATAAGGTAACTCAGAAGGGTGCATACCCAGCAGTCTTGTTGTCAAGACCTTAAACCTCAAGACCAAGACCAAGACCAAGACCTTGAACCTCAAGACCAAGACCAAGACCAAGACCTTGAACCTCAAGACCAAGACCTTGAACCTCAAGACCAAGACCAAGACCAAGACCTAGAACCTCAAGACCAAGACCGAGAACAAGATCCAAAAAATCACAGTCGTATCCAGACTTCTATTCCTTACAAAAACTTGTCCAGTCGGACTACTCGTTATTTTAATGAAAACATGAGTTTTTTCATTTTTTCAAGCAAAACAAATTCTAAATGGAGACTGCAGAGAATTCCGAATTCGTATTTACAAAAGTCCTTCATTCGAAATGTTATTCCAAATGCCTGTTGAATTTTATAAAAACCAATTCGCTCAGAATTTTCTGACCAAGACGTGACCTGTGGGGTCTCATAAAAATTCTACCATGTGAAGAAACACGGTCTACAAGTGCTGAAATCGTTAGAACACAAAGCAGCTTTTCAAGAACCGGATGTAAATGTACAAATTAATCGTGAGTCTGTTTTGAAATCATTCCATGGTAAATAACTGGAAGTCAAAATAATTGTCCAAAACAACAGCGAAGCCTCATTCACACTGTGTAAATACTAAAGCAATAACTGTATGAGTAATTATTGGATAAATTTTTAATTCTTGCCGTTTGTTAAAATTAATGACTGTTCATATTGACAAAAGTCTTGGTCTTGGTCTTGCAAAACCAAGACCAAGACTTTGAACCTCAAGACCAAGACCAAGACCAAGACCTTGAACCTCAAGACCAAGACCAAGACCAAGACCTTGAACCTCAAGACCAAGACCAAGACCAAGACTTTTAAAAACGAACTCGAGTGCACTCGAGACCAAAACCTTGGTCTCGAGGACAACAAGACTGATACCCAGTCCCCGTCAAATGTACTGAGATGGAAATATCCCGCGGGAGCATCAAGCGGCAGCCACAACTTCTTGCGTACTGCCGCTCTTCCAGTCAAGTTGTTCCAGTTTTGCACATCATCTCTCCAAGAACAAGTCAGTGATGTATTCGGAGGAAGAAATAGCAGCACAGAATGAACATGCGCCGCTGGGGCTTTAGAGGAGCACTTTTAAACTGGTTTAGTCCCACTCTCAAGAAGTCTTCATGGGTCGTCTTCATTTCGTATGGTCCAGTGTGCAGTCTCGGGCATTACAAGTCTGCATCACAGTGATTGACTTTACTGTCTCCCCATCAATGGAGACTAATGAGGCGATGATTGTCAACCACCCAGTGTTTAACTTTCCCGTCATTGTCGATACAGAGCGAGATACACTTTGCTGGGTTAAATCTCTCGACTGTTAATCAGACCCGGCTTCACCCCTGATGTGTTCCGCTGAGAGGATCTTTTGCTGATGGAGCGATTGTCTCCGTGATCCCTTTGAGCTTTTTATGCACGTAGAACAGGTCGCCATTCCAGACACCACACTCGCCGCTACTCCATCGATTGCAATGACGGGCGCTGCATTGGCAACGCCCCTTCGCGTATATTTTCCTGCCATTGTTAATCGTTATTGAGGTCGCCCTCGCATGCTTAGTTTCCAAAGCGATCCATCATGTTTGGACAATCGGACCATTCACTCTGGTTCTGTCAACGGTTCGAGCTGGAGATGCCCGCACCAACAACACCGCGTCAATGAGTATGCACATGAGTTCACACCGACCACATCGGTTAAACGGTAAAGCACACGATGTTGGGGGATGGTTCTGGGCAACTCTTTCGCACTCGCGGTCGCTTCGAACACCCGGCCATAACTTCACATGTCCAACATTGGCTACAACGGGTACAATGTAATGTAAAGGAGATCATGTATGAAGCATGGTTCAATAGCAAAGCCATTCGAGTGCTTTATACAGAGCAAAAGGAGCTGAACCCTGTCGGTCTACGTTGTTTAGTAAGCGAGGTAGCAGTGACCTCAGCGAATTGCGCTCATATTGTAACGAATCGTTACAAGCCTTAAATATATTACTTCAGCTAAGATTGCGAAGTCAATGTTATTCGCTAGAGGCCACTGCGGTAGTGCAGTACAGTGCATGCCAGCCGTAGATCTGTGGTATGCGAGTCAACCAATGGGAAGACGTCACGTTTTCTGTGCTTGTTCGTGATTGGCTAGAGGTGAGCACGTGTGAACATTTGCGCCCTTTTTCGTGGCCTGTATGCAGTTTCAGCCTAGAAGTGAACGAGGAAGGAAGGAATCGGTGTCCTTAGAGCTAATTTTAGCGTGAAATGTTCTTAACTGCGCAATACGGAATTTTACGATTAAAACGATGGAAATTGTCGAAAGTTGGGGATAATATTTCATCGTAACTACATCTTTGAAGATCAGGCGTCCAATTTATCGACGGGCGTTCGATATTTCTTCGAATTTGGGGAATTATGGCAAAATTACCGGGAGGCCATGTTTTCGATCGAATTGGTGCAACGGAGCTCCAGTGACCTTGGATAACCTTGACGTGGAATGATATTTACTGGATTTGACCGAGATCGCAAATATTGGCAATTGGGAAGAATATATCTTGGAAGTTCAGGGAGTACAACCCCTTATTCTTTTGAGTCGTATATTGAAATCTCCAGCGATATTTAGATATATGATCGTTAGATTAGATATGTATAAATTTGTTGTGAAGCGATAAGACGATAGTTTAAGTTCAGGTGCTATATAAATGTACACGTTAACTTAGTCAGGAAACATACAGCGATAGATAAGTCGATAGTTTAGATTCACTTGTGCTATATAAATGTAAATGAACATATGGCGATAGTATAAGTCGATAATTTCATTTCTGTTCAATAAATAATTATAATGGAAGAAGAGATTTTATCTGAACACGAAACTAGTCGATTAGGCGATATACTAGAAAAGATTGTAGAGCGCCAGTCGACTCAGGAATCTGTATTAAGTACATTTGTAGAGCGCCAGACAAATCAAGACTCGATACTAGGGGCATTTATAGAGCGCCTGACAAATCAGGAAGCTGTTATGAGTTCATTATTCGAATCTCAACAGACCTTCATGGAAACTCAACAAGTATTTATGGAGCGCCTGTTATCAGATAGGGTCCCCGAGAGAAGAGAACAGGCCCACAGCGCCAGCAAGCTGGGTTCAAAACCAGGGCTTGTATACTCTTCAGATGTTCTCTCACAACAGCGCGGGCACTCGCTAGAGCGGGACCAGCACGCTACACTTGGTACCAGAATCGGGCTTCGAACTAGAGAAGATTTAGTTAGAACTAGAGAAGATTTAGTTAGAACTACAGAAGAACCGAAGCCAGCCTACTATACAGAAGATAATGAAATTTTCTATAGGATGGATAGGGTAAACTTAATGGACTTAGGACCAGCAGAGTTCGAAAATAAAATGTTTAACTGGGCTATGCCTACACAAACAGAGATAGGACTAAATTCTGCTTCAGACGCGGATGCAATTGAGAGTCTCAGTGAAACTAATAGTACAGACTCTGATGTTAGTAATGCTAGGTCAACACATAATGTAGATACTAAGCTTAACCCAGTAGGTGTAGATCAAAAGAATATACGATCATATACTAACCTGGAGTTTTCAGTTGCAGGTGTTGGTCAAAGCTTGGGAGAAGACTCTCGACGGCCAACAGTACGAGAAGACTTGGTTTCTCAAGTCTCTCAAGGGGGAAGAACAGGCAGAGATGCGCATCCCAGTCGTCATGTACCTGTCGACATGAGAGCGACCACCTTGCCTAGAACTTGGACAGAAACAAGGCCTACAGTTGGACAAGTCAGTTGGAGCCAAGATGAACGACTTCCAATGACGAATACTCCTGTCTACGCCATGTCATCTGAGCCAAGAGTAGTAACACTTTCTCAGCATCTGCCTTCGTCGTCGCTGACTATGCCTCGATCTACTAGTGGACAAATCGAATCTTTGATGATGCCGTCAAAAGTCGCAGCGTCCTTTCCTCCTCGGTATGTTAGTATTGTTGATGCAGGAGAAATGAATAAGTCAAGCAACATGTTTATGCTTATGCCTGTTCATACTCCAGACATTAATGAGCCTCGGATATCCACAGCTGCCTCACTGACCAAACCGGAAGTTGTTTGCAACACGGAGCCAAAGCCTCAACAGGTGATGTTATGTTATGGTCCGTCGAATGTGCAACCTAGTTTGATAGAGAAGCAAGAATCAAAAGCTGAACTGGCGAGCGATGTGAAACCGGACTCTAATTTTCAGAAGATGGTGCTTCAGAAAACGGTGACGTCAGTGGCAACGCAAACTGTTGTTTCTGATGACTGTTTAATCGCAATGGAGAATAAACCGGTTGTGGCTAAAGTTAAACAAGCTGCAGCTGGAGAGACAACTTCTACTGCGGAAGCTACGGTGAAGCCAATTCTAACGTCTACCTCGACGAATGTAACACCGGAGAGAACTAGACAATGGATTAGGCTTGGTGGTTACAATGGTCGAACCCCAATAGAAGCTTTTCTTCGAAAATTTGAGGTGTGTTCGAGAAATAACGGTTGGACAGATGAAGAGAAATTAAACCAGTTAACCTGTGCTTTAACAGAACCGGCAAATCAGCTTTTATGGGAATTCCACTCTGCTACTATGGTTACCTGGTCGGACTTGGTTAAGAAACTTCGATCTCGTTACGGAAGTGCAGAGCAAGCTGCGTTATATCAGACTCAATTGAGCACAAGAAGACAAAAAGATGGAGAGGATCTTGGAAGCTTAGGTCAGGACATTCGAAGACTGCTAACTTTGGCATACCCTGGACCACCGTCGCAACATAGTGAAACTATTGCGATACGTGCTTTCGTGGATGCCTTAAAAGATAAAGAATTAGCCTTGAAGCTACGGGAACGCGAGCCAGAGACACTTGATCAAGCGTACAAACTTGCTTCGCGTTTAGAAGGCTATTCTCGAGTTGACAAGGACAGTTCAGATCAATTTGAACGTCGACCGGCACGTGTGAAGGCTGTGAAGGAAAATGATCCGAATTCAGAGTTGATGCGCCATTTTTTAGAACAACAGAAACAGTTGGAGCGACTTATCGAAACACAACAGAAGAGGTTGGAGAAAATGGAGAAAGCCTTGGAATCCTGGCAAAATTCGTCAGCCTTTAGAATTCCTCCTCCTCCTTTTCAGCCGCCAGCTCAGCGAGAAGTTCCGCCTCGTTGGAGAATGGAAGGTGCAACTAATTATCCTGATAGTGGACAAAGGCAAGACAATCGAAAGTCATGGCGGTCTACCAAGCTCTGCTTTGAGTGCAATCAACCCGGACACTTGGCCAGGTCATGTCCGTTTCGACAGAATGTTCCGACCGATGTAAATGCAACTCCGAACCAACAAGAACCGGCAAGCAATCGACATATTCAGGGATGTAGCAACGCCTATCTCTCGTTGACTGTGAATGGAAAGCCTACCTTCGCATTACTGGACACAGGGAGTGAATTGTCCTTGACTCCAGCATCGTTGGTACGTAAAGAGGACATGAGAGAATCCCGACAGTTAGTTAGAACGGCGAATGGTTCCCAAATCCGCGTATTGGGCGAAGTTACTCTTAATTGTACGGTGGACAATTTCTCTTTTGAAGTCAAGTGTTTGGCCACTGAACAAGTTACGGAGCTTATAATCGGAATGAACTGGATGGAGAAAAATAGTGTTCTATGGAACCTCGGAGCGAGGTGGGTTCAGATTCAAGGTCACACTATTCCTATCCAAGGTCGACGTCGAACAGCAGTCTGCAGGAGGATAGCCGTGGCTAACAATGTAAAGGTGCCTGCTCGCAGTGAAATGGATATTGAGGCTTATGCGATTTTATCGGACTTGAAACTGAAGTTGTCTCCGTGGGCGACTCAACCGCAAGTGTTAGCTTCTGGATTAGTAGTTGCCGGGACACTTCTTCCTGAAAGAATGGTGGATTTAACTGTGCGGGTCATGAACCCCACTGGTCGCGAAAACCGAGTGAAAAAGGGAATTCAGTGCACGACAGAAGAAGTTACCGTGGTTGGAGAAGATCTTGAAAATCTCCACTCGGCGGGATGTGCTGCAGTTACTGAGACACCAGAGAAAATCTCAGAAGCGGAAATTGAATCTCAGCTTTCGGTGCTCTGGACTGAAGTTGCCGAAGATGTCTCCGCAGAAGTGAAAGAGAAATTACGAAAGATTATCTTGGACAATTCTAAAGCCTTCTCCTTGCACGAATGGGATCTTGGTTTTACAGAAATTGTACGACACGAAATCGAGACTGGAAATGAAACTCCTGTGAAACAGCCGCTTCGACGACAACCATTGTCTTTGTTGCCGGTAATCGACGAACAGGTTGATCAGATGTTGCAGCACCGCATTATCGAACCTTCGACCTCTGCGTGGTCGAGTAATGTGGTGATGGTCAAGAAGCGAGATGGGTCGTCAAGATTCTGCGTAGACTATCGAGCAGTAAATGCAAAGACGGTCAAGGATGTTTATCCCTTACCGTTAATAAGCGAGAGTCTAGATGCATTAGCTGGAGCGAAATGGTTCAGTACCTTCGACCTCCGGGCTGGCCATCATCAGGTCGCTGTGCATCCGAGGGACCGTCCCAAGACGACATTCATCACTCGAAAAGGAAGTTTTCAGTTTCGTGTACTCCCGTTTGGACTGACCAACTCTCCGGCCTGTTTTGCTCGTATGATGAATTTGGTCATGGCGGGGTTGAATTTTTCGATGTGTTTAATATATCTGGATGACATTATTGTCTTTGCATCCGATATGGACACGCATCTAACCCGGTTGACATGTGTGCTGACAAGACTAGCTTCAGTGGGACTAAAGTTAAAGCCATCTAAGTGCCATCTTTTGCAACGTCAAGTGCTATTTCTTGGACACGTGGTTAGCGAAAATGGTATCGCCACGGATGAAGAAAAGATCGCAGCAGTAAGAGATTGGCCGACACCTCGAAAGCTTCGTGATGTGAGAGCATTTCTTGGATTATGTTCTTACTATCGAAAGTTTGTTTGGCAGTTTGCCAAAGTTGCTCGCCCGCTTCATGCGTTAACTCAGAAAGGAGTACAATTCCGTTGGTCAGCAGAATGTGAAGAAGCGTTTGAGGAACTAAAGAAGAGGCTAACCGAGGCACCTATTCTGGCGTTACCTAACGATGTTGGTTTATACGTCTTAGATACGGATGCTTCAGGATAAGCTATTGGAGCAGTTCTATCTCAAGTACAAGGAGGAGAAGAACGTGTTATTTGCTATGGCAGCAGAGTTTGCTCGTTGGCTGAGCAAAATTACGATGTAACCAGAAGGGAACTATTAGCGATCGTCTATTATCTCAAGACCTACAGACAATACCTGTTGGGAAGAAAGTTTTTACTACGGACTGATCATTCAGCCTTGCAGTGGTTAAGGAGAACTCCTCTTCCGATAGGACAACAGGCCCGGTGGTTGTCAGTAATAGAAGAATTTCAATTCGACATTCAGCATCGAGCAGGAACTACCCACCGAAACGCAGACGCCATGTCTCGTCGTCCATGCCAAGTGGATGCAGTGAGGGAAGTTTCAGAAACTGTGAGTGGTGCATCTGACTTACCTGTGGACTGGAGTCGTCAGGTCATTGGTGATGAGCAAAGGACCGACCCTGAGTTGGGTTGGGTGATGCAGCAGAAATCGTCTTCAGATGAAGTTCCTTCTTACGATCGTATACGAAGTTCAACTACTATGGTGAAGACGTTAGTGGCGCAATGGCCTCAGTTGGTAGTGCAAGATGGACTACTGAAAAGAAAATGGCTGGACCCTGAGACAAATGAAGTACGATGGTTACAATTGATACCACCGCCGAGTCGTCGGTCTGCGCTTATCCAGTTGTCACACGAAGGCATAAATGGAGGACACATGGGAATACGTCGAACTCTCGCCCAGCTACAGAAAAGAGCATATTGGCCCGGGTGGAGAGAGAATGTAAGAATGCAACTGCGTCGGTGTACTTTGTGTGCACAATACTTTCGTGGTAAACCACCTCGTCAGGGACAGCTGCAGTTGATGATCGTGGGCGCCTCGTGGGAATGTCTCGGAGTAGATATCACCGGCCCACACCCAGTGTCTAGCAAGGGGTATCGTTACATTTTGACGGCAGTGGATCACTATACGCGCTGGGCTGAAGCTCATCCTATACGCAATCAGGAAGCATCAACCGTAGCCAGAGTTTTGGTCACCGAGGTCTTTTCTAGGTATGGATGCCCTAGACAGATCCTCACGGACCAAGGTCCATGTTTTGAGGCTGCCTTATTTCAAGACTTGTGTAAACGATTACAGATCGACAAAGTAAGAACATCGCCATATAAACCAAGTTCGAACGGAGCTGTGGAGCGTTTCCATAGAACGTTGAACGCTATGTTGGCAAAGGTGGTCGCTCACAATCAAAGGGATTGGGATGTGCATCTGCCTTATGTCCTCGCCGCCTACAGAGCTACGGAAAGTGAAAGTACAGGATTCAGTCCGAATCGTCTGTTCCTGTCACGATTGACTTAGTATTAGGCGATGTTCAAATGTCTGATGTTTTGTTAAACACTGATGATTTCGTAGCTCTGCAGATGAAAAATGTTCAAGCTGATTTCAGGTTAGCTCGAGAGTTTATGCAGCGCCAGGCTACAAGCCGAGCCTATCGGTACAATTTAAGGGTTAAACCGGCCACCTTCAAACCAGGAGAACTTGTCTGGTATTTCTATCCCAGGAAGCGGCCTGGCTTGAAAGAGAAATGGGCAAAGTATTACACGGGTCCCTATAGAGTTATAGAACAACTGAACGTGGTCTTGTACAAGATACAGAAGTCCGCTAGGTCACGACCACAGCTAG
Source organism: Allolobophora icterica (assembly GCA_963556255.1). Lineage (NCBI taxonomy): Eukaryota > Metazoa > Annelida > Clitellata > Crassiclitellata > Lumbricidae > Allolobophora > Allolobophora icterica. The sequence continues at coordinate 46,649,351 of OY744608.1, forward strand.
TCTATGTAGATAAACTCAAGAGTTATGAGGGAGAGCCACTTAGTAATTGGGCGGGGAGACCGGCCCCTCAGCAGGATGTGAGACCGGATGCCGCGGACCTCTGTGAAGACCCTGAGGATCTGGATTTGGTTGTTATCGATCGGCCCAGACGCGAAATTAAGAAACCGGTAAGGTACATGTAAGGTTGACACTGTATAAGTATGAGATAAGGTAAGGAGATTTGAGAGTGATGTATTGTAATAATGCCATTACCCTGTGCCTGTCACTAGAGAGTCGGTATAATGTGACATTCATAAGGATTTAGTTTTGTAAGTCTAGTTCTGCGCCGCTTAATGGCGACTATTGTTGAAAGGAGCGAGATGCTATGTCTCTTAGTTTTATTTTGATGAATAGGTGTTTACTTTATTGCTAGTATAAATTTGTTAAGCTATTGTACTTTGCTTAATAGAACAGTCTTACCTTAGCTTGACATTAGTTGTGTAGGAGCTCTTCTGCTTCTGATGTAATGGTAGTAGACATTGTTGACTTCTCGCAGGATTGAGTGATGCTTATGAAACCTTGCTGTTAACTAGTATCGATGTTGTAGTTAAGGAACATTGTACTAAAATCTGGAGATTTCCAGGATGACTCTGGGATTGTTCCCAGCAAATTTCCAGAGTGTCTGGAAATTTGAGCTAAGTGGGGAGGGTGTAACGAATCGTTACAAGCCTTAAATATATTACTTCAGCTAAGATTGCGAAGTCAATGTTATTCGCTAGAGGCCACTGCGGTAGTGCAGTACAGTGCATGCCAGCCGTAGATCTGTGGTATGCGAGTCAACCAATGGGAAGACGTCACGTTTTCTGTGCTTGTTCGTGATTGGCTAGAGGTGAGCACGTGTGAACATTTGCGCCCTTTTTCGTGGCCTGTATGCAGTTTCAGCCTAGAAGTGAACGAGGAAGGAAGGAATCGGTGTCCTTAGAGCTAATTTTAGCGTGAAATGTTCTTAACTGCGCAATACGGAATTTTACGATTAAAACGATGGAAATTGTCGAAAGTTGGGGATAATATTTCATCGTAACTACATCTTTGAAGATCGGGCGTCCAATTTATCGACGGGCGTTCGATATTTCTTCGAATTTGGGGAATTATGGCAAAATTACCGGGAGGCCATGTTTTCGATCGAATTGGTGCAACGGAGCTCCAGTGACCTTGGATAACCTTGACGTGGAATGATATTTACTGGATTGCCCGAGATCGCAAATATTGGCAATTGGGAAGAATATATCTTGGAAGTTCAGGGAGTACAACCCCTTATTCTTTTGAGTCGTATATTGAAATCTCCAGCGATATTTAGATATATGATCGTTAGATTAGATATGTATAAATTTGTTGTGAAGCGATAAGACGATAGTTTAAGTTCAGGTGCTATATAAATGTACACGTTAACTTAGTCAGGAAACATACAGCGATAGATAAGTCGATAGTTTAGATTCACTTGTGCTATATAAATGTAAATGAACATATGGCGATAGTATAAGTCGATAATTTCATTTCTGTTCAATAAATAATTATAATGGAAGAAGAGATTTTATCTGAACACGAAACTAGTCGATTAGGCGATATACTAGAAAAGATTGTAGAGCGCCAGTCGACTCAGGAATCTGTATTAAGTACATTTGTAGAGCGCCAGACAAATCAAGACTCGATACTAGGGGCATTTATAGAGCGCCTGACAAATCAGGAAGCTCTTATGAGTTCATTATTCGAATCTCAACAGACCTTCATGGAAACTCAACAAGTATTTATGGAGCGCCTGTTATCAGATAGGGTCCCCGAGAGGAGAGAGCAGAAGAAAGAAATTGAGTCTGTTGTGAGAGCGCCGAACCCTAGTGAGGGCTTGACACTAAGCCCTGCTGCGCCAGCAACGGAAGCCGCGGACATGCCACTCGTCATCCATGGTAGAAGAATGCCTCAGGGACCTAGTATGATGCAACCGGACGTGAAGCCTCGCTCTCGGCCTAGTAAGAAAAGGCGACAGCGGTTGCATCAGATAGAGAGAAGAGAACAGGCCCACAGCGCCAGCAAGCTGGGTTCAAAACCAGGGCTTGTATACTCTTCAGATGTTCTCTCACAACAGCGCGGGCACTCGCTAGAACGGGAGCAGCACGCTACAATATTAGGAGAGAAGGAAATGATTGCTGTAACCAGGCGAATGCCCCATTGCTCAGAGGAGGGAACGAGGACGTTATTTTGGTGTCGAAGGTCATCGGAGTCACTTGGGTTCAGTCCCGCAACTGATTGACATCAGCTCACATCTAATGATCCAACTGCTTTTGATCGATGCATTCATCGCTGGTTAGTAAATCACGACAGACATTCATGCAGACAGACGTTATCTATGTCAACCCCTATTAAACCTTGATGCGGTTCAATATATAGTTATAACGACATATTTCTCTGATGACCTTATTTGCACAACCGTCGCATTCATACTCTGAACAAGCGTTTTTTCATCACCCCTCCCTTTTCAGCGTAGCCTCGCCTCTGACTGCTGCAGCAGAAGCTGCTGCTGTCAGTAATCTAACCCTGCTTCGTTTAATATCGATGGAGTTGATATTAGAAGGCTAAATCCCGGCGGCACCCGCTGCGGTCAATCAGATCACACCCACATAAAACAACGAAAACAACAACATCGCGAGTCAGGCGCTATATAAATGTCTCGATACGTCACATCAGTCCATTAAGGAACATTCGACGGGTCTGGCGTCTGACTGCTTCGTCCGTTGGCGACTGAGGAGAAACAAATTGTAAACAAGACTTAGTTGTAAACAGACAAAACCGAGACAAACGTCTCTCTGATGTAAATATACTATAACCAAAGAGCATTCAGAAGATAGATAGTAATTCTAAACATATCCTATTTTACTAGAAATTCAACATGTTATCGTAGTATTATGTTCGTTCTAACTCCCGCGGATACCCTATTAAATTCACTGATCCAGGGTGTTTGGAACGTAATTCCTCCCTCTATTCAGCAGGCAATAAATCTACAAGACTAACAAATTATACGTATCTATTTAATTAGTGGTTGTTCTAGTTTATAACTGGATCGTAGGTTTATAAATTTTGCGTGTATTAGTTAATATAATTATTAGTTAAGCATTGTCTTTTTCGTCGTTGGTTTTTTCTTGTCTTTTTTCTTTTCTGCTCACTACGTTTGTTAGAAGTTGAGTACTGGTCAATAGGCCCAGCCAACATATAACAATTTCAAGGAGTCAACCCGCTGCTTAAATCTAGAAAATTTCTTTTAATAGTAAATAGGTGTCCCTAAACGGGATTATATCCATTCTGGGCCTTCCTTTGTTACCAGTTTGTTTTACAAATTTTAAATGTCACCTGTATTTGCCTTGATTTTTACATGCGTGATCACTGTCAACCCAATCCTTCCGTTGACAATCCTTCTGATTAAATCCTTGTTCTCTGTCTACTTAACGCCTATTTAACGTTCACCTTTTGAACACTAATTCTACGTATAAGTATAACCTGAATTAATCAGCAACACAGTTTAATATCTTTTCAGTTTAATAAGAAACAAACAGACAGAACTCAATTCGATTACAACTCAACTAGTCAGCCACACTACTACAGCGAACACACTCGAATTCAAACTTCTCTAGTCAGCATAATTCTTCGCGCCTCTTGACACACCTGTCCTCTGTGCGCATAAGCGAACTCTAATAATATACATATAGCGCGCCGCTGCCGAGATTGGCCGGCCGCGCGTGTCACTAAGACTATACGTTATACATCTATCATATATACATATACACGTGAAACTAAAGTAAGCGCACTATATATATACGCTAATATCTCGCACTGCAAGACTGTACACAAAACTCAGTTCACATTACCTCCTTCCTTTTTCTGGAATTGAGCAAATTAAATTTCAAAATTTGCGAAATTACCAAAATACATGAAACAAATATATATATAACTAATCAATCAAACAGTCTTACGATTCTTATAACCTTGACAAACAATCAGCAATAACATTCAATCTGCCCTTCTTGTACTTCACCTCAACATCAAAAGTTTGTAAGGCTAACGCCCAACGCACAAGTTTAGCAGACTTAGACATTGACTCAGTCAAATATGTAAGAGGATTGTGATCAGTAAAAATGAAAATTTTTGATCCAATTATAATTTCTTTTAACTTGTTTAGAGCCCAAACAATAGCATAGGCTTCCTTTTCCACAGTAGCCCATCTCTTCTGGGTATCAGTTAATTTCTGACTGATAAATGACACAGGGCGTTCTATTCCCTTGTCGTCCATCTGTGTTAAAACAGCCCCAACTGCAAAGTCACTACTATCGCAGTACAAATTGAATGGTTTTCCCACTTCAAAAACATATAATACTACTTTGGATCGCACAGCCTCTTTAAGTAAATCAAATGCTTGCTGATGTTCAACAGTCCAATCAATCTTATCAGAAACACGTTTACTAGTTAAATCAGATAAAGGTTTCGCAATCTGTGCAAAGTCCTTAATAAACTGTCTGTAATAATTAAAAAATCCAAGCAGTTGCTTAACTTGCTTCTTAGTTTCTGGGATCTTCAAATTAGTCAAACTTTCAATTCTGTCTGGATTCATCTTTATCTTACCAGACCCAACCACATGACCGATAAACCTTACCTCACTCTTACCAAATATGCATTTTTTCAAATTCAAAGTAACGTTATGCAATCTCATTTGCATCAAAAATGCATCTAGATGCTGCAAGTGAACTTTCCAACTGTCAGAATGCACAGCAATGTCATCAACATACGGTTCTGCAAAGTCACTTATAGGCTGTAAAACTAAATTTATCGCCTTAACAAAAGTTCGGCCTGAATTTATCATTCCAAAAGGAACACGAGTAAATTCATACAGTCCATTATGTGTTACAAAAGCTGTCTTCCATTGATCAGATTGTTTTACAGGACAAGTCCAATAAGCACTTCGACAGTCCAAAATAGAAATCACATTAGACTTTCCAACTTTGTTCAAAACGTCTCTGACAATCGGCATAGGATATTTACAATCCACTGTGAATGAATTAATGTATCTGTAGTCACAGGCAAGTCTTAAAGATCCGTCTTTCTTTTTAACAATAACCAAAGGGCTTGCCATTCTGCTCGATGATGGTTTGATAATGTTTGTTTTTAACATTTCTTTGATCTGACGTTCCACTTCTGCTCGATAAATCAAAGGAATTCGGTATGCTGCAAATTCCTTTGTGTCTTGCTCTCTTGTTATACTGATTTGTGTATTGCAACTGCTTTTCTTGAGAGTAAGATTCTGCAAACAATAATGCTTTCTCCGTATTTTCTTTGAGTTCTTTCAAATGATTTTCGTGAAAAGGAATTATCTTGTGCCATTTCCTCGGGTTGTCTATTAGGTCCATTGTCATTCTCCTGAAGGCGACCTCTTCTCTTGAGACCGGAGTGATAGGTACTCTATCCATCACCAGACTCCTTGCCTTTAGTTGACACTTCTCGCAAGACTTACAAAATTTCACAATGTCTCTTCTCATCTTTGGCCATACAAAAGATAATTTTATTCGTTCTCTTGTTTTCTCTTCTCCTAGATGTCCTCCAAATACCGATTCATGCGCCAATTCCATCACTTTAATTCGTCTCTCTTTTGGTAATACTAGTTGATATATCGTCTGGTCTAATATCTGATATTTCTTATGCAATAAACCGTTGATCACACAGAATTCAGATTCTTTCTCTTGTGCTAACTTCCACCACGGCTTCAACGATTCATCCTTTCTCTGTTGCTCTTCGAACTTCTTCGAATCGGCAATCTGCACCTTTTGTTCTTCGTCCATTTCTTCATCTCTATACAAGTCTCCTATCCCCACATCACATTCATTGTCTTCTTCAATTTCATTTAATGTGCCATTCTCGCATGCAGCCATCTCTTGCTCGTTTATCTCTGATGTTACACCATCTCGCGATAAGCTTCGTTGCTCATTACTTTCGTTTTCCTCATCACTTGAACTTTCAGTTTCACTCTTCTCATCAACATCTACCATTTCCTGTTTCCGACTCTGCGCTCTCGTCATTACATTTGCTTGTACACTCACATCTCCTTGTATCGTTTTAATTTTCATCTGTGGTACGGCTTTTAATTCGGCAATTATCTCTGGATGCAACAAGAATCTTTCTGTACTGCCCATCTTTGCAATACTAGCACACATCAAGGTGACATAAGGTGTAAGTGAACACTGGATTTTACGCGGAAATCCCTCTTCTTCCACGTCACTACCACACAGTCTAACATCGACTTTCACTAACTTCGCAGGAATGGCATCTCCTGCCACACATTGCAAATTCACTTTTCCAATTTGTTCCACCTTCATGCCTTCCAGTAATTCTTCACTAATCACCGGAATCTCTGCACCCGAGTCGCTCAGTGCTTTGACTTTCACTGGCTCTTTACCGTCTACTGCACGAATTTCAACCTCGACATATTGCAAGAACGATTTCTTCAATATTCGACTGTCATCTTTTCCTATGACTTCTCTCTGAATTTCAGCATCCAATAGAATTTCTTTTTGAATACCACATTTCATTACCGACTTTACTTCAGTCTCTTGGTTTTCTTGACTCGCGGTTTGATTATCTGTATCACTAACCACTTGAATCAAATTCACCCTTGTGTGTTCTTGATTTCTGCTAGAACTAGCTGCTGCCACTGGAACTGGACAAAATTTAACCAAATGTTTGTCTGAACCACAGTTGTGACAACGCTTCACAACTGTATGGTATGGTTGTGAAATACCTCGTTGTTCATTTCCTTCATATTTCTTATACTGCGTAAACGATGTGTTGCCTTCCCTCTTGGCAAACGGCGCTGACGATTTGTTAAATCCCTGACGACCAAACGTCACTTCTCTGGTCTCATTGGGTACAGGGACATTAGCCTTGACTTCCTTACCTTTGAACTGATTCCCTGTTCCTGGATTACTTTTCCACTTTCCACTCTGGCTTTGGCTTACGGAACGTTGAGAAGGATAACTGTTTATATTTGGAAATGCAAACCCAATTCGATTGTTTACATGAATGTCTGCTAGGTCTGCCACTGCACTAGCTTGGAGACAGTCAGTTCCTTCCTTCGACAATACAAACTGTAGTGGACCTGGCGGTAAACATTCTTTTAGCTTATCCGCTACCAGCAAATCAAAGAGCGTATCATACTCTCTGTTCACGTTTCGACTTCTCACGTAATAGTTTAGCAAGTTCTTCAGTCTTGCCGTAAACATCGTATAAGTCTCTTCTGTCGTCTTCTTAGCATCCACAAATCTGGTTCTGTATTCTCTCGAAGTCAACTTAAATTCTTTTAATAAGTGCTGCTTGACTTTATCGTAATTGTCTAGATCATCGAATGACAATCTATTCAGAACAGTTCGAGCTTTCGGCGTCATCAATGGTAGTAATAATTTCACCCAAAACGGCTTTTCCACAGCAAAACTGCGAAACGCGTTCTCGACTGTTTCAAAATATAATGGCACCTCCATCATATCAGTTGGCATTTGAGGCAATACATGCTTCATTGCATCACCTATTTTCTTAATTTTTGACACCAAAGTTTCACTTTCTTGCTGTTTCCTTCTTTCTGCTTCCCGTTCTTCTTTCATTTGCGTTTCTTTCAATGTCAATTTTGATTTCTCCAGTTTCAGACGTTCTTGTCTTTCTGCCTCTGCCTTTTCCAAACTTTCTTTCTGAAATTTGAGTTCTTCTTGTCTGATCTGTTCTGCGCGTTCTAACTCTAACGTTCGCGCTTTTTCTTTTTCTTCTTCACGCATTCTCTTTGCTTCAATCTGTTGCTGACGTACCTCTTCATCACTTTTTCTAGCTTTTTCAAATTCAATCATCTGCTCCAATCTTCTTCTTTCAGCATCTTCCCTATCTCTTTTCAACTGTTCTAACTGAATCTCAAACTGATTCTTTTGCAATTCAAGTTCTGCCTTACGCACTTGTTCTGCTTTATCTTCTCTCGCTCTTTGCAAACGCAATTCCTCTTGCCTTGCAAGTTCCGCTTTCTCTTCTTTCTCTCTCTGCAGACGCTCTGCTTTCTCTTCTTTCTCTCTCTGCAGACGTTCTGCTTTCTCTTCTTTCTCTCTCTGCAAGCGCAATTCGTCTTGTCTTACACGTTCTGCTTCTTGTCTCAGCTCTTTCTCTTCCTGTCTTCGTCTATCCTCTCTTTCTTTCTCTTCTTGTCTCCGTTTCTCCTCTTTTTCTTTCTCTTCTTGTCTCCGTTTCTCCTCCCTATCTTCTTTCATCATCATCCACTGCATCAACATCTCCATAGACATAGGCACAGGAGGTTTTTCAATAGCCTTTTCTACGGCACCGCCAACGGCACCTTCTTCTTCGACTTCTTCTTTCACCCACACTTCGGCGAGTTCCTGCATCATGTCACCACGTGACATACCTTCTAATTGTTCTTCTTTAAAACCAGCTTTCAACAAACGCTGTTTCAGCCTTTCCGTAGACATATTCTTAATATCTGCTTGTCTTTCAGCACTTAGTTTCTCCATCTTACTTGTTTACTTTGGTGATTTCTCTTTTAAAAGAAGTCACGGTTTTTCTTGGTGTGTGAATCGATAAACAAACGGGATTTCTTTTGTATTTGTTCGTGGAAAACAACGAAATTTTTATACCGTTTCTCGTGTTCCACCGTCGTTGATATCGTAGACACGTCACACAGCACACAACGCGTAGATTCTTCTAACACCGTCGTAGATTCTTCTATCCGCCGAAGGAGGTGATAACGTGAATTTTAATCCACCGTGAGTTTATATCCACCGTGAGTAATTATTCCACCGTGAGTATTTATTCCACACCGCCGCTGTTCCACCGTGAGTTTTTATCCACCGTGAGTATTTATCCACACCGACGCTGTTCCACCGTGAGTTTTTATCTACACCGACGCTGTTCCACCGTGAGTTTTTATCCACCGTGAGTAATTATTCCACCGTGAGTTCTTATCCACACCGTCACTGCCACCAATAATGTCAACCCAATCCTTCCGTTGACAATCCTTCTGATTAAATCCTTGTTCTCTTTCTACTTAACGCCTATTTAACGTTCACCTTTTGAACACTAATTCTACGTATAAGTATAACCTGAATTAATCAGCAACACAGTTTAATATCTTTTCAGTTTAATAAGAAACAAACAGACAGAACTCAATTCGATTACAACTCAACTAGTCAGCCACACTACTACAGCGAACACACTCGAATTCAAACTTCTCTAGTCAGCATAATTCTTCGCGCCTCTTGACACACCTGTCCTCTGTGCGCATAAGCGAACTCTAATAATATACATATAGCGCGCCGCTGCCGAGATTGGCCGGCCGCGCGTGTCACTAAGACTATACGTTATACATCTATCATATATACATATACACGTGAAACTAAAGTAAGCGCACTATATATATACGCTAATATCTCGCACTGCAAGACTGTACACAAAACTCAGTTCACAATCACATTAAAAAATGATTTGATTTTATATTGATTATTGAACTAGTTATTAAGCAAGACAAACTGGGAAGCATAGGCCTATACACCATACAGTCGTACAACAGGAAATAGGAAAGATCGACATGACAGACATACAGACAGACAAGAAAGACACACGAAGCAAGGCGGACAGGAACAGAGAGACATACACCAACGACAGACAGAGATCCAGATGAAGAGACAGATGGTCCTACACCTGGAAATAGAACAAACATTTGTCATCTCTGATGTTGGCTGACTTTTTTATTTGTCTCCGCTCAAGTGTATTTGTCAACACCGTCTTTCATCCTCTCGCTTCTCTCGACTTCTTCTCTATTTGTCCTGTATTCTTACTTTCTGTTTCTTCTCTGTAATCATCAAATTTCCTTACTATTGACATAGTTTCCCTTCATTCTCATTTTCTTTTCACCTCTCGCTCGCTCGCTCGCTCGCTCGCTCGCTCGCTCTCGCTCTCTCGTCTCTCTCTCTCTCTCTCTCTCTCATCTCTCTCTCTCTCTTCTCTCTCTCTCTCTCTCTCTCTCTCTCTCTCTCTCTCTCTCTCTCTCTCTCTCTCTCTATCTCTCTCTCTCTCTCTCTCTCTCTCTCTCTCTCTCTCTCTCTCTCTCTCTCTCTATCTCCCTCTCTGTCTCTCTCTGTCGCTCTGCTGTCTGTCTCTGTCTGTCTCTATGTCTTTGTCTCTTTGTCTCTCTGTCTCCCTCTGTCTCTGTCTCTCTGTCTCTGTTTCGCTGTCTCTGCCTCTGTCCTGTCTCTTCATATAGACAGGCTGCATCTCTTCTGGATTGAACTGAAACTTGGTTGTACAGATCAGCCGAAGTTGAATGCTGTGTCAACCCAATCCTTCCGTTGACAATCCTTCTGATTAAATCCTTGTTCTCTTCGTACTTAACGCCTATTTAACGTTCACCTTTTGAACACTAATTCTACGTATGAGTATAACCTGAATTAATCAGCAACACAGTTTAATATCTTCTAGTTTAATAAGAAACAAACAGACAGAACTCAATTCGATTACAACTCAACTAGTCAGGCCACACTACTACAGCAAACACACTCGAATTCAAACTTCTCTAGTCAGCATAATTCTTCGCGCCTCTTTGACACACCTGTCTTCTGTGCGCATAAGCGAACTCTAATAATATACATATACACGTGAAACTAAAGTAAACGCACTAAATATATACGCTAACATCTCGCACTGCAAGACTGTACACAAAACTCAGTTCACATTACCTCCTTCCTTTTTCTGGAATTGAGCAAATTAATTTCAAAATTTGCGAAATTACCAAAATACATGAAACATATATATATATCTAAATAATTAATAAACAGTCTTACGATTACTTATAACCTTGACAAACAATCAGCAATAATATTCAATCTGCCCTTCTTGTACTTCACCTCAACATCAAAAGTTTGTAAGGCTAACGCCCAACGCACAAGTTTAGCAGACTTAGACATTGACTCAGTCAAATATGTAAGAGGATTGTGATCAGTAAAAATGAAAATTTTCGATCCAATTATAATTTCTTTTAACTTGTTTAGAGCCCAAACAATAGCATAGGCTTCCTTTTCCACAGTAGCCCATCTCTTCTGGGTATCAGTTAATTTCTGACTGATAAATGACACAGGGCGTTCTATTCCCTTGTCGTCCATCTGTGTTAAAACAGCCCCAACTGCAAAGTCACTACTATCGCAGTACAAATTGAATGGTTTTCCCACTTCAAAAACATATAATACTACTTTGGATCGCACAGCCTCTTTAAGTAAATCAAATGCTTGCTGATGTTCAACAGTCCAATCAATCTTATCAGAAACACGTTTACTAGTTAAATCAGATAAAGGTTTCGCAATCTGTGCAAAGTCCTTAATAAACTGTCTGTAATAATTAAAAAATCCAAGCAGTTGCTTAACTTGCTTCTTAGTTTCTGGGATCTTCAAATTAGTCAAACTTTCAATTCTGTCTGGATTCATCTTTATCTTACCAGACCCAACCACATGACCGATAAACCTTACTTCAGACTTACCAAATATGCATTTTTTCAAATTTAAGGTAACGTTATGCAATCTCATTTGCATCAAAAATGCATCTAACTGCTGTAAGTGAACTTTCCAACTGTCAGAATGCACAGCAATGTCATCAACATACGGTTCTGCAAAGTCACTTATAGGCTGTAAAACTAAATTTATCGCCTTAACAAAAGTTCGGCCTGAATTTATCATTCCAAAAGGAACACGAGTAAATTCATACAGTCCATTATGTGTTACAAAAGCTGTCTTCCATTGATCAGATTGTTTTACAGGACAAGTCCAATAAGCACTTCGACAGTCCAAAATAGAAATCACATTAGACTTTCCAACTTTGTTCAAAACGTCTCTGACAATCGGCATCGGATATTTACAATCCACTGTGAATGAGTTAATGTATCTGTAGTCACAGGCAAGTCTTAAAGATCCGTCTTTCTTTTTAACAATAACCAAAGGGCTTGCCATTCTGCTCGATGATGGTTTGATAATGTTTGTTTTTAACATTTCTTTGATCTGACGTTCCACTTCTGCTCGATAAATCAAAGGAATTCGGTATGCTGCAAATTCCTTTGTGCCTTGCTCTCTTGTTATACTGATTTAGGTATTGTAACTGCTTTTCTCGAGAGTAGGATTCTGCAAACAATAATGCTTTCTCCATATTTTCTTTGAGTTCTTTCAAATACTTTTCTGGTTTAACTCCAACATGAGGTGGTAAGTTTATTTCTCTAGTCCAACTCTCTTTTAATATTGCCAATGGTCCTCTCGGAATTTTCCCATAGACAAGCATATATGGTGATACTCCAGTAGTTGCATTCGGCACTTCTCGTAATGCCCACACTGTGAAAGGAATTATCTTGTGCCATTTCCTCGGGTTGTCTATTATCACATGATGGATCATCTTTTTAAATGTCTGATTCCATCTCTCTACTAATCCAGCAGCTTCTGGGTGTCCTGGTGTGTCGAATCGTGGACTACAGCCCATTAAATTGAGAAATTCTCTTGTCAAACTGGCTGTGAAGTTCGTTCCTTGGTCACTTGTAATCACGGACGGCACACCAACGTTCATGAATAGTTCCATCAACGCTTCACACACAGCCTTCGCTGTCAGCGATTTCAATAAAAAGATTGTAGGCCATCTGGTGCACGAGTCCACAATGCATAAACAATACTTGTGACCTGCAGCAGATACTGGATCGATCGGGCCAACGAGGTCCATCGTCATTCTCTTGAAGGCGACCTCTTCTCTTGAGACTGGAGTGATAGGCACTCTATCCATCACCAGACTCCTTGCCTTTAGTTGACACTTCTCGCAAGACTTACAAAATTTCACAATGTCTCTTCTCATCTTTGGCCATACAAAAGATAATTTTATTCGTTCTCTTGTTTTCTCTTCTCCTAGATGTCCTCCAAATACCGATTCATGCGCCAATTCCATCACTTTTATTCGTCTCTCTTTTGGTAACACTAGTTGATATATCGTCTGGTCTAATATCTGATATTTCTTATGCAATAAACCGTTGATCACACAGAATTCAGATTCTTTCTCTTGTGCTAATTTCCACCACGGCTTCAACGATTCATCATTTCTCTGTTGCTCTTCGAACTTCTTCGAATCGGCAATCTGCACCTTTTGTTCTTCATCCATCTCTTCATCTCTATACAAGTCTCCTATCCCCACATCACATTCATTGTCTTCTTCCGTTTCATTTAATGTGCCATTCTCGCATGCAGCCATCTCTTGCTCGTTCATCTCTGATGTTACACCATCTCGCGATATGCTTCGTTGCTCATTACTGTCGTTTTCCTCATCACTTGAACTTTCAGTTTCACTCTTCTCATCAACATCTACCATTTCCTGTTTCCGACTCTGCGCTCTCGTCATTACATTTGCTCGTACACTCACATCTCCTTGTATCGTTTTAACTTTCATCTGTGGTACGGCTTTTAATTCGGCAATTATCTCTGGATGCAACAAGAATCTTTCTGTACTGCCCATCTTTGCAATACTAGCACACATCAAGGTGACATAAGGTGTAAGTGAACACTGGATTTTACGCGGAAATCCCTCTTCTTCCACGTCACTACCACACAGTCTAACATCGACTTTCACTAACTTCGCAGGAATGGCATCTCCTGCCACACATTGCAAATTCACTTTTCCAATTTGTTCCACCTTCATGCCTTCCAGTAATTCTTCACTAATCACCGGAATTTCTGCTCCCGAGTCGCTCAGTGCTTTGACTTTCACTGGCTCTTTACCGTCTACTGCACGAATTTCAACCTCGACATATTGCAAGAACGATTTCTTCAATATTCGACTGTCATCTTTTCCTATGACTTCTCTCTGAATTTCAGCATCCAATAGAATTTCTTTTTGAATACCACATTTCATTACTGATTTTACTTCAGTCTCTTGGTTTTCTTGACTCGCGGTTTGATTATCTGCATCACTAACCACTTGAATCAAATTCACCCTTGTGTGTTCTTGATTTCTGCTAGAACTAGCTGCTGCCACTGGAACTGGACAAAATTTAACCAAATGTTTGTCTGAACCACAGTTGTGACAACGCTTCACCACCATACCTCGTTGTTCATTGCCTTCATATCTCTTATACTGCGTAAACGATGTGTTGCCTTCCCTCTTGGCAAACGGCGCTGACGATTTGTTAAATCCCTGACGACCAAACGCCACTTCTCTGGTCTCATTGGGTACAGGGACATTAGCCTTGACTTCTTTACCTTTGAACTGATTCCCTGTTCCTGGATTACTTTTCCACTTTCCACTCTGGCTTTGGTTTACGGAACGTTGAGAAGGATAACTGTTTATATTTGGAAATGCAAACCCAATTCGATTGTTTACATGAATGTCTGCTAGGTCTGCCACTGCACTAGCTTGGAGACAGTCAGTTCCTTCCTTCGACAATACAAACTGTAGTGGACCTGGCGGTAAACATTCTTTCAGCTTATCCGCTACCAGCAAATCAAAGAGCGTATCATACTCTTTGTTCACGTTTCGACTTCTCACGTAATAGTTTAGCAAGTTCTTCAGTCTTGCCGTAAACATCGTATAAGTCTCTTCTGTCGTCTTCTTAGCATCCACAAATCTGGCTCTGTGTTCTCTCGAAGTCAATTTAAATTCTTTTAGTAAGTGCTGCTTGACTCTATCATAATTGTCTAGATCATCGTATGACAATCTATTCAGAACGGTTCGAGCTTTCGGCGTCATCAATGGTAGTAATAATTTCACCCAAAACGGCTTTTCCACAGCAAAACTACGAAACGCGTTCTCGACTGTTTCAAAATATAATGGCACCTCCATCATATCAGTTGGCATTTGAGGCAATACATGCTTCATTGCATCACCTATTTTCTTAATTTTTGACACCAAAGTTTCACTTTCTTGCTGTTTCCTTCTTTCAGCTTCCCGTTCTTCTCTCATTTGCGTTTCTTTCAATGTCAATTTTGATTTCTCCAGTTTCAGACGTTCTTGTCTTTCTGTCTCTGCCTTTTCCAAACTTTCTTTCTGAAATTTGAGTTCTTCTTGTCTGATCTGTTCTGCACGTTCCAACTCTAACGTTCGCGCTTTTTCTTTTTCTTCTTCACGCATTCTCTTTGCTTCAATCTGTTGCTGACGTACCTCTTCATCACTTTTTCTAGCTTTTTCAAATTCAATCATCTGCTCCAATCTTCTTCTTTCAGCATCTTCCCTATCTCTTTTCAACTGTTCTAACTGAATCTCAAACTGATTCTTTTGCAATTCAAGTTCTGCCTTACGCACTTGTTCTGCTTTATCTTCTCTCTCTCTTTGCAGACGCAATTCCTCTTGCCTTGCAAGTTCCGCTTTCTCTTCTTTCTCTCGCTGCAAGCGCAATTCTTTCTCTTCTTTCTCTCTCTGCAAACGTTCTGCTTTCTCTTCTTTCTCTCTCTGCAGACGTTCTGCTTTCTCTTCTTTCTCTCTCTGCAAGCGCAATTCGTCTTGTCTTACACGTTCTGCTTCTTGTCTCAGCTCTTTCTCTTCCTGTCTTCGTTTATCCTCTCTTTCTTTCTCTTCTTGTCTACGTTTCTCCTCTCTATCCTTCTCTTCCTGCCTAGTCATCATCATCCACTGCATCAACATCTCCATAGACATAGGCGCAGGAGGTTTTTCAATAGCCTTTTCTACGGCACCGCCAACGGCACCTTCTTCTTCGACTTCTTCTTTCACCCACACTTCGGCGAGTTCCTGTATCATGTCACCACGTGACATACCTTCTAATTGTTCTTCTTTAAAACCGGCTTTCAACAAACGCTGTTTTAGCCTTTCCGTAGACATCTTCTTAATATCTGCTTGTCTTTCAGCACTTAATTTCTCCATCTTACTTGTTTACTTTGGTGATTTCTCTTTTCAAAGAAGTCACGGTTTTTCTTGTTGTGTGAATCGATAAACAAACGGGATTTCCTTTATATTTGTTCGTGGAAAACAACGAAATTTTTATACCGTTTTCTCGTGTTCCACCGTCGTTGATATCGTAGACACGTCACACAGCAACAACGCGTAAATTCTTTTATCACCGTCGTAGATTCTTCTAACACCGTTGTAAATTCTTTTATCACCGTCGTAGATTCTTCTATCGCCTTCGAAGAGGTGATAACGTGAATTTTTATCCACTGTGAGTTTATATCCACCGTGAGTATTTATTCCACCGTGAGTATTTATCCACACCGACGCTGCCACCAATAATGTCAACCCAATCCTTCCGTTGACAATCCTTCTGATTAAATCCTTGTTCTCTTCGTACTTAACGCCTATTTAACGTTCACCTTTTGAACACTAATTCTACGTATGAGTATAACCTGAATTAATCAGCAACACAGTTTAATATCTTCTAGTTTAATAAGAAACAAACAGACAGAACTCAATTCGATTACAACTCAACTAGTCAGCCACACTACTACAGCAAACACACTCGAATTTTAAACTTCTCTAGTCAGCATAATTCTTCGCGCCTCTTGACACACCTGTCTTCTGTGCGCATAAGCGAACTCTAATAATATACATATACACGTGAAACTAAAGTAAACGCACTAAATATATACGCTAACATCTCGCACTGCAAGACTGTACACAAAACTCAGTTCACAACAGGCTGCATCTCTTCTGGATTGAACTGAAACTTGGTTGTACAGATCAGCCGAAGTTGAATGCTGTGTTCCATTCGGTTGCTATGTTTATGTTGGCCGAGTGAGCTGAGACGAACGTCGTAGGTCTCATAGATGCATCCGAGTCACAGTGTTTGCTCTGCTCGTCATGACCTTCTTAGGAGAGGGTGGGGCAGATCGTCGACTGGCATCTGCTCCAGAGAATCGATCTTTACGTCAAATCGCAAATAAGAAACTTGCAGGAAAAATGGCATCCTATTTATATGTCTCTGTCTCTGTCTCTGTCTCTTCCTCTGTCTCTCTGTCTCTGTCTCTTTCTGCCTCTCTCTCAACCTATTTGCATGCATCACCTGCCTAGGCCGAGCTATTGATATAGTGCACTTGCGGTGAACTCAGTTACACATCTTATGCTTCACAAATTTCCTTCTGACAACATGAAGACGTCATTCGTTCTTCTAAAATTCCTCATTCGATATAGACAACCAATTACAACCGGAGCGGACTGTGAAACGCCAGTTATTAACTGATTCGAAGGACCATCGTAACTCCCTACGGCGTGTACCAAGACACCGCTGCTATACAATGAGCCGACAGGTTCAAGACCTCATTGCCTGACCCATGCAAGTCCAAATTCCTTGTGCAACACGAAGTAGTCTCAGAGCTTTAAACTGGTCAACGCATCTCAGTAAGCGAGGGTCCTTCAATGTCAGTCATCAGCTGTGTACATAGATAGCGGTTGTCATAATATTATAGGCCTATAGTCATTGTGTTTACACGTGGTTGGCCTGCGCTACTCCGCGACTTTCAATCTTCCAGCGGAATACTATCACTAGATTGCGAGGGAAGAAGACACTCCAACCGGACATTAAAATCACGTGACACCTTCTGGAACATCGCTTTTACGTTGACCTCATAGTTATTGTGCTGTTTACACGCACGCGCGCACGCGCACACACGCACACATTAATGCAGATGCATATTTGCTGGTGCGTCACGAGTACTTACCTTCATCATCTCCCTCATTTGAGGCACTTAGCAATGATGCTGACACTAGTCTCTTTGCTAGTATTTTGCACAATCCTTGCCATGTATTACATACAATACTGCCGCCGATTAAGCTCACTTGCCACTCTCTGAGCCCACGACCCCATAACTGTGAGCTTCCAAGGTATGATAACTTGTCTCAGAAATGTTTCGTCGCTAGGATGCTGTGCAAATAACTGTGCTCTCCCAGGATCTGGCTACTTTACTCCTCTCTTATCCTATCCTCCTTAAGTCTCACTTGATTCGTAGTAACCTCTCTCTTGTATAACTGGTTATATTGTTTGATTGTAGGCCTTATATGTTTACCATGTACAGCACTGTGCGCTTGCCATTGCTTCTTAATAAAGAATATACTTACTAACTTACTTAGATGCAGACATATTTACAGGTTTTATCTGTCTTGGTTGTTCTGCTTCGGTCGCTTCTTCCTTTCTTTACTTCTTTCTCGTATACTTCCTCTTCGTTCATAACCTCTGCCTTCTTGCCTTCCTTTACCTCCTCCACCCCTCTTGCTCTTCCTCCTCCTCGTTCTCCTCCTCCTGCTCTTCCTCCACTTCCTCTGCCATACCTCGTCTTCTCTTGCTCCATCTAGTGATCGGACACCTGCAGTCACCTCTGACTGCGTCGTTCAGTTGATCTGAGTCGACCGAGTGGCGTCGGTCCTCTTCTAATTTAGATCGATCGCCATCGACTGACTCCTCACCGGACGAGGACGACGACAACTAATCCTCTGTGTCGTTAGACTATCGAAGAGGAAGAATCCTCTTCTCCTCTTCCTGCACAATCTACTGTCGCTGCTGCTGCTGCTGTTACTGCTGTCTGCTTAGTATCTCCTAGACTTAGACACAATGCGCCTCCAGGTGGCACCATTGCATATGATTATATAGCGCGCTCATATCAGTGACGTAACTAGCTGGCTTCACAATTTAATTATGCCAATCGTACTACAATGGGCGAGGACCGATTGTCTGGTTTAGCCTTGATTACGATTCGAAAGACAGTTCGCTAGTGAAGTGAATTATCACGAAGTAATCGATAACTTTGCTAAATTGAAATCAAGACGAAAAAGGCTGTTGTAATTGGTTTGTATTTTTATTGTTATGTTATTGTATACTACACTATTACTCACTTACTATACATACTGCTTTTGCCACCTTGTATGTGTTTTAGTTTTCCTATTTATTATTACAAAAATAAATGCGTATAGCGTATAATCATAATGAATGTAATTAATTTGAAATTATTTATTTTGGTAAGTGGGGCCTTTTCTATGTACTTCGCACCCCCTGGTGTTAAAACCTGCCTACGATACTGGCATATATATATATATATATATATATATATATATACACACATATGTATATGAATAGATATTTTATGTAATGTTCCATGCACGCAATTTACTGTGTTTTCTAATCAAACTCTACAGTTCATACTAAGTGCAAACGTATAAATATGATCTGACAATATGAAGAAAAAAGACTTTGAAGATTGGTTCGACTGTTTGAATGACCTACGTGGTGCAGATAGTGCTGATCATTCATTCGATCGTCCGTCCTTCCTTTCTTCATCCGTCCCTCTATCCCTTTGACTTCGGCATGAATTCCCATAATGCCCTCATTGCAATGAAAGACAATTATGTTGCGCTATTTGTTCGCCTAACAGTTGCGTGTATCAGCCAAGCACCACCGCACATCCGATCCATTCCACACTCCCCATGTGAGACATTCCTCACTCCCCATCCGATCGATTCTACACTCCCCATCTGACCCATTCCACACTCCCCATCCGATCCATTCAACACTTCCCATGTGAGCCATTCCTCACTCCCATCCGATCCATTTCTCATTCCCCATCCGATCCATTCCACACTCCCTATGTGAGACATTCCTCACTCTTCATCCGATTCATTCCTCACTCCTCATCCGATTCATTACACACTCCCCATGTGAGCCATTCTTCACTCCCCATCCGATCCATTCCACACTCACATCCGATCCATTCCACACTCACATCCGATCCATTCCTCACTCCCCATCTGATACATTCCTCACTTCCCATCTGATTCATTCCACTCTCCCCATCTGATTCATTCCTCACTTCCCATCCGATCCATTCCTCACTCCCCATCCGATCCATTTATCATTCCCATCCGGTCCATTCCTCACTCCCCATACGATCCATTCCTCACTCTCCATGTGATACACTCCTCACTCCCCATCTGATACATTCCTCACTTACCATCTGATTCATTCCACTCTCCTCATCTGATCCATTTCTCACTCTCCATCCGATCCATTCCATACTCACATTGATTCATTTCTCACTCTCCATCCGATCCATTTCTTACTTCCGATCCGATCCATTCCTCACTTCCCATCCGATCCATTCCACACTCCTCATCCGATCCATTCCTCACTCCTCATCCGATCTATTCATCACTCCGCATCCGATCCATTCCTCACTCCTCATCCGATCCATTCCTCACTCCCCATCCGATCCATTCCTCACTCCCCATCCGATCCATTCCTCACTCCTCATCCGATCCATTCCTCACTCCCCATCCGGTCCATTCCTCATTCCCCATCCGATCCATTCCTCACTCCCCATCCGATCTATTCCCCACTCCCCATCCGATCCATTCCTCACTCCCCATCCGATCTATTCCTCATTTTCCATCCGATCCATTCCTCATTCTCCATCCGATCCATTTCTCATTTTCCAACCGATCCATTCCTCATTCCCCATCCGATTTATTCCTCATTTTCCATCCGATCCATTCCTCATTCTCCATCCGATCCATTTCTCATTTTCCAACCGATCCATTCCTCATTCCCCATCCGATCCATTCCTCATTCTCCATCCGATCCATTCCTCACTCCCCATCCGATCTATTCCTCACTCCCCATCCGATCCATTCCTCACTCCCCATGCGACCCATTCTTCATTCCCCATCTGATTCATTCCTCATTCCCCATCCGATCCATTCCTCACTCTCCATCCGATCCAATCCTCGCTCCCCATCCGATCCATTCCTCGCTCCCCATGTGAGCCATTCCTAACTCCCCATCCCATCCATTTCTTACTCCCCATCCGATCCATTTCTCACTACCCATTCGATCCATTTATCATTCCCCAGCTGATACATTCCTCACTTCCCATCCCATCCATTTCTTACTCCCCATCCGATCCATTCCTCGCTCCCCATGTGAGCCATTCCTAACTTCCCATCCCATCCATTTTCTTACTCCCCATCCGATCCATTCCTCACTCCCCATCCGATCCATTCCTCACTCCCCATCCGATCCATTCCTCACTCCCCATCTTTCCCATTCCTCCCTCGAAGACCAACGGAGGAATCGTGATCTCAGTCGGCAACGAATCCACACATATTTCTGGTCTGGCGTTGTACTGTTTGAATTCCTCCCTCGATATCTGCAGACAGAAGCTAAACGAATTCTCCTCTACAGAACAGAAACGATCACAAATATTATCTAATCTAATAACAGCTTAGAATAACATTGAACGTATTCTTTGGTCTGTTTGTTTTTCAGGAGCCGCATTGTTTGTTTTTTTTGGATTTTGAAACAGATCGATGAACGTGAGGAATCAATTTCTTGCTCCATTCAGTTTGGCCAATCAATCGATATATATATATATTAGGGTGCCAATGAAACATACATGAAAAATATAAGTTTTTATTTTCTGTGGTCTCACTATCTGAAAATGTTCATTTGTATATGGAAGTTACTGAGGAAAAAAATTAGCCAAATATTTAAATATTTAAAGGTGGCACAATGCTCCTGAAGGCGTATGTAGTGATATTTGCCGTAATGCTAGTGAATTTCTGGCATATTGGTCTTCTCTATCATTGAGAACTTGTTAACTTTGTGGATTACTAGCCATGGTCCATCAGAATTAATTCTTAACAAGGAATCCGTACGACTGCCACGCAGGCAGCATCGTGCATCGACTGCTTTAAAGATCAAGGAAGCATTTTCCTTTGATGGTATTCCTGGTCCTTTGACAATACACTGGGATGGTAAGATATTGCCAGCTCTCACAGGTAAAGACACCGTTGATAGGCTGGCCGTCATAGTGTCTGGAGATGGCGAGATGAAGCTTCTCGGGGTCCCAAAATTATGCAGTGGTTCTGGTGAGGCACAGGCTGCAGCAGTCTTTCAAATGATTGACGATTGGAAACTCAGTGAACGTGTCCAGCTAATGTGTTTTGACACCACCGCCAGCAACACTGGCAACAGAGCGGGAGCTTGTGTCATACTGCAGCAAAAACTTCACAAGCAGCTTATAAGCTTAACATGCAGGCATCATATACACGAACTCATTGTCGCAAAAGTATTTGATATGCCTATGGGATGTTCTAGAGGCCCTAATGTTAGGCTCTTTGAAAGGTTTTCTGCTGCATGGATTCACATTGACAATTCATCCTATGAGTGTGCGCTGAAAGACAACAAAATTACCGCTGAACTCGAGCCGCTGAAAGAAAACTTACTGCAATTTTTTCGTCAGCAGCTGCAACAGTTTCATCCCAGAGATGACTATAAGGAGTTGTTGCAGTTGTCACTGTTGTTTCTAGGAGATGAGCCTTCTCCAAGCATCCATATCAACGCACCTGGAGCTAACCACAGGGCTCGATGGATGGGGAAAATTATCTACAGTCTTAAAATTTATTTGTTTCGCTCACAGTTTCGTTTGACAGCCTCTGAGGCTCTGAACTATCTGGACTTCAACAGTTTAACATGTTTGTGGTTAGACTATATCTCAAAGTATGGTACACGTGCACATCAGCAACATCTGCTCCACGAAACGACTTACAGCTGTTGAAAGATCTTGTAGTCTACCGCAGTGTGAACAAGCCCGTTGCAGATATAGCCATAAAAACGTTCATGCGCCATTTGTGGTACTTGAGTGAATCACTTCTTGGTCTGGCCTTCTTTGATCCTGAACTTTCTGTTATGGAAAAGGCGGATATGGTCGCAGCCCTGTGTAATGTGGGCGAAGAAGATCCTCCAGTTCGAGTGACAATTGACGAGAATTGTATCTCTGGAAAACAGCTGTCTCATTTCGTGTCACGAAACACAAAGAAGTTTTTTGCTTCCATGGATATCCAACAAGATTTCCTCTTGCAAGATCCACGCTTATGGAACACCAATGAAGCATACATGACAGCACAGTGCAGGGTAAAAAAAACTGAAGGTGGTGAACGACGCAGCCGAACGGGGCGTCGCACTAGTACAGACATTCAATTCCGCTATAACAAACCAGGAGGAGCAGAAGCAGTATCTGCTCCAGGTGGTTGAGAGCCATCGCCAGCAGTTTCCAGAACCCAAAAACATTTACTCATTCAAAAAATGTGCAGCCGCTAACATTATTAAACAATCTAACAACGAGGACCATTGCATGTGTACGTAGCGCCTTATGTAATACCATTTTTCAGTGTATGAAAACTTTACAGGTCTTGTGCCACCAATAAATGTTATGTGATTGCTACAAAACTTGATGTATTTCAGTTTTATAGCTAAATGAACAAAACTAAGGGGTGAGACCTAAAAAACTTAAAACTTTGTTTTTCATTGGCACCCTAATATATATATATATATATATATATATATATATATCCCCATCGATTGATTGGCCAAACTGAATGGAGCAAGAAAAAGCTTCTCATCCGATCCATTCCTCACTTCCCATCCGATCTATTCCTCACTCCTCATTATATATATATACACACACATATATATATACACACATGCATGTATATATACATATATACATATATATATCCCAGGCAATCATATCCGCGCATCGTAACCCACAACACACACCAGCCTTGCTTTCTTTCTCCTCTATCTAGACCACTCCTTGGAGGGAATAAGTGATGTGGATAGAGGGAGGTCCGACTCATGTCTCCTCCCACACACGCTGTCGACCTTCTTTTTAGCCCACACCCATCCATCGTCGTCTCATTGCCAATCCAGTCTTGACCGTAATATTTCTTTGCGTTGATGTCTTTCGATGAGACCTTTCTCTTCCTTCTCCTCTTCTGATCCGAAATGGCGTCCGTGGCGCATGACGGAGTCTAATGAGAGCCATCTATTGATTCAGCCGAAATCCCGCGAGACGCCGAATTGGTTGCGAGATCTGGGAGAATTCGTTACACGCGTAGCAAGCTTATATCGACTGATTTTCACCCATATCTATGCAATGACGGACAGAGAAGGAAACAGAAAGACAGACAAAAGAAGAGGCAAAGGTGAAGGCACACATAGCCAGAGATAGGGAGACAGAGAGGAAGAAATAGATCGTGCAGAAAGCGGCCGTGTCTAGCGCGTGCACTGATCGCTCCAGCTGTTCCGTTGACTGCATGCATCAAGCTCTCGACAATTGTCAGTCGGTCGGTGATTCTAACTACGACCGATCTTTCTGTCGGATTTTCGTGACTCATTGCGATTAACGGCGAGTGGCAAAGAGCAACCGATAGAGAAAAAGAACGATCAGAAAATTAGAATTCTAGGAAATGGGAAAGCAAATTGCGAGCGAAAATAGGAAAGTGACAACAAAGGTAGTCAATTCTATAAATGTTGCAAATAAATAAATTTTTTATTGGCCTTGTGCTTCTATCAGTCAGACGACAGAGAAATAAAAACAGATTGGAAACAATTAGGCCTATCGACCGTTTATAGTCTGAGCCGAAGCTTCTGACTTCTACATTCATAAACTAAGGATATTAGGCCTATTAATTTTACTGAACGTCATCTTCAGCGATCTATTGCGGCATAAAAGCAAAGGATGTAAAATCAGAAGAATTTGTATTGTTACTTCTTGACCCCGCTGTTGGTTCGCTGACCTTCCTTCATGGAGCACTTTCTACTGACGTCACATCCAAGTCTTACACGCTATCTAGCTGGAGAAAAGTACCAGGTGGGAATTCTTAGATGATTGCCTATTGTGTAGCCCAATCGAAGAGTCGTAGCCGGCGTTTCATTCTGTTCATTTGCTGTTTGCTTCTCAGCCGTGCATATTGCGTTTTCCTCTATAGCCGTCTTCAACGAAGAATGTGGCTTCTTTCAACATTTAGCACTAGATATTGTTTTTGGTTTCAATATTCAAGCTATAGCAACAAAATCGAAAGAGAATAGAAGACTCGTCGCTTGGCATAGTCTGGTCTCGTTTATGTAAGCTTATGTATATTCGTTTATTGAGTAAACTGGTTGTCATACCGCAACCAGGAACAACAAAATTTAAATTTAAAAGTTAAACATGTGTTAATAGGCTCTGTTTATGCAGGTAGACCTTTTATGGTACACATTACGCAAGCAAAAATTACCACGGTCAACAGCTAGCCTATTTGTGGTAGGTCCACATGTGTTAATAGGCTCTGTTTTACTAATAACCTTGACAAGTGTGAGAAAAATATGGCTAGCCTAACATACTCCGTTATACAATCACAAATGGCGACGCACACAAAGGCTTTTGGAGGCAACTTTACACAAGGTGGGAATTGTCAGGGGTTGGGGTTTAACCCCCTAGTCTCTCTTAAGACCCCCATGGCAGTTAAGTCCTCATTGCACACACCAGGGGGTCATTTCCAACCCCCTCAGTTGTGCCAGGGTGATTAGCATTATTTCACTCTGAGTCTCTGATAAAGAGAGAAAATTTCCATGATGTATCATGTATGCATTATTGAATTTTCTCAACAAAGGAATTAATTTTGATTTGAGTCTGACTTGCAAAACTGCTGGCATTGAAATCAGCTGCTTTCAAATTTAGTTGACATCAGTTTTAAAATTACAGATAAAATGTTCACCTCCCCCGTCCTTTTCTACAGTTTTCACATTGACTTTATGAACAGTTTAACTGTTTTTATACTGTCTTCATCTGGTTATCTTCTTTCACCAGCCTGTCAAAATCCTCGGCAATATAGACATTCACAGCCTTAAAGTCTCACTGACTACCTCTTTCGTCGATTAACATTTACATATCACAATTGCTAAGTAACACGATAAAGTGGAGAACTACTGTTGGTACCATGTTTGCGTTGGGGCCGCAGTTCCTCTGCCCAGGCTGACATCACAGATGATATTAATAGCATTTAACGTTTCCACAGCGTTCGCCTAGGGGCTTATGTGACAAATGTCAAGGGCTGTGGGAAAACGCAGCAGGAAGTGTATATTTAATTGTTTTACGCAACAACTTGTAGTTACATTGACATTTAAGCTCTGCAGCTACAAATTAGTTCAAATGCTGAAACACATTGATCACATGTCTCGGCTTCTTCGATGTGCCTAGCGGCCACGCATCGAATTACACCTTTGCTGTGAACGTAATATTACGCAGAGTATATTCAGGAATTTTTAAGCGCGTTTGTATTAGAAATTTATATGACGTCATACCGATAAAAGTAATCGGTTTTTACTTTTTTACGCACATGTCGATCGCGCGCTTGCACTTTGTCGGTGCACCGAGCTGACATGCAGTGATCGGTACTAGGACTAAATGTCCCCGGACAAAATGTCCCGGACATAATGTCCCGGACAAAAAGTCCCCAGACAAAAAGTCCCAGGATAAAAAGTCCCCAGACAAAAAGTCCCAGGATAAAAAGTCCCCAGACAAAAAGTCCCAGGATAAAATGTCCCCAGGCAAAAAGTCCCAGGATAAAATGTCCCCAGACAAAATGTCCCCCGAAAAAATGTCCCTGGACAAAATGTCCCCAGACAACATATCCACACATATCTTCACCAAGGTCAGTGACCATGGGAATCGGGATCCCATGCAATACCTTAACAACATAGTCTGTGTGCAACATATAAACGTTGTGTGAATTCCACTCTAGTCTATATTAATTAAATATATAAATTAAATTTTACTGCTTGTCGCTTCGGTGAAGTTTTGTTTTAACAGTTGCAATTTTTTAGAACATTTCTCACTAATTAATTAGATAACTTTTTTCAGTTTATACAACGTAGGCCTCATGACTTTTATGTTTTGTTTAACGAGCAAGTGTGCGAAATATAAACGTTGTGTGGATAGCACTCTAGTCTGAAGACATGCTATCATTTCACTGTTTTGTTACCAAAGATTTTGGCTAAGCATGTTAAACAATATGAAAAAAGAACTTCTGTTAAATATTGATCTGTCAAAGAATGACGTATTAAAGATATATATTCATCGATATTCATCTTCGAACAGTGACCCGCTCCCATACATTTGGAGCAGTCGGTCCTGCGCATCTAGGGAAGAATCATTCTCTGCTGAGACAAATCATCTGGGGACTTGTCTAGGGACATTTTGTCTGGGGACATTTTGTCCGGGGGACATTTTTTCGGGGGACATTTTGTCTGGGGACATTTTGTCTGGGGACATTTTGTCCTGGGACATTTTGTCTGGGGACATTTTGTCTGGGGACATTTTGTCCGGGGACATTTTGTCTGTAGACTTTTGTCTAGGGACATTTTGTCCGGGACATTTTGTCCGGGACATTTTATCCGGGGACATTTTGTCCGGCCACGCAGTGATCAGGTGCCTCAGCTTTCTGGATGAGTCCAGCATCCACGATTCGAATGCCTTAGGAGTGGTATAGCGTCGTCTGGCGGCATATTTGTCACGTGACGAAACTGTTGAACAAGTTGCTATGAGTTACTATTACCTGGTCTGATGTCTTGGCGGGAAAGAGCCTATAAAGAGTTGTCCTAATTGCACAGTTAAGAGCGCGCGGAATGATTTTTTAGAGGTAATATATCAGTTACAAATGTCGTTGATAGATTTGTGCATTCGTGTCGAGAATCTGATGTCGAACTTTAAAGTACCTGGTCATGGAACTGTTTGTTTTATCAATATACAATCTAAAATCAGAGACTCATTTCGAATTAAAGTTACGCCACAAACTGGGAGAGACGACATTTCGAAACCCTATCGATCGTAAATTCAGTGGCGGCGCCAGACATTTTTTGTAACCAGGGCATAGCCAGGGCAGTCATACCAGTAACCAGTACAGATGGCGATTTATGGAGAGCGCGGTAGCGCGAGCTTAAACGGTGACCATACATGATCGCGCTACCGCGCTTGCTATAAATCGCCCCCAGCGCTATTATAACCTATTTGTCTATAGTCAGGAGGTCAGATGGACGAAGCCCCCGGAAGCTGAACGTCTTTTTTTAGATTTGTAAAGCAAATTTTAACATTTCAGTAGATTAAGTGAATTTATATCTCAGAATATAACAAATATGCCCGAACAAATTCTGGACAGGGCAAAAATTCTGGCAGGGCATCGACGAGGGTAAAGGCCTTTAACCAGGGCATTTGCCCTGGCGCGCCCTGGTGTAGCGCCGCCCCTGCGTAAATTCCGAAGTAGTCGTCGTCTTAAAATTCTTGCAATCCGGCGCAAGCACTTCTATGGTTTGGCAGTTAGGCTGCTAATTATACAATACTGCTTTTCCAAAAAATTAAATGTTGATTAAATTTTACTTAGGGTACGTGTCAGAATATTATTGATTGTACTAAATCCAGGATATATAGGAATAGGATTAAAAGCAACTACTCTTCATAGTTATCAAACATGACGGAATTGATTATAGTTTACTTGAGGGAAACGTCTATTGACCAAATCGTGTTAGGCTACATCTGAGTTATCAACTAAAAAGTAATAGGCCTATCGAAATTTGCTCTTCATTTCCTTTATGATTTTTTCATAGTTCAATGCTGTTTCTTAAAAATTAAAAATTATAATAATAATAATGACGAAAATTTCTAAGGCGCCGTAACACAGCACATGCCGTTACAAGGGCGCCTTGACAAAACAACGACACACATACACGATCAGTCAGAGAAACGCCTTGGAAAAAAGATGAGACTTGAGTAAAGCAAAGAAAAACGACCAAAAACGAGCACGACGCACTCTGACTCGAGCAGCCACATACGGCGCCCATCCCTGCTCTAATAATATAAACATTCTGGAAGGCAATATTTGTTTCAATATTATTTTTCCATTCGCATTTACTCGTCCATTAACTGAGGGCTGATAAATAATAATCTGTCTGTTGTACTCTAAATAACTAAGCAACGTCGCAGCCGTTCTTCTAAAGTTGACACATTAACACGCACTACTACTGCTGCTGCTGCTGCTACAATTACTACTACTACTACTACTACTACTACTACTACTACTACTACTACTACTACTACTACTACTACTACTACTACTACTACTACTACTACTGTGACGTTCGTCGCTCGAGATCAACTAACCCTTCATCAGACGTGGTACCAATTTGTGTCGGTCTTACCCGAGACGCTGCTTCGTCGTCGGGCTGGGTTCGGCTCCAGCCATCTGACCTTCTGGAGTCGCCCGGGTCACTATCCTGTCTACTTCTGCTGTAGACGAGCGGTTCCCTGTCTCCGCTCTCAGTGCCCATTTCTCCAAGAGGAGGTCCCGAGGGTATCGCTTGTTTGCGAACAGTGTCGCTGTCAAGCTCCATCTCACTTTCGGACTCTGCCACTGCCGCGGTCGCCGGGTGGGCAACGTCCTCGTCCTCAGGATGGCCGTCCTTTAGAACAGGGTTCGCTCTCTTGCCGGCAGGAGTCCTCAGCTTCCTGTGAGATCTCTTAGTCAAAGACTTCCTCTTTTTCTCCACCTTAACCGAACCCTCACGTACCATTCTGCATCTCATGACTCTCGAGTTATCGTCAATAGGGGAAAACTCTGAACGTTCTCTTGTCCGAGAGGACAAGGTGTACATCTGACGAGTCGTCACGTCGTGCCGTCTCAAACACGCGAACATCTTGCGATAATATATACACGTGTAATATTAACGCGGTATACTGGTCTCACGACACTCTCTTCTGATAGGACAGGTTCTAGGTCTAAAACCTCCCTAACCGCACGCAGAACTGGGTTCCGACCGGCGCACGAGGTGGGCCCTACTTCGCACTTCGGTCAGTTCTCGGAACTACGTGTTTCGATCACCAAGTTATTTGCTCTGAATAACGATTGGTTTGAATACAAGATTTTCCTGACTCTATCGTTTTCCTGGTCTTACCGCACTGTAATCAGTTGTCGGGCGGTCTTTTCCCGTACTGCGGTCTTTCGGTAACAGTGGTCTTTCCCAGTAACTATTTTTAGTTACCGGGCGATGGAGCCCCTCCAACGCTCCACCGGCGTGTCAGCCATCCAAATGTCACAATCCAAATGTAACGCCGACCCCGTAAGGTTACCAGAATGTCCTGAATTTTGTTCCCAAGAATTTCCGAATTTTGGTTCCCTAACGAAGGTCACGCTTACTCCCACAGGTAACCGGACAAGCTCCGATCGCGGAGTTCTTCAAAACCCAAGAGGGAATTTCCTGCCTGTCGCCAAATTTACCCTTATTATCGTTTTTGTACTAAACTGGTTTTTTCAGGTATCCCGACGGTCACTTCACCGAGTGCCGAAGTCGCGTAAAACTCTCCCAGCCGAAGACGCCGAAGTCGCGTAAAACTCTCCCGGCCGAGTACGCCGAAAGCGCGTAGAACTTCCCCTGTGTCGAGTACGCCGAAATCGCGTAAAACTCTTCTCAGTGGATAAAACCAAACACTGTCGGATCTTGGAGTTCTTCAAACTCCAAGAGGGATTTCCTTGCCCGACGCCAAATTTACTCTTGGTTTCAAGGATTTCAGAATTCCAGAAAATGGCTACCTTAAGAAGGTCACCTCTACTCCCATGGGTTACCGGACAAGCTCCGATCGCGGAGTTCTTCAAAACCCAAGAGGGACTTTCCTGCCCGTCGCCAAATTCACC
The DNA here is from genome assembly GCA_963556255.1 of Allolobophora icterica. NCBI lineage: Eukaryota > Metazoa > Annelida > Clitellata > Crassiclitellata > Lumbricidae > Allolobophora > Allolobophora icterica. The sequence goes on from OY744608.1 coordinate 46,679,912, forward strand.
CTGGTTTTCGATCTCACACTGAATTGGTTTTCCTGTGTATCAACGGTATCCTTCCCCGAGTATTACTCAGCCGTAGATTTCCCACGATCGGGATCTAGACCGCTTCGCGATCAACTGAGGGATCCAACCCGCCGGATCGGCGCTGTCGGCCCGTCTCCCAACAGTGAACTTCTTTAGCTGTACTCGGGATCGCCTGATTATATTATTCGGACGCCCCTTTCGTCCGTAAATATATTTGTACTAACCGGAAACTCGAACTCTGACTCTGTCGTAACCAAAATCACTCGCCTACCACACTGAGTGCAGTATATTTGAATCGGTAACTGAATCGCTAACCAACAACGCTGTTTCACAGTATTGCTATGTATGAAGAGTCGAACCAACTCTTCACGTATAAAGCAGCACACCGTGAGGCAGGCTCTATGCATCCCGAATGAGCGCGTCTGCTCGCTATGCGCTGGCTTTAGACCGTCGATCGGGCTTCCTTACCACGATCGTTGCTGGACAGTCGCCTATTGAAATTAAATAAAAATTAAATGATCGATGCTGGGCCTTCGCATGTAAAATTAAGAGAAACGATGCTGTTCCCTTCGCATGTAAACTTAAAGAAAACGATGCTATTCGCATAAAATAAATCCTCCCACTTACGCACTGTGGCCTTGACCGCCACACTACTACTACTACTACTACTACTAGTACTACTACTACTACTACTACTACTACTACTACTACTACTACTACTACTACTACTACTACTACTACTACTACTACTACTACTACTACTACTACTACTACTACTACTACTACTACTACTACTACTACTACTACTACTACTACAACCACTACTACTACTATTACTTCCACTACTGCTGCTGTTACTACTACTGCTACTACTGCTGCTGCTCCTGCTGCTGCTACTACTACTACTACTACTACTACTACTACTAGTATACCCGCAACAACTGCAGTCGTTTCGATATTTTGCAAGAATCTTGCGTCGATGGGTTCAGTAAACAGACTTAGAAACTTGTTCGTTAGCGGCGGACACTATATATAAATACAGTCTCGAGAACGTTTTAGCATGGCTGACAAAGAAGTAAATTTATTGGATTCTACCAAAAGCCATTTTCATCATTGTTTAACAAGTACTATAATAGCTCACGTTACTGAGAAGTAAGTGGATATGTATGCGCTTCTTTCGTGACAGTCAACACATAATCTGTTGAGATGGGATCGGTGTTGATCGAGTGTGGCTGATTTCAGGGAAATTATTACAGAATTTTCTGCACTGACCAATCTATGAAGAATTAGCGGAAACAGTAGAACTGTCAGCCGGTATTATTTATAGCTGGCTGGTGAACTATACACTGAAAGCTCTCATCTCAACAAATGAAATTAAAAGACACTCTCACCAAATTACATTTTCGTTCTGGAAGACGGACAGATGAATTAGGCAATTCGAATAATACATTGCCACGTCAACTGATTTACAGACAATTTTTTTTATCTTGCTCGTGTATTTTGTTAATGGTTGTGGATCATTCTGATAAAGGATTTAAAATTTAAAGTAATAATGCCTCAGCATTGCACCTATACATAATACAAAGATCCATCAATATGCTCGTTATACGTCGCTCTCTCTCTCTCCCACTCTCTCCCACTCTGTTCGTCCTTACTTCACATTTTTTTCTCTCTCTCCCACTCTCTCTCTCTCTCTCTCTCTCTCTCTCTCTCTCTCTCTCTCTCTCTCTCTCTCTCTCTCTCTCTCTCTCTCTCTCTCTCTCTCTCTCTCTCTCTCTCTCTCTCTCTCTCTCTCTGCCACAAACCCTTCAGCAAAATTAACCTCAGTCTGTTCGTCCTTTCTTCACATTTCTTCTCTCTCCCACTCTCTCATTTTCTCTCTCTCTTTCTCTCTCGCTCTCCCACTCTCTTTTTTTCTCTGTCTCCCACTCTCTCTTTTTTCTCTCTTTCTCTCTCTCTCTCTGCCACAAACCCTTCAGCAAAATTAACCTCAGTCTGTTCGTCCTTTCTTCACATTTCTTCTCTCTCCCACTCTCTCATTTTCTCTCTCTCTTTCTCTCTCGCTCTCCCACTCTCTTTTTTTCTCTGTCTCCCACTCTCTCTTTTTTCTCTCTTTCTCTCTCCCTCTCTGCCACAAACCCTTCAGCAAAACTAAACTCAGTCTGTTCATCCTTTCTTCACATTTGATTCTGCTTTAATGACTCTGCAATCAACCCAAATAAGTTAGAGTTATTGTTTTTACAACCCACATGCATATAAATTTTTCATCTTCGCATTCACTTGTTGACCTTGTAGGAACCAAAATCCCGTTTTAAGGCAAAAGTTCAAACTCTTGGTGTCACCACTGATAGCTCGCTCACTGTGACTTCAAACATAGGGCCTGTGCCTTTAACTTCACAATAAATGCATCATAAATAACGAAAATTACACAATATATAACATCTACACAATTCTGACTTACAGAAAAGCGAAATCAAGTCAATGTAGAGTAGGCCTATAGCCCTAGCTATACGTGTGTCATTGGACAAAATATACGGAAATATACATCGTACGCCCTGCCAATATAACATTCGACATAGGCCCAATGTTCTTGGCGTTTGTGACATTGGATAAACATTGACAATACTTTTGTGAAAATGGATAATATTTGCGATATGTTTCTTTTCTGGCTAAGCCCAAAATTGCTTCCATTTTTTTAATAACTTGACAATACATAGGCCTACATCATAAATACCGAACATCATAATAATGTTCAACATAGTCTGCCCATGTTCACCGGGAGCCATGTTGATCGTCGGCTATTCTGTAATTTCAGCGGATTGTTTTGTCTAAATTCAGTATTTGCTTTGTAATTTCTAACACGTTGGAGTTTACCGGAACGCAAACTAAATTTGTGTCGTTTTTTCCCCAGTATCAATAGATGCGAAGTTGTTGTCTGGCGTAAAACAAGAGCAATTGCAGTTAATTAGTCTTCACAGTATATAAGCGGATTGGTAAGAACTGAATTTAGGAGACAAGTGCGTATTTCTTAATCCGTGTTTCCTAACTCTCGGGGTTTTTTTTATTTTCAAATATGATTGTGATCTTATTCTAGGAGTCTTATAAATCGGTATTATGGTCAAACTGTATGACATATCCTTCCATATAAAACATCAGTTCCCGCTGAACCGATCTACTGCTACCCGCTGTTGTTACATTTAGGCCTACTCCCTAAACAAACCCTATCTGCACACTCCGTTCGCGTTTTTCCAAGGCGCCATGGCGTAGATTCTGAACGAATTCCAAACCAAATTCTTTAAACGAGCCCTGTACATTAGGTCTTCGGGAATAAGTAATGCTCCTTTCATCTCAGACAGTTGGCACGATAAACAAGTCGTAATAGCCAATTGTAAAGATATCGCACTGTCCAGCATGATGAGACTGTGACTGATAATATTATCGTTCTAATCCAGCGTTGCTCGCACACGCACACACACACACACCTACACACACCTACACACACACACACACACCTACACACACACACACACACACACACACACACACACACACACACACACACACACACACACACACACACACACACACACAGTATTCCCAATAAATCAAGTGTCAAGGCGAACATAATCGAAATAAATCATGTAGGACAGCCCCAAACAAACGCTAATGTTTGCATTTGCTAGTTCGTATGCAGCATTATAACAGTCAGAAGAAAAATAAGAAGAGAAGAAGAGAAGAAGAAGGAGGAGGAGGAGGAGGAGGAGGAGAAGGAGAAGGAGTTCGTATGCATCATATATAATCCAATATATCATGTACAATATATATGACTATATGTCGTATTCTTTTACAGACTCTGTGTGATGAATGGTCCGATCTATGAAATACGCACTATTTATAGTTAGTCTAGATTCTGCTGCGTAATTTGTTATTTCATAGATCATCATTTTGGCAGAAGTACACATTGTAAGATGGATTCACGTGACATTCCACTTTTGATCTTTCTCTTTTTACTTCTTCTTCTTTCTTCTTCTTCTTCTTCTTCTTCTTCTTCTTCTTCTTCTTCTTCTTCTTCTCCTCTTCTTCTTCTTTTCTTCTTCTTACTGTTTGGTTTTCCTCCTTCCTTAAAATCCTCCTCTCTTCTATCTTATAACTTATATATTATCGTGCAAGTAACTTTTAACTTCTGACGTCACTATTAACTTCTCTAGCGCCTGTGTCTAATGCACAAGACATCAAACGATGGAGCACCAAAACCCAAGCCCTTATGAGGTTAATATCCAGGAGATTAGTCCGTTGAGACAGACAGACAGACAGACAGACAGACAGACAGACAGACAGACAGACAGACAGACAGACAGATTGACCTTTTGGAACAGTGTAAAACTGAGGAGTAAGGACCGATCAGTTAAGTATACGCTAAAATTGCACAGTCACCTCATTTGGAGAAACCAGAATACCGTGCTTTAGCTGATATATTTATTCCTACGGTAACATTTAATTTTGTAATTCATATATACACTGAATGTGTATATGTATATAAGATACTACTATTGATGTCTTACCATGGAATGGCACGAAACCAGGGGCGTAGCAATGGGTTGTGCAGGTTGTGCAAAGCACAAGGGCCCCCGGCGGTCAGAAGGGCCTCTGGCAGCGAGTATCAATTTTAGCCTAGAAGTGAATCTACATGTACAGCAAGTTAGCAACAACGTGCACAGTAATAAACACTCAAATGATCAACCATCTTCGAAATTGCACAACTGTTACTCGTTGGCTCTCATCTACATTCACTGCCATTCAGCGATGATGTCTGCACTGCCTACATGTTCCTGTTGACTTTGCCTGTAACTGTTGCGCCATGTGAATGATCATTTTCAAAATTGAAGCTAATCAAAAACTATATACGAATTACAATGTCAGAAGAGGGGCTGAGCGACTTGGCAATCTTGTCAATAGAAATGAACATGCCAGAAAGCTTGACACTTCAAAAGCGGTAGATATTTTTGTGTAAGAGAAGGCGCGGAAACGATTTCGTTATTTTTACCAACCAACCCAACTGTTTCACAATTTGACAGAATTGAAGAGTGGATAATTCATATTTTAGCAGTCAAGGCAGATGGAACAATGTTTTAGATTAATTATGCTCTAGGCCTAGTTCAATTTTTTTTATGCTAGCCTGGAGAAATAAAAATAACAATTTTTATAAAAATAATTCGGAGAAAATAATTGAAGTGTAATTATTTAATTATTATTTCATTGGGGTGCGATTTGTGATATTTGCATATTTTTCACGGTGCGAAATAAGCAAATATCGCAAAAGCGCCAAGCGTTTTTCGCACAGCGGGTTTTTCAAATCGAAGGGGTTCAAGGGGCCCATCATCGAAGCTCTGCACAAGGGCCCCCAAAAACCTTTCTACGCCACTGCACGAAACAAATGAGTTTTCTTGATGGAGAGAAATTGCCGAATACGTCGATGCTGTGGACGACTGACTTCATTCGGTCGCCGATAGGGAGCGCCAGAATCCATGACAGATGGCGCTCTAGATCCACGATAGCATGAGACTCTTAAAAGTAATGGCTGGTACCAGCAGTACCATAGTCTGGATTAAATGTCCATAAGAAAGCTGATGTGGCCTGCAGTCTGACAGCCGTGTGGTCTTCGACAATATTCAGAAACGCCTTTAAGAGGCATGAATCTGATGGCATGAATGATCAATCAGGTAAGGCGCCGGTGTCGCACCGGTGTGTAAGAGGATTACAAACTGATCACAACAACTCTGTTTCAGAGATTTGTATTTCGTAGCAACATGGGTCGTAAGGCGGATAATTGAAAGACTTCAAACGTACAGGATACTGATGGGGAATCATAGGTCGCTATAGAAAGGTGTGCATACACAATTACATGGTATCGCTTGTGTCTTACACATAGCCCTATATTATTAGTTCATTAGTCTAGGGAGAAATGAAACTTCCAAGAAAGATCGATAAAATTTAATATTCACACTGTGTACAAATTGGAGAGATAATCACTCTTCCAGAAGAAGAACACAAAACGCTTCACACACAAGCCAGGCTGTAGAAAGACGTCGGCGGAAGTTAATACAATCGTTATCCTCGTAGTAATGGAAACTAAAATGAGATCCGGAATATACAAGAAAAACATGACCACGAAGGGTACACCAAAACGCACTGAAAAGCAAACTCCGGTCTCGTCTCTCTATTCAGGAGCCTCTCTTCTCTTAGACGCTTAGCAACTAAACGAGGTGCGTCTTAATTAATACACAGTAGGTGTGCGAGCGAACATGATGGGATGATGATGGGATGGTACGTCATTTCCTAACAATATTCATACATACATACATACATACATACATACATACATACATACATACATACATACATACATACATACATACATACATACATACATACATACATACATACATACAATCATACATACATACATACATACATACATACATACATACATACATACATACATACATACAAACAATCATACATACATATATACATGCATACATAGGGCCTTCATACATAGGACTTACATACAGACATACATCAATCAGTTTATTGAATAACAATAATAGCACTCAGTACAACGGTGGCCGGAAAATTCGGCGCGAATATAAGTCGCACCAAACAATGGCATGACCTCCATCCGAGAAATAACCGTAACCGCATCTTTAAATATAAGGATGACACCTATTTGTTGGTTGGTTGGCAACCATTAGTGTATTGAAGTTGCTTTCTGACAGCGTGCATCAGTTATAAACGAAAATGGATTGACTGATCTTCAACACCCTGTGAACATTTTAAATAGAAGACAAGTCGCACCAAACAATCGGTCCGTTCAAAACATCCATCCAACTCTGCTGCGATTAGTAGTCAAACTGCAACAGGGACAGAATATCAATCGAATGAAAGTCAAGCGTCTGATTGGAGGCGAAGATCCGAGTCCTCTGAGGAAGAAGAAATATAGGGATCTGGATCGACGGTTGCGGAGTGAGGTCTTAGATTACGGAGACCGCGCATGCATTGCTTATTTGCACGGATGCAGCCACAACAATACATTAACTTGTTAGATTAAATTAATCACATATAATTAGGCCTACGTTTTCAGAAAACGTTTGGACAACTTTTTAAACTTTTCAGTCGTGACTTTTTTTTATTATGCACAGTAGTGTGGTCTTAGATTACCTGTTAGATTACCTGTTAAATGCCTAGATTAGGGGAGACCGGGGCTATATGTTATCAGTGATGTAGTACTCGAGTCCGGCCAAGGACTCGAGTCCGACTCGAGACCGATTTTCTGCGGACTCGGACTCGGACTCGGACTTGGACTGTCACGACTCGGACTTGGACTCGGACTCGAACCCTGGACTCGAATTTGACTCGCTGACTCGTTTTCCGAGTCACAATTTCTGGGCAGAACAGGCAACTGTATTGCCTTGTCACGGCCAAGACCACCCCTCAAGCGAGAACTGACCCGGCCGCCCGTCGCTATAGGCATAAGCCAGAACAGGTGAAACAATTCCGTTTGAAGTGAAGACGAATATCATGAATAGGCTGGGGTATAAGACAGAGGGTCTCTATTTGGCCTGGTATACGCAAATATAGGCCTATAGGGAACTATTCCGGCGCCAACCAGTCCCTACCAGCAGACAATAGACACTAATGAAGTGAAGACGAGTATCATATATAGACTACCCCAGTCCACGCCGATAACAGATCCTCTGTCTTATACCCCAGACAGAGGGTCTGTTATCGGCGTGGACAGGCACATTTATAGAGGCGAACACCGTGAAGGGCATGATATTGAACCGAATACTAGGGATTGTCGATTTGTAAATATATCTTCAATCATAATGCTAAACTGTGCATGGAGTTATTAATTTATCGCTTCGAATTAGAAAAAACTTTCGTATCGCCCTTTCCAGTGTAGAGAAGGAGCGAGGACGTGACCTGACACGACTGGACATGTTGCATTTAAATTTCTACTGAACTTGTATTTAGCAGGGAAGAATTTTTATGTGTCCTCATGATCGTGCCAGATTATCGAACAAAGCTTTATTTAATTTAGTTTTCTTAATGTGAAATTTGGGTAATTACATTAAAAATTCTTTCTGCATAGGGCCTATATATAGTTCTGTTATTTTTCTATGGCATTGAATTGCGTGGTTCAGTGTATTTTGATGTGGATGGACTTGGACTCGGACTTGGACTCGATCTTTAGTGACTCGGACTCGGACTCGGACTCGAACACCTCAGGACTCGGACTCGACTCGGACTCGGCTTAGATGGACTCGGACTTGACTCGGACTCGGCTTACGTGGACTCGACTACATCACTGTATGTTACAATTCCCACTTTTTTGTAAATTGGCTGTTCCTCAGCACCTGAGTTTTCCTAAGACCAAGGGGGTTTAGTACTTCATTATGTTACACACAGATTGGTCACAGTAGATTTTGTTAATAGTTAATGAATTTTGTGCAATATTGGTGTTAGCCAAGCTACTGGAATGTAACAAATAACCCCGATAAAGGGGTTACATGTTACACTCCCCGGGGTTGCAATGTTACACAGGTAGAATTGACATTTTTACAGTAAATGTAAAGTGATTATTAAACAGGAACATCACTAACAATACAAAAGATTATTCAGAACTGATTAGGCCTATGTAAAGTCTGAAGTTCTTCAACAGTTGATGAAATAAAAACGACGAAAAATAAACTGAACTACTAGTTAAATCAGAAATCAGTTAAATGGGTCTACTTAAGCTTAGGCCTAGTCAGAGTAATAACAGTTGTGGCATACATAATAATCGTTTCCATCAGTGCAATTGTCGTGTGCCCATTCACCACATTCTAGGCATAGTACCCATTCCTCATCGAACGATTCGCCGCAAACCAGGCAAACCGTTTTCTTAGATTTATTATAATTGTCGTTGTTTTTCGTAACTGAACTCTTTTTGCGGGTTTTCGGAGCAGATTATTCAAACATTAACCTAGTGCCCGTTGCAATTACACGGTAGCCTACAGCTTATTCTTAATGACATAGAAATCAAGACTTATTGGCCTACATAGGCCAATAAGTCAATAGCACAAGTTAATAATGCGGGGCTATATGTTACAAATGTAACATATAGCCCCCTAGGCACATCTTCGTAAACAACAAGCTTTTACACATACAACGGGCAAGCTACATCGCTAGTAATATTCTGTTTATAAACACATATCACCATGCCACCAACACGCAGAATATAACAATCGAAGTACTAAAACTGGCCGCAGAAATAACAAAAGTGCGCACTTACCTTTGAAAAAGATATCTGCTCAAAAAACGTTTATTTGACCTAAATTGATCACGCTGTCAAATATATCAACAGCTCCGCCATTATACCTGCAGGCCAACTGTGTGCATGCGCTAGAACATAGATATACACTATAAATAAGTAAACACCATAGATATATCGATATAACATATAACCCCCTGTAACATATAGCCCCGGTCTCCCCTACCTGTTATGGGAACTTATGGCATGATTAGATTTCATGGCAATTTAACTTTGAATAACATTTTTAAATATTACCTAATTGATTCTCCTAATTTATATAGCGCCACTCTGAAAGCGCCTCAAGGAGTAGACCTACATTTAAGGGCGAAAGTACGATGATTTCTGGGAATTCTACATTGCTATTTGGACAGCTAAGCAGCCTAGAGTCCACAGTTTCCTCACCTTTGGCTAATAAGAATACAATGTCATGTATGCATGCAAAATGGCATCAACCGCCACCGAGAGTGTGTGTGTGTGTGTGTGTGTTTGCGTGTAAGAAGGGAAGTCATTGAAATGCGATAGTGTAATGCACCTGTCGATTGTCGAACGCCAGGTGAGAGAACCAACAAGAGAGTCATTGAAAGAGAACTGACAGAATCTGAGTATATATATATAGGGCTTTAGTCTATAAATATCTGAAGAAAAAGTCTAACAAGAACGTAACCTTTGGACATCTCTCGCTTTGTCGCTCTCTCTCCCTCTCCATTTGTCCCTCTATCTATGTCTCTGTCTATATATATATATATATATATATATATATATATATATATATATATATATATATATATATATATATATATATATATATATATATATATATATGGTGTGTATATATATATATCTCGCTCTGTGTCTTTCTCAAAGTTTCGACCACAGTCAGTCTTCGTCTCTCTGTCCAGTGCCGGCCTTGGGATATTTCGGGCCCCGTGCAGAGTATGCTGTACGGGCCGCCCATGACACAAGTCAAATTGTTTTTCATTGCTAATCGTTTTATTATAGTAGATTGTTAACAAGTACAACAAGTCAAATTTAAATATACACGAGAATTCTGGGATATAGAGGAAGTTGACTTTTATTTACAAAATAGAAGATTTGATCGAAAGCATACTATTATAATTAGATTATATTGTTAATTTTAATATTCTGTGACACTTTTGGGGCCCCCATAAGTTGCGGGCCCCGTGCGACCGCACGGTTCGCACGCTCCTAAGGCCGGCACTGCTCTGTCTCTTTCTTCCTCTGTCTTTCTTTCTTTTACACAGAATAAATGTTAGTGTCAGATCTCGCTCCACATATACGAGTTTGGTAGCGATAAGAAAGCCAGTTGCCTTAAAGGTCATATTTTCTTTTGTTTGGTCTGTAATGCAACGATTGCGGGCGTCGAGCTTGCTGAGCGAACTCCATATAACGAACCTCGAAAAGTTCTTAGCAGGCACTTGTCTATGTCTCTGTCGAGCAGAGCATGATTTAGGTAGGCCCTACATGTGTCAACTGGGAAGCAAACGACAAGTCTTACTATGCACTTGCCCCGATCGAGGACCTTGGGATTCATCCACTTCCGGCTCTTGAGCTGAAAAGCAGTAAATCAACGTCTCTCCTACGTTCCACATGGGACATGGAAGATTTATCTTGCTTTACTTCGCACAATGTACTGTATACATGCATGTATATATATGCATGGATGTTTCTGTGTATGCTAGCTAATTAGTCATCGTGACTTTTAATATCGTGCCCTTTAACTACCTCACAAAAGCGCTGCCTTCGCAAAAGCCTAGATGATGTGAAATTCCGATCCAATTAATTATGAAAACTTATTAGTGAGAAATATGTATTTTTCGTGTCTGAATGATAGCTATAAGAAACCAGGTCATGTCACCATGAACAGGAAGTAGGTTAGAAAGGAAAGCAACGAACAGAAAAATAGAAGAGTCACAAGTGGCAGAAAGTATTGGCAAATAAGTAAAACGAAACCAATGGATTCCAGGCTCTCTCATTTGTGGGTCACTCCATTTGGAATGGTCTCCCGCTGGAACTGCGCCTATACTTCCTCTGGGCAATCTATACCTGCGTTTCACAAATCACTTAAGTCTCTCTCTTTTAGCCGTGGCTGGGCTGGGAACATAGGCGTAGACTCGGGGGGGGGGGGGGCGGGGCACGTGCACCCCAATAATTGAGATGGACTGTACACCCAATGCAACAAGTGTAGATCGAATAACCAAATGCCCCCCAATGGTTTGGACAAGTTTACGCCAGTGGCTGGAAGTGCTTCTGAATAGGGATCTTGAAGGACGCTATATAAATTCTCAGAATGAATGAATACCGAACTAATAGATAGGACCATGTCCAAAGTTCCTGGATAGTGTATGTAGACCATATGCATGTGTCTATATATTTATGTAGCACCAGTTTAGAGCAGCCTCACAAGTCTTTTGATAGACAAGTGCTATCTCCTGAAGCAATATGAAAATGTACCTTGAGCTGCATCATGAAACAATTCGGAGTTTCATCTGGACTTCTGTTGTACATATACGCCTGAATACTCAGTGGACGCGCACTATTGGGCGAGCAATCTCTCCAAGTGCAATTCTTATTCCTCTCCCTTTCTGCACTTCCGGACTCTAAATCTTACCCAAACAGTCTGACTCACATAATTCATCCTTCCATGCTTGAAAGTTGCTCTGTTTACGGCGCTGGCGACTCATAAATAAAGCAGCAACCGATGAACCGGAGTCGTAAGAATTCTCTTCGGTGTCTCTCAGTAGTATTATAGTGTGATGTAATAGATGGTCTATGGTAGATTTATGAATAGAAATCAACTGAGAATCAACGGTTATTGATGAAATTGTAGCTCAGGAAGCGCGGTTCTTATGAATAGTCTGTCTGGTTTTTCTCTTCTAGTCACGCGCTCGAGAGGAAGAGTTATTGCAGGCGGCAGAGACGGGAGATGTCGCTCGACTGCGAACTCTCGTTCAAGGCCGAGATCTCAACATTGAAAGCACCGACCAACTGGGAAGGACACCGCTCCACCTAGCGGTCGTCAATGAACACAAGGAGGTCAGTAAGTCAAACAACGCCATCAGGCGACTAAAATCAGAACTATAATCGACTGATCATTTGTTTCCATATCAAGACGCACGACTCGTTGAATGCTCGCCTTACATGTATAACAGCGTCGGTGTCGAGGTTATGACTGTCTTGGGACACTGAGGGGCAAATCTTTACTGGAAATTGATTTGTTCGGGGCCCTCTTTCAATGCCTTAGAACCAAATTGTGTCGATGTAAATGCAATAGAAAAAATGAGGTGTATGCACTTTTTGTATGGAGTCTTGAAATTTAATGTGGCGGTACATAATAATGGAAATAAGTCAACTAACATATTTCGTCAAAATGCTCTAAAATCAGGCTGAAGTTGCTTTTATATCTCACTATAGCAATCTTTGTACTTATAGTATAGTGAGTAGAAAAAGCACTCCATACTCTGCACCCAGTGTTTAATCTAGACGCCTTGGGGGAATGTCCCCTCCAGGATTTATGTTTCCCCCCAGAGGCCAGCAATATTACAATGTAGAGACCTTTAGGGGAGGAAAATTCCCCCAGGATACATGTGGATACATGTTTTTCTCTCTCCCCCCAGAGAGATGATTTCCTAAAAAAGGTCATCAACGGTTTTTTGAGGAAAAGTCTGAATCTTTTTCAAGATGAAATTACAGAAAAAAATATTGTGTAAATTCGTTGGTCCCCCCCCCCAAGAAACCTTGTTTCCCCTCCTAGAAGAGGGACTAGAGTAAACACTGCTCTGCACCTCGACTCTAGAATGAATTTTTGAATTCCAAAAATTCTCAGTTCCTTCACAAATGCCGCCGCCGCCCACCCACTGTCATCTGCCTCAGATTCCTCTACTCATCACTTCTTCAAGAATTTCTATCCTAATCCATGAAATCTTTCACCTTCCAAGCGTTCTCGTCTTCAACAAAGCCCGCCTATAGTAGCTCGTTATCCTCCTCTCTCTCTCTCTCTCTCTCTCTCTCTCTCTCTCTCTCTCTCTCTCTCTCTCTCTCTCTCTCTCTCTCTCTCTCTCTGGCAGCCGGACTCGGAACTTGAATTGTATATAAAGTTTGACTTTTGAGGCTTCTTATAATATGACCGTACGTTGTTTTTACTGAAATTATGCTACTTTTTCGTTATGATGCAAGCTTTGTTGTTGCAAAGTCTGGGTTTTTATTTCACGGTATAAAGATTACAGAGTCGTGCTTAGTGCTTACTAATGCTGTTCTACATGAATGTGTGTTGCGAAGGCGGTTCGTTTCCTGTTGGACTACGTGGACCGACGTCGTGTCTACCAGGCTCTGCTGTCGGCCATAAACCTCGGCAACGAGGAGATTGCCGAGATCATCATTGAACATTCCAAGTACGAGGAGATCAGCGCCGACTTGAAGCTTCACGGCAAAGCGTTCTTCTACCAGAACAAGTTCCACGACGATAACCAGTTCTCCGAAGAGATCACTCCGCTCATCCTCGCCTCTCAGCAGAACCGCTTCGAGGTCGTCATGGCGCTGCTGCTGAAGAGGGAGACGATAGATCGACCTCACAAGTGCCACTGCACTTGCACAGACTGCCTCGAACACGCGCGAAGGGACGAACTGAAGTTCGCTCGGTCACGCCTCAATGCCTACAGGGCGCTCTCATCCGAAGCCTACATCTCGCTGTCGAGTGAAGATCCCATCCTGACGTCGTTTCGATTGAGGCGCGAAATTCAACAGGTGGCCAACGAAGAAAAATACTACACGGTAAGATAGTTGTGTCTATACAACTGGTGTTGCTTTTGCTGTAAATGATGATGATGATGATGATGATGATGATGATGAGGATGATGATGATGATGATGATGATGATGATGATGATGATGAGGATGATGATGATGATGATGATGATGATGATGATGATGATGATGATGATTGTGAACTGAGTTTTGTGTACAGTCTTGCAGTGCGAGATATTGGCGTATATATTTAGTGCGCTTACTTTAGTTTCACGTGTATATGTATATATGATAGATGTATAACGTTTAGTCTTAGTGACACGCGCGGCCGGCCAATCTCGGCAGCGGCGCGCTATATGTATATTATTAGAGTTCGCTAGGGCGCACAGAAGACAGGTGTGTCAAGAGGCGCGAAGAATTATGCTGACTAGAGAAGTTTAAATTCGAGTGTGTTCGCTGTAGTAGTGTGGCTGACTAGTTGAGTTGTAATCGAATTGAGTTCTGTCTGTTTGTTTCCTATTAAACTGAAAAGATATTAAACTGTGTTGCTGATTAATTCAGGTTATACTTATACGTAGAATTAGTGTTCAAAAGGTGAACGTTAAATAGGCGTTAAGTAGACAGAGAACAAGGATTTAATCAGAAGGATTGTCAACGGAAGGATTGGGTTGACATTATTGGTGGCAGCTACGGTGTGGATAAAAACTCACGGTGGAACAGCGTCGGTGTGGATAAATACTCACGGTGGATAAATACTCACGGTGGATAAATACTCACGGTGGAATAAATACTCACGGTGGATATAAACTCACAGTGGATTAAAATTCACGTTATCACCTCCTTCGACGGATAGAAGAATCTACGACGGTGATAAAAGAATTTACAACGGTGTTAGAAGAATCTACGACGGTGTTAGAAGAATCTACGCGTTGTTACTGTGTGACGAATTTACGATATCATCGACGGTGGAACACGAGAAAACGGTATAAAAATTTCGTTGTTTTCCACGAACAAATATAAAAGAAATCCCGTTTGTTTATCGATTCACACAACAAGAAAAACCGTGACTTCTTTGAAAAGAGAAATCACCAAAGTAAACAAGTAAGATGGAGAAACTAAGTGCTGAAAGACAAGCAGATATTAAGAAGATGTCTACGGAAAGGCTGAAACAGCGTTTGTTGAAAGCCGGTTTTAAAGAAGAACAATTAGAAGGTATGTCACGTGGTGACATGATACAGGAACTCGCTGAGGTGTGGGTGAAAGAAGAAGTCGAAGAAGAAGGTGCCGTTGGCGGTGCCGTAGAAAAGGCTATTGAAAAACCTCCTGCGCCTATGTCTATGGAGATGTTGATGCAGTGGATGATGATGACGAGACAAGAAGAGAAAGATAGAGAGGAGAAACGTAGACAAGAAGAGAAAGAAAGAGAAGATAAACGGAGACAAGAAGAGAAAGAAAGAGAGGATAGACGAAGACAGGAAGAGAAAGAGCTGAGACAAGAAGCAGAACGTGTAAGACAAGACGAATTGCGCTTGCAGAGAGAGAAAGAAGAGAAAGCGGAACTTGCAAGGCAAGAAGAATTGCGCTTGCAGAGAGAGAAAGAAGAGAAAGCGGAACTTGCAAGGCAAGAGGAATTGCGTCTGCAAAGAGAGAGAGAAGATAAAGCAGAACAAGTGCGTAAGGCAGAACTTGAATTGCAAAAGAATCAGTTTGAGATTCAGTTAGAACAGTTGAAAAGAGATAGGGAAGATGCTGAAAGAAGAAGATTGGAGCAGATGATTGAATTTGAAAAAGCTAGAAAAAGTGATGAAGAGGTACGTCAGCAACAGATTGAAGCAAAGAGAATGCGTGAAGAAGAAAAAGAAAAAGCGCGAACGTTAGAGTTAGAACGCGCCGAACAGATCAGACAAGAAGAACTCAAATTTCAGAAAGAAAGTTTGGAAAAGGCAGAGGCAGAAAGACAAGAACGTCTGAAACTGGAGAAATCAAAATTGACATTGAAAGAAACGCAAATGAGAGAAGAAAGGGAAGCAGAAAGAAGGAAGCAGCAAGAAAGTGAAACTTTGGTGTCAAAAATTAAGAAAATAGGTGATGCAATGAAGCATGTATTGCCTCAAATGCCAACTGATATGATGGAGGTGCCATTATATTTTGAAACAGTCGAGAACGCATTTCGCAGTTTTGCTGTGGAAAAGCCGTTTTGGGTTAAATTATTACTACCATTGATGACGCCGAAAGCTCGAACCGTTCTGAATAGATTGTCATACGATGATCTAGACAATTATGATAGAGTCAAGCAGCACTTATTAAAAGAATTTAAGTTGACTTCGAGAGAATACAGAGCCAGATTTGTGGATGCTAAGAAGACAACAGAAGAGACTTATACGATGTTTACGGCAAGACTTAAGAACTTGCTAAACTATTACGTGAGAAGTCGAAACGTGAACAGAGAGTATGATACGCTCTTTGATTTGCTGGTAGCGGATAAGCTGAAAGAATGTTTACCGCCTGGTCCACTACAGTTTGTATTGTCGAAGGAAGGAACTGACTGTCTCCAAGCTAGTGCAGTGGCAGACCTAGCAGACATTCATGTAAACAATCGAATTGGGTTTGCATTTCCAAATATAAACAGTTATCCTTCTCAACGTTCCGTAAACCAAAGCCAGAGTGGAAAGTGGAAAAGTAATCCAGGAACAGGGAATCAGTTCATAGGTAAAGAAGTCAAGGCTAGTGTCCCTGTACCCAATGAGACCAGAGAAGTGACGTTTGGTCGTCAGGGATTTAACAAATCGTCAGCGCCGTTCGCCAAGAGGGAAGGCAACACATCGTTTACGCAGTATAAGAGAAATGAAGGAAATGAACAACGAGGCATGGTTGTGAAGCGTTGTCACAACTGTGGTTCAGACAAACATTTGGTTAAATTTTGTCCAGTTCCAGTGGCAGCAGCTAGTTCTAGCAGAAATCAAGAACACACAAGGGTGAATTTGATTCAAGTGGTTAGTGATACAGGTAATCAAACCACGGGTCAAGAAAACCAAGAGACTGAAGTAAAGTCAGTAATGAAATGTGGTATTCAAAAAGAAATTCTATTGAATGCTGAAATTCGGAGAGAAGTCATAGGAAAAGATGACAGTCGAATATTGAAGAAATCGTTCTTGCAATATGTTGAGGTCGAAATTCGTGCAGTAGACGGTAAAGAGCCAGTGAAAGTCAAAGCACTGAGCGACTCGGGTGCAGAAATTCCGGTGATTAGTGAAGAATTACTGGAAGGCATGAAGGTGGAACAAATTGGAAAAGTGAATTTGCAATGTGTGGCAGGAGATGCCATTCCTGCGAAGTTAGTGAAAGTCGATGTTAGACTGTGTGGTAGTGACGTGGAAGAAGAGGGATTTCCGCGTAAAATCCAGTGTTCACTTACACCTTATGTCACCTTGATGTGTGCTAGTATTGCAAAGATGGGCAGTACAGAAAGATTCTTGTTGCATCCAGAGATAATTGCCGAATTAAAAGCCGTACCACAGATGAAAGTTAAAACGATACAAGGAGATGTGAGTGTACGAGCAAATGTAATGACGAGAGCGCAGAGTCGGAAACAGGAAATGGTAGATGTTGATGAGAAGAGTGAAACTGAAAGTTCAAGTGATGAGGAAAACGAAAGTAATGAGCAACGAAGCTTATCGCGAGATGGTGTAACATCAAAGATGAATGAGCAAGAGATGGTTGCATGCGAGAATGGCACATTAAATGAAACTGAAGAAGACAATGAATGTGATGTGGGGATAGGAGACTTGTATAGAGATGAAGAGATGGATGAAGAACAAAAGGTGCAGATTGCCGATTCGAGGAAGTTCGAAGAGCAACAGAGAAAGGATGAATCGTTGAAGCCGTGGTGGAAGTTAGCACAAGAGAAAGAATCTGAATTCTGTGTGATCAACGGTTTATTGCATAAGAAATATCAGATATTAGACCAGACGATATATCAACTAGTGTTACCAAAAGAGAGACGAATAAAAGTGATGGAATTGGCGCATGAATCGGTATTTGGAGGACATCTAGGAGAAGAGAAAACAAGAGAACGAATAAAATTATCTTTTGTATGGCCAAAGATGAGAAGAGACATTGTGAAATTTTGTAAGTCTTGCGAGAAGTGTCAACTAAAGGCAAGGAGTCTGGTGATGGATAGAGTACCTATCACTCCAGTCTCAAGAGAAGAGGTCGCCTTCAAGAGAATGACGATGGATCTCGTTGGCCCGATCGATCCAGTATCTGCTGCAGGTCACAAGTATTGTTTATGCATTGTGGACTCGTGCACCAGATGGCCTACAATCTTCTTATTGAAATCGTTGACAGCGAAGGCTGTGTGTGAAGCATTGATGGAACTGTTCATGAACGTTGGTGTGCCGTCCGTGATTACAAGTGACCAAGGAACGAACTTCACAGCCAGTTTGACAAGAGAATTTCTCAATTTAATGGGCTGTAGTCCAAGATTCGACACACCAGGACACCCAGAGGCTGCTGGATTAGTAGAAAGATGGAATCAGACATTTAAAAAGATGATCCATCATGTGATAATAGACAACCCGAGGAAATGGCACAAGATAATTCCTTTCACAGTGTGGGCATTACGAGAAGTGCCGAATGCAACTACTGGAGTATCACCATATATGCTTGTCTATGGGAAAATTCCGAGAGGACCATTGGCAATATTAAAAGAGAGTTGGACTAGAGAAATAAACTTACCACCTCATTTTGGAGTTAAACCAGAAAAGTATTTGAAAGAGCTCAAAGAAAATATGGAGAAAGCATTATTGTTTGCAGAATCTTACTCTCGAGAAAAGCAATTACAATACACGAATCAGTATAACAAGAGAGCAAAGCACAAAGAATTTGAAGCTGGTGAGAAAGTCATTGTTTTGTATCCAACGTCAACAAACAAACTTATTTCTCGATGGCATAGTCCATGTACGATCATACATCGAAGATCAAAGTACTCTTATTTAGTCGATATGGGTGAAAATGGTCGAAAAATAATTCACGCCAACAAGATCAGAAAATATGTTACTCGAGCATTAAGTTGTGGTCTAATTGTTGAAGAAGATGAAGATTTTGGTTCAGTGGTTGAATTACCAATGAGGAATGAGGTTCAAGATGACAAGAATTCACTTAACCTCGATCCTGAACAAATTAGCCATTTGACAGTAACTCAGCAAGAACAGTTGTTGAAAGTTTTGAACAAATACTGTGACAGATTTTCAGAAAAACCCGGATTATGTACATTGGTCGAACATGAAATTGAACTAAAACCAGGATTTCGTGAAAAGGAATTTGCAGCATATCGAATTCCTTTGATTTATCGATCAGAAGTGGAACGTCAGATCAAAGAAATGTTAAAAACAAACATTATTAAACCATCATCGAGCAGAATGGCAAGCCCTTTGGTTATTGTTAAAAAGAAAGACGGATCTTTAAGACTTGCCTGTGACTACAGATACATTAACTCATTCACAGTGGATTGTAAATATCCTATGCCGATTGTCAGAGACGTTTTGAACAAAGTTGGAAAGTCTAATGTGATTTCTATTTTGGACTGTCGAAGTGCTTATTGGACTTGTCCTGTAAAACAATCTGATCAATGGAAAACAGCTTTTGTAACACATAATGGACTGTATGAATTTACTCGTGTTCCTTTTGGAATGATAAATTCAGGCCGAACTTTTGTTAAGGCGATAAATTTAGTTTTACAGCCTATAAGTGACTTTGCAGAACCGTATGTTGATGACATTGCTGTGCATTCTGACAATTGGAAAATTCATTTACAGCATCTAGATGCATTTTTGATGCAAATGAGATTGCATAACGTTACTTTGAATTTGAAAAAATGCATATTTGGTAAGAGTGAGGTAAGGTTTATCGGTCATGTGGTTGGGTCTGGTAAGATAAAGATGAATCCAGACAGAATTGAAAGTTTGAGTAATTTGAAGATCCCAGAAACTAAGAAGCAAGTTAAGCAACTGCTTGGATTTTTTAATTATTACAGACAGTTTATTAAGGACTTTGCACAGATTGCGAAACCTTTATCTGATTTAACTAGTAAACGTGTTTCTGATAAGATTGATTGGACTGTTGAACATCAGCAAGCATTTGATTTACTTAAAGAGGCTGTGCGATCCAAAGTAGTGTTATATGTTTTTGAAGTGGGAAAACCATTCAATTTGTACTGCGATAGTAGTGACTTTGCAGTCGGTGCTGTTTTAACACAGATGGACGACAAGGGAATAGAACGCCCTGTGTCATTTATCAGTCAGAAATTAACTGATACCCAGAAGAGATGGGCTACTGTGGAAAAGGAAGCCTATGCTATTGTTTGGGCTCTAAACAAGTTAAAAGAAATTATAATTGGATCAAAAATTTTCATTTTTACTGATCACAATCCTCTTACATATTTGACTGAGTCAATGTCTAAGTCTGCTAAACTTGTGCGTTGGGCGTTAGCCTTACAAACTTTTGATGTTGAGGTGAAGTACAAGAAGGGCAGATTGAATATTATTGCTGATTGTTTGTCAAGGTTATAAGTAATCGTAAGACTGTTCATTATTTAGTTAGATATATATATATATGTTTCATGTATTTTGGTAATTTCGCAAATTTTGAAATTTAATTTGCTCAATTCCAGAAAAAGGAAGGAGGTAATGTGAACTGAGTTTTGTGTACAGTCTTGCAGTGCGAGATATTGGCGTATATATTTAGTGCGCTTACTTTAGTTTCACGTGTATATGTATATATGATAGATGTATAACGTTTAGTCTTAGTGACACGCGCGGCCGGCCAATCTCGGCAGCGGCGCGCTATATGTATATTATTAGAGTTCGCTAGGGCGCACAGAAGACAGGTGTGTCAAGAGGCGCGAAGAATTATGCTGACTAGAGAAGTTTAAATTCGAGTGTGTTCGCTGTAGTAGTGTGGCTGACTAGTTGAGTTGTAATCGAATTGAGTTCTGTCTGTTTGTTTCCTATTAAACTGAAAAGATATTAAACTGTGTTGCTGATTAATTCAGGTTATACTTATACGTAGAATTAGTGTTCAAAAGGTGAACGTTAAATAGGCGTTAAGTAGACAGAGAACAAGGATTTAATCAGAAGGATTGTCAACGGAAGGATTGGGTTGACAATGATGATGATGATGATGATGATGATGATGATGATGATGATGATGATGATGATGATGTCAACGATGGGGTAAAGATCGGCTCATGGAACATTTTTAGTTTATTTTAAGTCACACATTTCAGTTATGATTAGTACCATAGCTTTGAGAGGAATTAAAAGGCGCCATGTAAATATAAATTCACATATATTTACATATATAGGCCTACATTCATACAGAAATATTGTGATGACCATAATGATGTTGACGAACACAAAAATGGCCATAATGAAGTGTATCTTAGCAATGAGGACAACCATAACAATTCTAAACAATATGCAAATACATCTGTTTATAATTTATGCTCTACATATTACTGTCTTATGCTGTATACTCGATCATTGTTTATCTCGTTTTCTGCATATTTTGCTATTTGAAAAGCTAAATGTTGAAATCTAGCAATGCCAGCCACGTATATTGGTACTAAAGACAGTCGACATCGTTATATATGGGATTAAGTGCATCTGAATAAGACATCTATAATCAAATTCCGATCCAATTAATTATGAAAACTTATTAGTGAGAAATATGTATTTTTCGCGTCTGAATGCTAGCTATAAGAAACCAGGTCATGTCAGCTAATTACAATATATCATCAACGGAGAACGGGCATCAACACTAATAATACGGCGTTCAGATGTCGCTCGCTTCAGTCTCTGACAGGCAATATGCGAAGAAGCAAATGAAACACCTTCTCATTATTTTCTCTTTATTAAAGACGAGAAACTTATTCGGTTTCTCGTCCGCCTGAAAAGACAAGAAATTGTTCGAATTGACCATCGTGGGTTGTTTTCATCTTGATTTGTTCGTAAACATACAAATCAGAGGCAATTTGTGAATTTCCATTGCAGATCAAATCATATTTTAAAAACTAAGCAATATCGCAGTCTTTCGTTAGCACAACACATTATGTTGTACAATATGACATTGTCAAAAGTAAGAATATAATTGGTCAATTCCAGCGTCGCATCATATTGCAAAACACTGCGCGCTGGTCAACTATAAATTACGATTTCCCATGATGAGCATTTGATGCGCTGAGGAGCAGAGACCCTTGTTTATTCGTGTTGCACGCTATAGTCGTTGTGTTCTAAGAAGTCCTCTTCTCTTTCATTCAATTCTGAATCTGATATGATAACGAGTTTGACATTCGTTGACGTTTAAGTGAATTTCGCACCTTTCTGCATCTGACTTCTGCCTCTGTTTTTAACCCTTCGCTTCGTCTGCTGTGTTTGCCTTCTTCAGTCGGAGTACTCGGCCCTCGCGAGCAAACTCAGCGAATACGTCGTGCGACTTCTCGACAAGGTCCATGGCAACGAGGAACTGAACGCCATCTTGAACGCAGCCGACGAATGCGAGGGCGAGACTTCCGGTGAACTGGCGCGGCTTCAACTGGCCATCGAGTACAAGGAGAAAAAAGTAAGAATGTTGTAGGTCAGTGGGTCGATTGTGGGTTAATGTAACGCTATTAGTAGGCCAATGGTGGTGCACTTGAGGCCGAGGTTTGAGATACGCATTTGGGAGGATTACTTTCACGAAATAGATGTAGATATCAATTGAATAGATGTAATATGTTAGGTGAATTGATGCAAGATGTTATGTAAATATATGTAAGTTGTTGGGTCAATAGATTTAAAATGTTAGCTGAATAGATCTATTATGTTAGGTGAATAGATTAATATGTTAGGTGAATAGATGTAAGATGTCAGGTGAATAGATTAAGATGTTAGGCGAATTGATTAAGATGTTAGTGAATAGATGTAAGATGTCAGGTGAATAGATTAAGATGTTAGGCGAATAGATGTAATATGTTAGGTGGATAGATGTAAGAGTAAATAGCGATACATCGAGACACACGCAACGTTTCACCTACACATACATGTATGTATTCACAACATGAATAAGTCGATTGATGCATAATTACTACTTCTGTCGATTGATGCATAATTACTTGTGTTTAAATGATATTCATCGATGAAGGCGATGACAAAGATGATGATGTTGATGGTGATGATGATGATGATGATGATGATGATGATGATGATGATGATGATGATGATGATGATGATGAGTTGATGACAACAGTGATTGGACTGCGTTGATGGAAATTTTTGGTTGTCCAGTTTGTAGCACATCCGAGTTGTCAGAAGAAGTTAACGACCCTCTGGTACAGAGGCTTTTATAAGCTGCTTAAGCGACGTTCTACCTTCATCCAGATGACTGTGATATGTACCATCGTCCTGCTCTATCCTCTTCTCTCGCTCATCTACATTCTTGCCCCGAACTCTGTGGTAATTCCATCTTATAATTTCAGTAGCATAACGACATATATATGTATGTTTATATGTATTGGCAAAATGGCACTGAGATGAATTTTTCGAAATGGAAATATTGCAATACTATAATGCGCTGTGGCCGAGTTTCGAGTTAAACTGAGGCGTTTCGAATTACGCTGCGGTCTGCTCGCGGTTTGAAAGTAGTTTTAATGCATTTCTTGATCATGTATGCTTTGAACCGTCCACGAACTGACCGAGAAACACACAACGTCTCTTGTCGCATAAAATTTGAGAAGCTGTTTGTGTGCACTGGCCAAATATCGTAAAATGTGTAGCGACTGTCATATCCTGTCGGAATTGTGTGCTTTTATGGCTACATAGATGTTATGAAGTGTCATCTATCACATACATCACAGCCTATAAGAAATTAATGGCCCCGCGGGACTCGTCTTTGTAGTGGCGCATCTTTGACAAGTACTTCTGGATAAACCGGTCATGATGTCATCAATGCACATCGCTTGCAAAGATATGTCGGTCAACAACCTGAGTTTACTTGATTGGCAATGCGTTTGCAGGTTCCGCACTCACTTGATCTTGAAGACCTGCAGTTGCATCGTTGCTCTCGTTAGGGATATAATATTTGCGTGGAGGTAAACGCCCAGACGCTTCTGCATTTACAGTAGCCTAATATATGCTAAAGTTAATATATGTTTGCATTATTTAACAGTCTGAAATTTGACACAGCTCAAAAGCATTGTCAATTTTTTTTAATTTATTCTGTTTAGATTGCAATGCAGAGTAGGCCTATTATTCGTTTCTCGACTTCTATTGCGCCTGATCACAAAAACCAAACCACACATCCATTCGTCCAATCACTGGATAAAGGATCGAGAATTGCTCGTTAAATTTCAGCCGCTTCTCTGGTTGACAGATAGTTTAAGTATTATGTGCTAACCGTTAGAGAAAGATCTGACTTTAGACCATGCGTAGACTCGACTCGGAAGTGTTAAAATTGACTTGTTTAGAGCAGACTGTTAACTGAATGTATTCGATTGTCGTGGAATGAGAGTCATCAAGATTGTGCCTACAGTTGAGATTGTACGTCTACAGACAAACGATAGAAGTCTCAACGAATTTGATTGCAGTCACATGATCCCTAAAGCAACATTCTTATTAGAAATGTAATATTGCTATAATATAGTTGCCATAGGGCCTACCTTTATTCTCTAATCCAGGTAACACTGTTTCTTCATTAGCATACAGATGGACAGAACAGAAGTGGTATGGAAAGCACAAGGTAAACAAGGCAGGCAGTGCCTTGCGCTTTCCGTACCACTTCTGTTCTATCTATATATATATAAAGAAGAAACTCTGTCTGTCTGTCACAGATCTTTGACCGCGATGCATTTCTACAGCTTTCGAGCTTTTCACTCCAAACCTTCACTACTGCCTCGGGGTGGGCATTACACACCCAGTGTTTGGCTTCGCGTCCTCCGTTTTCACCGCTTCCATGGTGAAAGCGGGCGAAAACCTCCCAAACCCCCACTTCTTAGAAATTCGAGTCGACCTATTTTCATTCGCCAGATGGCGCCACCCGAGAAGATTCTGTGTGTTTCACCGAAAATTCTCTGTCACCGGCACGCATTTCTAAAGATTCACCAGATGGCGCAGCCGTAGAGATTTCACTTCACGTTAACTGGTGGTGGTGGTGGTGGTGGTGGTGGTGGTGGTGGTGGTGGTGGTGGTGGCTTATAACCCCGGGCAACGCCGGGTAAACCTGCTAGTAGCCTATAAAGCTAGCCAAGATGATTCAAGACTCCAGGTGTAGGGCTATAGTAGTTACTGATACCTGCGCATCACCCACCTTGCTAATTCAGGTGTACACTGACGTACATTTGTTCATTACAGGTTGGTCGTTTGCTGAAAACTCCGTGCATTAAGTTCGTAGCGCAGGCGACGTCCTACCTGATATTCCTATGCCTAATCGTCATTCACGGCCAGATAGAGCAGAGTAAGCTCTGCCCAGAGAGACTGGGTGACCATGAGTCTGTTGGGAAGCTGTACCGTCTCGTCCGACACAATCTGTCCGAAGACATACAGAACCTGGACAAACTCTGCATTCGAAATCACAAACCAGCTGTCACGGAAATCTGCATCGTCTTCTGGATCACAGGTAACCAACTCTTGACGTCACTCCGCGGTTCCAACGACGCCGCAGGTGAAGGCATTGTCTATGCTAGAGACAATGCCATGCTTAAGGATCTGTGTAAGGCTCTGCTAGATCTATATGTGATAAATCTACAAATGATCCCTATTTCCATCTATCCGTTGTTTCATGTACAAACACACACACATACACATCTATTCGTACATTGATGTGTGCTCTGATCATCCAAAACTTAATACGATGGCTGCTGGCCCATTAACTTACTGATCCGATAAGCTCATGGATTTATCTTATCATCCAACCATCTACAATTTCATATAGGCCTAGGCCTATGTATTCATCTGTATGTAGGCGATATGCATCTATTCATCGACCTCTCCAGTTTGTTTCCAGCATTGTTGTCTCCTTCATGAAATGATACTTAAATTCTCGCAACATGAAGTCATTCTCATGAAGTCATTCTGTTCCGCAGTCTGCAGACAAAATTGAAACGCAGATCAAAACAGGGTCAAAATACTGACTGGCTATAAGAACATCAAAACAAACGAGATGGCGATTAGTGCATCAGGTTTAAACTAAACAACACATTTATAGTTTATTTATCTGTTTATAAACATAATTATTTCTTACATCATAAGACCATCATCTATAGAAAAGTAAACGTTAGTAAACCGCGATACAAATGTCCTCTAACTTCCTGCACAGAGAAAACTTGAACGGGTGAACTCCGAAATAAAAGATGAACGCCCAATCCATCCGTCGGTGACCATGCGATATAACATTTCTTAATGCACCAAAAGTGAGGAGTAATATAACTCATATTCCTTGTTCAAGGGTTGCAGTCTTCAACAAAAAAGTCAACAAACAAGTCATTTTAAGATAAAAGAACATATAAAGCAAATCACAGTACACATACACAGTATGTAAGTGACAAGGTATTGACTCTTTACTCTGGTAGGCCTATGCTATGGTTGCATGATTAGCGAACACTGTGAGAGGAGCTTTATAAATGTTCAGATATAATACAATACAATATTATAGGCCTATATTTGTTCACCTAAAACAAAATAATGTAAATTTTGCGTTTGGAAAGTCCTGATTATTATTATATCCTACTAATATTTTAACGGAACCCCTTAACAGCTAATAGACTTTAGTAGTAAGTTGCAGAAGAAAAACCTTCTAACGTTTTCTTTTTTATGAACACCCTTTACTATAAGAAAGTTATTGCTTTCGTGTAACGACCGCTGTAGTTGTGGTTTGTGGAAACTCAATCGATTTCCCTCGGAGTGATTTGATTTGATTGGGCGTCGCCGAACAAACTGGTTTTCCTTGCTCAGCTACTATATAGCGCTACACTATTCAAGAGTTTATATTATGCTACTTCGGAGGACTATGCCTGTCGAGGATGGAGGCGTCTAATAGCGTAATGAAATCAGCGATTACCTACGCTTCACAAACGCAAATATGTGCATTCGGGCATTGGTCAAGGACTGTATACTTCGACAGATTTAAACCAGCCATCCCAGGAAAACTGCCAATTAATTTCATGGAGATTGGAGGCTTGTACAGAGGTTTATAGGAAGACTGGACTGAGGCCCCTCGCTGTTGCGTCCGAATTTAGAATCTCACTGCTACACCCTTAATTCCCAGACGCCACTGCATCGAAATAGCAACCATGTAGTTTCTGCGATTATATGTGCCTTAGCCGCCTGGTGGTCGACGATAGAACTGCCACTCCTAAGGTCTGTTTCTGGGCGCATAGACTGAGCAGAAGTTGCCTGTGGCTTCTTTGCGTATTCTGCGCGTCATGTTCACTGCTTCTGAACGAGAGTGGAATATTTATTCGTTCAAAGGCCAATGCTCTGCTATCGCTGCTGCTGTCCGGAAATGGTCTGCGATACCGAAACGCTTCTGAATTTTGATATGAAAAGTCAACGCATTACCACTGATGATGAGAATAAAACCACGGCCATTTAAGAATGCATTTGTCATTTAATATCCTTGCATTGTGACTGCTGAGTCGAGACGAAACCTTCAATATATGCTTCAACACCCATTAAAAACCAAGTGTTACGGTCTTTCCTTTCATTTCACGAATGGTTTAAGAAACAAACAACTGGTACTGCATATAATAAAATAAAGCAGTAATAATATCATAGCATTATTATTATAATTTATTATCGAATAGACCTTATATTATTAGTAGGGTATATATAATACCTCGGGATTTAAGAAAACTCCGGTGAAATAAATTATTATTATTATTATTATTATTATTATTAATTTTATTATTATTGTTTTCCTTGGTGCACATTTGATTCACCGGGGTTTAAAAATTACTGGAGATGAAGCACATCTGGAACAGCCGCTATAGACCTACATCAAGTTCTGGCATAGGGCCTACTACCACCACCACCACCACCACTGTTATTGACATAATTTTAGAAATAAATATAAAAATATAACATTTAAATTTTTATTATAATAACATTATTATTTAATTAGAATAATGCTTTTAACTTAGCCATTCTACTGAATTAGTCATTCCAGAGGAGCACGTTGAGGTGCACTATACGCCACCTTCTTGCAAATCCACAGTTTTCACTGCCTCTGAACAGTTACTTTATCCTTGGCGATGAAACTTAACAAAATAGTTATTATAATTATTCTTATAAAAAGTTAGAGCAATAAAAATAATATTTATATAATGCCAATCAGAGTCCGGCTTCGGATGGCCTTCTGCTTGACAAAGCCTTGAGCTCCAGAGGTGGTTCCGGTGCCATATAGCTGATATATGTCATCAACCACATGGAGGGACTGTATAACGTCTATCGTTCAGTCTCCTGCTCTTCCGCTGCAATTGCTGGTGTTCTTCCATAGTAACAGATCGAGATAATCGATGTCTTAACATATACACTGATGGACGATGCGGACCAACTCCCGAGATCAAGATTTAAAAGCGTTTTCCTCCTTTTTTCAAACGACCTTCTGGTCTCTTGCTTCTTAATTAATCGCTAAATTTTTCTCCGCTTTCTCTCTGTTTCTGTCTGTCTGTCTGTCTGTCTGTCTCTCTTTCTCTCTCTCTCTCTCTCTCTCTCTCTCTCTCTCTCTCTCTCTCTCTCTCTCTCTCTCTCTCTCTCTCTCTCTCTCTCTCTCTCTCTCTCTCTCTCTCTCTCTCTGATCATTTTATTTTTACACTTATCCATTTCCTCATTTCTTGGTGTTCTTGTAAAAGCAAATTTCTAGATGCGAACTATATAATTGTAATGACAGTCTCGCCTTTAGATCATTTGTAGCATCGTCTCGACTAGCGTAAATAATTTATACTATAATTATGTCGGACGAGATGGACGAGAAACCAGTCTATATTTAGGCTTAGGCCTATGTATACTGGACATAATGGGATACAATCTATCTCCGGATTTAAAGCAGAAGTGTTTCCTGTTCAGCACAGTTGTTGCATGTTCAGCGCGATTATTTCGCGAACATTCTTCCCAGCTGCGACCCGTGTAACAACAAATCTGAGACACTTTAAGATGGTCCAGATGTGATTCCGTTCTATCGATCCACCTCTAGTATTAATGGGACCCATTGTGCTCGCTTCAGCTGTGTCCTACAGACCTACATGACAGCAATTTCTTTCCAAAACTTGCTACAACGTAGATTGCAAATGTTTGCTAGCCAAATATAATATATAATATGAGTATGATAAGAAAAAAGAACCGTCAACAACGTGACAGATTGCTCTGAAGCGTGTGGCTTTCATCTCTGCGGCGTGGATTCGATTCTCGTGTCTTCATACAAAATTATTCACAATTCATGGTCACGTAATCTAATTCAAATGCGACACGATGACGCGCTGGGTCTGTCAGTCCATATGATTGCCGTCTCGAATTTGCTGATCAGACTCCGTGTAACAACCTCTAACAAGTTGTCAGGCTTTTAAAGTTGAACATACTTAGCACGAGGTTCAGATTCAGATAGGTTAACATTGAGTGAGTTTTAAGTTCAATTAATCTATTTCAATGCGAATGAACTTACCCCCAGATTTTCTTTTAGAATACGCCCGCTTTTAGACAACCTCAAGTCGAAGGTTAACTTGGTGGGTTGACAGTTGAAGCGTCAGTTGTGGTCGATCTGTTATCTATAGACGAGTCTCTTCAATTGCTATTTTAGGTCTTCTGTGGCACGCCTGTAAACAGATCTACATCGTCGGTGCGCATGCGCACTTCATCAACATTTACAACGCCATGGATTTCTTCATGCTAAAGTTCTACATGGCATCAATTACACTCAGCCGAATAACGGAAATCATGGTTAGTAGTGCTGATGTCAATATAACTATATTTTCTATAGCGACCGTGTGGCCTTCATCCTGATCATTTTCTCAATGATTTGATGGAGTGAGATCCTTTACCATAGCTGCCCGAGATGATTCTAATGACAATGAAAGGTAGAGGTAATCTCTTGGTTACATGTCTCTGAGGAAAGTCTTCTTAGACATCGTCACACTTTCACTGGTAGAGTTATATCGACTGCACAGCATTGTTGAGTACCGGTACGGTAACACTTATCCGAGTAAATATCCCACGAAGTTACAGTCGATTTACAACTTACAAGACATCACTGCCGTACACTACGACGGAACGTTAGACGTCTTGAGCGTAGATATCGCCGTACATATGCCCCCTCTGACCGGCTTATTTGGATTAATAACCTTCGGGATATGTACCGTGAGTTCCGGATAAAGGAGACTGCATATTGGGAATCGTTAATTGATCGTGAAAAGGGAAATCCACGCCGGCTCTGGGCGACAATTGCTGACGTGCTCGGTCGTTCTACTGTCTCCTGCTCTCCGTCTCAGACTCCTTTCACGGCGGACGATTACCTAAACTTTATCCAGACCAAGATAGATTCTACTCGCAAATCAACGGAAAATGCACCACCTCCTTCCTTCACTTCTACTACAGCTACCCTCTCGTCATGGAAACCACTTGAGCCATCTGTAATCCGTCAGCTGATACTGGATTCTTCCTCGAAGTCGTGTGAACTAGACCTGCTTCCTCCATTTCTAGTTAAGGACTTTGTAGATGAATTGACTCCATTTTTGGCTTTACTGTGTAATTCTTCTCTAGCTCAAGGTTATGTCCCGACACTGCACAAAAGGGCTGTGGTTTTCCCTTCCATTAAGCGCCAAGGCCTTGATCCTAACTCTCCTTCAAACTATCGTCCTATCTCAAACCTCTCTTTTCTTTCAAAGCTTCTGGAAAAATGTGTCTCTTGTCAACTGATCTATTACCTTGACTCTAACTCTCTTATGCCTACTCTTCAGTCTGGGTTCAGGAAATTCTACTCGACAGAATCGCTTATACTGCGCCTTCTAGCTGAAGTATTTCAAGCCTTTGATCGTGGCCAGGTCACTTTACTTGCTCTTTATGATATCAGCGCTGCCTTTGATACTGTAGACCATACCATCCTCTTAGACCGTTTATCTAAATCTTTTGGCATTGCTGACTCTGCTCTTCTTTGGTTTCGCTCATTCCTTACTGATCGCTCTGTTTCTGTTGTTTTTGGACCTACCCGCTCTCCTTGGACCCACATCCCGTATGGACTACCTCAGGGCTCTGTCCTCGCCCCCCTTCTGTTCATTTTGTATACCTCGGATCTAGCTGGGGTTCTTGGTCCAATGGGTGTTTTGTCTCACCAATACGCTGATGACACACAGGCATACCCCTATGGTCCAGCCAACTCAGCTGCTCTTATGGTTGAACGCATCCTGGAGGCTTCCTCTGCTCTTGATCTCTGGTTGTCCTCAAATCGCCTTCGTCTTAACTATGATAAAACCAAGTACATTTGGCTTGGCAATCGTGTCCAGCTTGCCAGGATTGATGCTGACTCTCTGCGCCTCAGGTTTCCCAATGTGTACTTCTCCTCCTCTGTCCGTGATCTTGGATTTGTCCTAGATCCTACTCTTTCTCTATCTGATCATGTCAATAGTGTCTCTCGCTCGTGTTTTTACTATTTACGCCAACTTCGTGCCATTCGCCAGTCTCTTCCGCTGCATGCGATTGTGACCTTGGTTCATGCTCTGATCTGTACTAGGATTGACTACGGAAATGCTGTCTATATTGGCCTGTCCTCTACTAACACATCTAAACTTCAGTCCATCCTTAATGCTGCTGCTCGCCTTATAGGGGGCATCATGAAGTTTGCCCATATCTCTTCCTACATCCGGGACTCCCTTCACTGGCTTCCCATTCACCAACGCATTCAATTTAAGGTCCTTTCCCTCATGCGTAACTGTCTTGTTGGCTCAGCTCCGCTGTATCTCAGGGCTTACTGCACCCCATGCAGTTTCCAGTTTGCCTGGTCGGGCCTCTCTCCGGTCATCTGCCCGTGGCCTCTTGTTAGTCCCTTGGATGCGCACTGCTACTGCCCAGTCCCGTAGTTTTGCGGTTGTGGGCCCTTCCAGTTGGAACAGCCTCCCTCAGGGCTTTAGGCTTGTCCTCCTCTCTCTGTCTCCTGCCCAGTCTCGCAAGCGCCTGAAAACATTTCTCTTTGTCAGTGAAGACACTGACACGGGTCGGGAGCGCCTCTGTTTATGAGTGGCGCTATATAAATCCTCGATTACAATTACAATTACAATTACAATTACAAGACAATCAACAACTGCAGGAGGTAGTCCCGTTGTGTGTAAAAATCCCTAATTGTATACCCACTTACTTAATCGTTTACTTATTATCTATTTGGATATTTCAGGTTCGATCTTCACTTGATTTCTTTCAGCATCATTCGTCGTGGCAGAAGCTGATTGGCTCTCAGCCAGTCGCCCGCTACTGGTTCTACTGGCTCAACGCCGGTAAGCTTCTGTTAGGTTCTTTAATCGTTCTTTTGGACGAAATGTTTCTATTCACTGTTTGATCATTTGGCCCAATTAGGCCTATAGTGTCAAATGGTTCTAATCATTCGTACAAATATATTGGTTCTTTTGAACGAAATGTTGCTGATGCGGCATCGATGCTCCTGTTTTCACTAGTCTGAAGATAACACTTATCCGAGTAAATATTACATGCACAAAGGCTTCCTTGACATTAACATCAGACACCTGTAGGCTTCCATTGTCAGGAGGACTTACGCGACCGACGTAAGGCACTGCTTTAACGCGACATGTGTAGAGCATCGCCTTGACTGAAATATCTTGACAGATACCATACAAGTGGCAGCCATTGCGACTCTGGGCTTCTGAAGCCAGCAAAGGAACGAATGGATCAGTGACCGAACACAGAATCTGCTGGTATCCAGGATAAGAGAGGCAAGGGTGGCTGGGACCCATGCAGACTCTATCATCCTTCAAAAGCAGTGTAAGAAGTCAGTAGTCATGTGGTTATTGCGTGGTTGTCCCAGAGTATCCACTTTACTACTACTGAAGTCTGCTAGGGCAGACAAACAACAGTGGGTAGGAGAGAAACCGGAGGAAAGTTTGGCCGAATGACGCCCAGCGGCTGCCTTTGACAGCTTCAAGTAGGCCTATATCCGAGGCGCTTGTCCGAGAATTCGTAGCCCGATATCAGCCAAGGATATGGTACCTGCCTGTGCTCTACAAAGACTATACTGGCAAGGTTGCGTGAGCATTATGAGTTATTGGTCAAATGCCCAATGTGGTTTTACCAATTGCCTCTAAGCATTCGGTTAAGTTAAGTGATTCTGATCGTGCTATTTGCGTGCAATGTTCCCATATGGCTAATTCGTAGCACTGTGACCTTCGCACTATCTATCGGATAGGTTCATATTGCAACGTCTATTGCCATTCTGAATACGAGCGCCTCTGAAAACTATCTTTTCCAGGCAGCCTGTTTTTTGGTGCCCCTGGCTTGTCTTGTATGTAATGGACTTGTGTTTGTCTTCGTCATAATTTTTTGTGGCAATGGCATAGCGTGTCAATCTAAGTCAATTACATTGCTTATATTGTTTATTAGCCTTTTTGTGAAGGATCTCACCCGATCACTTCATTGAAAATCAGCAGGGACTAGGCAATACGGTCGCTATAGCAAAACGCATGGATGTAAAAAACGATAGAAACTAAATAAAAAACGGAAAATACGTCGTTTTTTCAAAAAAATAAAAAAAACGGGAAAAAAACGAAAAAAAAACGACAAAAGAAAATAGACTTTCTCGCATCTTGCAGGCCCTACTGCAATTTAAAATTTAAAACCTTATTTACAGGATTTAATTAATAAATAACACAACTTAGGCTATTAGTAAACACTAAATAACATCAATCTACAACAATTATTTTATTTCTTATAAGTTTGGTTTAATAAGAAATTGAGAAATTAAAATATTGAAATCTTTTCAAATTTAAATTGTAAACATAATTCTACATAAGTCCATGCTGACTAAACTAACACAAAATTATTAAAAACTAAAGTTTGTAGGAATAGATTAGGCCTATATAGTGTAAACTTTCTCACAGTTCATGCATTTCAATTTAGCCAATGCTGAGCTTTTGTCTTTCTTGTTTATCAAAGTAACGTGAATCCATTCCGCACCCTTTTCTTTTGGCATTTGGATAACTCAGAAATAACTTTTTTAAATTTTATTTCCTGTACTTTGCTATATCACAAAGTATTTATTTCTCAAATGATGACGTAAATAGTGAAGTAAATTAGCTGAATCCTTGAAAGTACTGAGACAACGTAAAGGACATCAGACAAAAAATTAAACAGAAAATGAAAAAAATAACAGACAATAAATAAATAAATAAAGTTACATACAAAAAATAAAAGACATAAAAAAACGACGAGAAAAATAAAAAACGAAAAACACGACGTTTTTTGGAAAAAAATTAAAAACGAAAAAAAACGTTTTTAACATCTATGGCAAAACGTGTATATTTTATATTTTAATGAATCTTTGAATCCGCAACAGGTGAGTCAAAACTGCAGGGTATACTGCAGTGGACATCGAACCTGAACTTGTCCGACAGACTTTTTTCTAAATTGTTTCTCTCATTGCACCCGATATCTGCTATTACTTCGCCCCTTCGTAACTTGAGTTATGTATCCACCTCTGGTTAGTTTGGTTCATTAAGCGATTAAGTAGGCCAATAATTTAGTCATTTAGAAAGATATTCCTCATATAATTAGTCAGCAACAGCATTATGCACGCACATAATTAAACAAGTCACGTCAGTTCCTGTGAAAACAGATAGGCTATTTTGAACAAAAGCAAGTATTTACTGCTGATAACAGGTGTTTGTATCTTTGATAAATCAAGATCGATTCTATTGGGATGATCTGGATCCTGTGCATGTGGGCGAGGCACTGTTCGCCGTTGGCAATATACTCAACTTCGCACGACTCTTTCATCTGTTGGCCATCAATGAACACTTAGGACCAATGCTTATCTCACTCGAAAGAATGATCAAGGTATGACAATGAGTAGATTTGTGATCTATGCTCATCTCACTCAAATAATGATCAAACTATGATCATCCAAAAACATTTGTGATCAATAATGAATTTCAATTCTCGCCTCATTCGAAAGAAGCAGCAGAGTGTGATCATTAATAGACATTTAGGCCAATGCTGATTCACTTGAAAAATTGGACAATTAGGGACGTAGGTGTATTATAGGCCTACATATAATTTCATTGTCATTGACCATTATTATTGTAACACAGAAGAAAGACGAAGAGCAGTTCCTAAAACTATAGCCAGAGAGGCAGATGGGTATGAGGTGTTAGCGACTTCATTTTTCTGAACCTTGGCGTATGAGTGCGAATGGCCAGGCTATTTGCTATTTGATCTTCCTGCCGACAGTGTATAGTCACATCATAGCCGATCGCGAGTTGCCTAGGGTGCAGGTGGAGCAGAAATCACGAAAAAATTCAATCTTGGCGACGATTAGAACCCCTACTGCTCTGTTGAAAATCCAGCTCAATGACCACTAGACTATCATGGTCACCAGTTTTAACAAGAAATCAAGTAACACTTCTGATTTTTTTCTTATGTTCAGGATGTTATGAAATTCATGGTTACGTTTGTACCGATCTTTTTGGCTTTCATGGTTGGCATGTACAACCTTTACTGGTACTATGATCCATCCGTACGAAATATCGTTGAAGTCGTCGATCACAAAATCACGACGAAAGCACAGGAAGGATTTGGAACGTGCGTAAATATATTTATGACTTTATCCTTACGACTAAATTTTATTGACTCTCCCTGGCATATTGACTGCATGATGACCTTTTGCCTTTGCGACCATGATTCTTTTGAAGTCGACATGTGATTATGTAGAAAGATATAGAATTCTTTTCATTCAAGAAAGTGTGCACTCTTAGGCGTAGCTAGAGGTTGTCAATTAAATGTTTGGGACATTTTTACAATTCTGTTTGACATTATCGTGTTTGCTCAATTGTATTTTATCTGTATTTCGGTGCCAAGGTCCATTACTGAAGAAATGTGAAACAGACAAAATTAGGCTACCATGGCACTAACGATCCTTGCGTGTTTTACAGTTTTCTAATAATTCTATAGCTGCAAATCCAATTAAGCCGAAATTAAGGCAAATTTACCCAACTGCTAACTAAGATGTAAATGTTCATATTCGTATAGAGTATGGACCTACCCATCTGCTATATATGCCTACGATTCGATCATCTGTTAAACTCTATTGATAATTAAGAAAAATGGTATGCACCGTGTCTATATTCTATATGTATGCATAGGTTTATATCTATAGTCTATACATGCCTATTATAACAAATGAACGCTGCGTGTTTTGCTTTTTGTGGCGAATGGAGACATACTCTGTGTCTACATAAATGCATACATTTATTCAGATGTTATTATGCACAGGTCTTATGCTGGTTGTTTGCAGGCTTGAGTATACGTTTCGTACGATCTTTTGGGCGCTGTTCGGTTTGAAGGACGCCAAGTCAGTGGAGTTGGGTTCTGGCTTCAAAAGTCGATTTACGGAGAGCGTCGGTTACATAGTGTTCGGCGTTTACAACTGGGGAGCAGTCATCGTCCTCCTCAACATGCTCATCGCCATGATGACCCGATCCTTCGACAAGATAGCCGTTAGTTTTATTACACGTCGTCACGAAGTTCACATTAGTCCTGGTGCATATACATATATGTGTAGAGCTCAATGTTCTGGACAGCGATCACTCATTATAACTTTCAAAATGTCTGTTGTCCACTAGCTCTCCATATCGAACCAATCGAAAACTGAGGACACTCGACTGGAAAGAAAGGGTCATGAGGGAGAGTCATAAGTCGAGGCTAGACAATGCAGCGACCTATTGTCAGCGAGGCGAGGTCGGGCCCTTCGGAGTTGGCGTCCCTGCATAGTTATCATGGGCTCGGTCTGGGAATTAACCCAGTGGCAGTTAGAAGTGGAAGACATCTGATCTGACATCATCATTATCATGCTATTTGATTGATTGATTGATTGATTGATTGATTGATTGATTGATTGATTGATTGATTGATTGATTGATTGATTGATTGATTGATTGATTGATTGATTGATTGATTGATTGATTGATTGATTGATTGATTGATTGATTATAAAATGTGAGTGTATAAAGTCTGCCCGGGGAAAAAGCATTTCAAAGGGGAGAAAATATTTATCCCAGGAGACTTTGTTTCAGAATATTCTCCGGGGAGGCGAAATTATTCTGGAATAGATTCGCTGGGGATCTGTAACGTAACTAATTCTTGGTGGGAAAGAATTTTAAGGGGAGACTCTGTAACGGGTCATTCTCTCTCTCTCTCTCTCTCTCTCTCTCTCTCTCTCTCTCTCTCTCTCTCTCTCTCTCTCTCTCTCTCTCTCTCTCTCAGACTGCAGTTTTGGATCTCTATCTCTCTGTCTCTCGCAGACTGCAGTCCAAAACACCACCAGCAGAATCAGTGCAGCAGAACTAACCTCACATTGCACTTTCAATAGCCCTTTCAATAGCCCCAGTGCCAACTTGCCAACTATACCACTACAGATGTCCTGAAAGAGTGGAGCATATAGAACTGCTCTTGTCTAAATTAAAATGCCATTGTACATGACATGACATGGCTGCTGAAGGATCTGTTTCCTCACAATATAGGCCTACTTTCTTCATCCTAATCTAACATCATAAAACATCTTCAATCAAACTCACATCTAACACCACCGCTGCCTTGCAGAATGGCTGCCACGCCATTTAAGATCCCCTTGTACGGCCCGAGATACAAACTCTGTTCTAACATAAAAAGCTCAGAACAGAAAACGACCCGTCGCTCAGGTTGGCATTCTCTGCTGAATTGTAGACGGATCAAGACATCGAGTGGAAGTTTGTCCGGTCGAAGCTTTACATGGAGTACATAAACGAAGGGTCAACTCTTCCCGTTCCTCTCAACATCATTCCAACTCCAAAGTCATTCGCACGACAGTTGGCACGAGTCGCCAAGTCATATCGACAATGGAGGAATGACAAGAGAGACAAATCGTGCTATGGAGCAGGAGACGGAGAAGAGAGTTCACCAATCTACACGATGAACGGAGGAGGAATGACCAGTATTCCTCTCACACAGGTAGGGCCTATATGGAAAACGGGGGCAAATGAATAGCGTTCACCTCTCTCATCTCAGTCATCTGGTGACAGCATCGTTTATCTCATGTCCGTTGTGAATAGGCTTGTCCACCACATAACCAGCTACCTTTCTGTCTCTCCGACCTGTTAGATTGCGACTATAGCCTTCAACGGCTCCTGACTATCGTTCTGAAACAGACCCTAACCATACCTGTCTACAGATTTTCTTTTCATCGAGCGCCTGTGAATAGGTCTAATCGGATAACACGACCTGCATGTATAGGTTTCTTAGGCGCTGAAGATATTTCCAGATAACGATTGTGATTACGAACTTAGAAGTGACCAGCAATAACTGTTTTGTGTTTGTGATAACGATGATATTTAAATCCTAAGGGCTAAGGCAAGGTCAGACTAATCCGCCCAATGTTCGACTTCAAAACGGCATCTACAATCGCT
Source organism: Allolobophora icterica (assembly GCA_963556255.1). NCBI lineage: Eukaryota > Metazoa > Annelida > Clitellata > Crassiclitellata > Lumbricidae > Allolobophora > Allolobophora icterica. The sequence goes on from OY744608.1 coordinate 46,718,724, forward strand.
ACATCTATTATAGGCTAGTTCACGCAAAACTAGACTACTGCAACTCGCTCTTTCTGAACATAGACTTCGCCCAAATAAATCGCCTCCAAGCTATTCAGAATGCCCTCGCCCGTGCTGTGACTAAAACCCCCAAACACCATCGCATCACTCCTGTCCTCAAATCACTCAACTGGCTTAAAATACCCGAACGAATAGAATATAAAGTCTTACGTACATTCACCTACAATACATTTGAATACTGTCAGCCCTCATATATCCACTTTGTTCACGGTTCAAGAACTTCGCTCCGCCCGTTCCTCTTCCGCCCTAACACTTCTCCGCCCTTCCGTCATCACTAAAATTTGCGAATTGCTCCATAGACAGAGCTGTCCCACCTCTCTGGAACAAACTCCCGTCAGTATTACGACACATACCTGATCCATCCTACGAACTCATCAAAACCTCACCTCTTGCCATTTCTCCACAGGTCTCTCACTCAAAACTTAAACACTGCTCTTTCACAAATCTTAACCTGATTCCTTCTCTTCCACTTGCCTCCCTCGCCGCTTCAATTCTAAACACCACCCACCTTAGCCGTGTGACAGTCTGCCTGCCTGACCCCTTTCGATCTTCACCTGGAACCGATTTCACTTCCCGCCTATCGATTATGATTTGACTAAGCGCCTGTTCCTCTTAGCGACGTCGGTAAGGTTCCCCCGACTTCGCTTTTTTGGGCGTTGTAGAAATTTCGAGATTACGATTGGAAAATGATGGAGAAAGAACGGTGGAATTCTTCTAAGAACAGTTAACAGCATAAAGGACGAGAAAGAACGAGGCTGAGAAAACGAAGGTGAAACCAGTTGAATGAAAAAGAGGAAATGCCAGAGCCGTATGCGTTATTCCCCAGAGACAAGCGAGTCCAAGAATGCAAAGAATGGACACACCACATTATGCTAGTCTAAGGGGGTGTACAAACTGTACATGTCTAGATGGCTGAATAAAATTATCTTGCGTGAGGGCCCGAAAGTTTTAGTCAGATCGTCGAGTAGGACTGCATGGGAGATAAGCGCATGCATTGCTCAGAGGTATATCTGCATTACACTCGGTATTATGTTATAAGAACTTATACTCTGTATAGAGTTTTCAGGATGGCGCTATATGATCGTTTCTTTTGCATCGATTGCATGTCAGAAGGCGTTTGCTGATCGTGTCGACCTGGATCCCGGAAGTCTCGACCGAGGTCTGTCGGTGACAGACAGCCCTCCTCCGCATGTCCCTCCGCCGCCGACGTCCTTGAACTCTCCTCTAAGTCGACTACAGCAGAGGTCAGAGGTCAACCAGTCAATCGACCACAAGAAAGTGCCGCCCATGTTCCGGAAGCCAACTCTGTCCCTGGACACACCTGGTGACAATGAAGAAACAAGGGTAGGCCTACATGCATTCACCAGCTACAGTAGCTGCATGGTCCAATATGCTCGTGTGATACAGCGTAATGCAAGAGATAGGCATACATCTGGATCCATATCTCGTTTGTACGCGTAGGCCTACTCGAAGCCTTGTCAGTGCAACTGAGATTCAGGTATACTGATTCAGCTTCGTCACTGTCACGGCCTTTCCGACCTAGGCTGACAGATAGCCTACTGAAATATCAGTAGAACTATACAGTTATACAGCAGGTGTGCATGTTAGATACACGAACACATAATTTCTGATGCCAAGGTCAAACTGACCTAGAAGCTGCATGGGTTGAAAACTAATTCAAAAGCTGCCATTCCTTCAAACTGACCTAGAAACTGCCATTTGTTAAAACTGGCATGAAGTTGCCATTTCTTTATTATTTTACTTGCTTGGTTTTTCTCTGAACATTGTAGGCCTATATAGTTAGATGTGAAGTAAAAAGATGGATAGAGCGGTCGGCCTGCAAAGCGAAGAGTTTGGGTCCAAACCTCCAATCAGGCGGTCGCCGTGAAAGGACCTTGAGCAAGACCTTCACGTGCAGTTGTTCAACGCCATCGATGTTCTACGATCATTTGTACACGTCCGAACTTTTTATTTAAGGAGGGCAATATCAAATACAGTTGTACTAAGCTTAGGGCCTATACTACACTCAAAGGACACACAACTCTTCTGTGCCAGATAAGGACTCGATGAACTTAATTCCTCGACTTTTGTTCATTAACAATTTAACATAAAATTATACTACACTAAAACCAATGACCATTAATTAGTCGACACACTGAACATGTTCTATGTAAAATACAGCTAGCGTTCTGCCTGTTGTAGGCCTATTTGAAATAAAAGAATATTGCATATTGATTTGTATTGATAAGATGCATAATATTCTTCGTATTTCAATCTACAGCCCGTCATAAAGACTGTCGTACGTCGATATATTTTCGAGCGACTGTTGGCCAGCGTCGTACCAAACGAAGGTCTGTATAAATGTTCACGAGGTAAACCACAATCATTTAACCAAATCAAGGAGTCAAATATAACCCCCCCCCCCGTGGATTGCAGACTCTATTAATCAGAGACAAGCAGTCTAAGGAAGGTAGGCTTATATCAAGTCGCAAGCGTCAAGGTATTTCAAATGTAGTTAGGCCTAAAGAAAACCAATCTCGGTCTATCGGGCAATGCATACACGATATAAGACCTATTCGCCATATAAATGCACATTACGGTTATGATAGGCCTACCTGCGTAGTCTGCGATCTCCCTAATAGCGACCACGTCTGTGTCCGTCGTCAGGAACAGCCTACAGATAAGTCACGGCATTCCTGTATACTAAGCTTATTTTCGTTGATTCAGCGAGGCGTTGCTGCCGAGAAATAATAAAATAGCTCGAATATGATCGCTTGCTTAGTTAACATTGTCACGTTTTTATTTCAGGATCGGTTGATCTGGACAACATAAAGCAGCAGACAAACCTCATTCAGGAAGACTTACACTTCATCAAACCGAAAATGCTCGAACAGTTTTCGTTCATCAGCAAAGAAGTAAAGACGCTTCAGAAGACGATGAGTGACGTCAGAGATCAGCTCGCAGCCATGGCGCATGCGTACAGCGACCTGCGTCAGCGCGTCGTGGTTTGCGCTCCAGCGCCCCCCGCTCCAATCCACTCGGGTGGTTCTTCACCCAGTGCAGGACATCACACGCCAACCATCCAGCGGCAGTGGCTACCCCCAGAACAACCTCTCAACGCTCTGCACCCCTGGGAATTAGAACATAGACAGGGTTCGCTCAGCGCTAGGCTACACCGTCAGAATGCCACCGAAGACGCGGCAAAAGAAGTCTCCGACTGTCAAACAGAAGTCAATCAACGACAGTTCGCTTTCTAATACTCATCCGTTATAATTAGAGCAAAACATAATATAAAGCACTACACCGAAGGATGGGTGTCACGAGCGCCATGGGGCTATTATACACAATCCCGCTATTATATAAGAACAGTGAAATTTATATGAAATCCTACAGTCTCAACAGTTGTGGACCAACAGCGTATATGGTCCGTGCACGGGGACCTTACAAAGTGTGGCATCCATTCAAACGGGTAGCGGTGGTTAATGATCTCACATGATCAATTCATTGAAAAATCAGCAGGGTCGAGGCCACACGGCCGCTATAGGAAAACGTGTAGGCCTACAGTCACGAAGTTTACAAGAGGTGAGGAAACGTGTAGGAATGCTCTTTGCGCAATCGTCAATGGTCAATGCAATGCAATCTCTCTCTCTCTCTCTCTCTCTCTCTCTCTCTCTTCTCTCTCTCTCTCTCTCTCTCTCTCTCTCTCTCTCTCTCTCTCTCTCTCTCTCTCTCTCTATATATATATATATATATATATATATATATATATATATATATATATATACATATATATAATATATTTATTTATTCACTGCATTGACCCAGTTACCCGTTACTTTCTTACTGCTATTATTACAACTGTTTACTTGAGCTATTTTGCAAATAAAGGAATAAAGGGAGTTGTCATTGAAAGTGAGGGCAATGTAGTTAGGCCTACTGTTGTATGCATGTCAAAACTATAGGTCACATACCAAAGCAATGCTTGAAATTTTTACTGGCGCAGCCTATGTTGATCTCCAAAAACTCTGTTCAGCGGTAAATGAAATTTAGATGTGATCGCCAAGTATAATGTTTTAGTGTAGGCTAAGAAGTGCACCAGACAAACATTAGCTAAGCAAACATCTAGCAGTGCTAAAACAAATAGCCCAAAATGTGTCAATATGCTAATAGGCCAAGAGCATTAGGTTTAAGGTGGAAATTTTTCATAACAAGCTGAATTTTTCAGGATAGGTCTAGGAATATGAGTAGAATAACATACTAAAAGTCCCCGAAAATCCCCCTGGAGCTCTTTCCAAAATCCAAGATGGCGTCCAAAATGGCCGTCATTAGATCATAATGTGCTACAAGCTGAAAGTAGCTCCTCATAACAATCTGAATGTCTCAGGATAGGTAAAGGAATATGGGTAGAATAGCATACTAAAAGTCCCAGATAGTCAACCTGGAGCTCTTTCAAAAATCCAAGATGGCGTCCAAAATGGCTGTCATTAGATCAAAATGTGCCAAAAGCTGAAAATAGCTCATAACTAGCTGAAATTTTCAGGATAGGTCTAGGAACATGAGTGGAATAACATACTATAGGTCCTTGACAATTTCCTGATTCCATGGAGCTCTTTCCGAAATCCAAGATGGCGTCAAAAATGGCCGTCATTAGATCATAACGTGTCAAAAGCTGAAAATAGCTCATAATAAGCTGCATTTTGCGGATTAGGTCTAAGAGCATGAGTGGAATAACATACAAAAGGTCCCTGACAATGCCCTGGAGCTCTTTCCGAAATCCAAGATGGCGTCCAAAATAGCCGTCATTAGGTCATATTATGCCGAAAGCTGAAAATAGCTCGTAACAAGCTGAATTTTTCAGGATATGTCTAGGAGCATGAGTGGAATAGCATACTAAAGGTCCCTGAAAATTCCCTGGAGCTCAATCCGAAATCCAAGATGGCGTCCAAAATGGCCCTCAGTTTCTATTATTATTATAATTTTGAAACCCGCGAAGTTAGAATTGCAATTGAAGTGTCTAAACACACATTTTAAGTCACAAGGATGCATTGTATTCAAAACTTAAAGTACCCCAACAAAGATGGCTTATATTAATTCTATATAGCTGGAAACTTTGTTCACTTTAGTAGTTCTGTGTCACATAGGTGTTAATCTGGTCATTGTTGACATCTAATAATATCGGTGCGTGTTGCTACAAGTTTGACGACTGCATTGACTGCACATTGAGGATATACTGCACCCAAAGCTTCCCAGTTCTGCACTGAATTCCAGCCTGGTCAAGGAGTTGTGAAATGAAGTCGCATAACTGTTTGAAACACTCATTCTCGGCTACATCAGCGGGGTTCTCGTCCTTTTAAAGAAGAGCTATATAAAGATTTGCTAAGTGATCTTTGTCTATGCTATCCAAGGTGCCACGTGTGCCCAACAATGCCCAAATGAGGACAGAATGTGAGCACGAAGAGCACGAGAAAAGGCATTGCCAGATAGTATGTGTATGACGGAGCCGTTGGCATATACCATATCCCAAAATACCGGCAAGTGGCCCTTATACAGCGCTTAATCGAGCGTGCTTCTGAGTAGATAACCTGAAGAGGCGCTATATAAATTCTCCATATGAATGAACGAACTGGAGACTGGAAGCTAAACCTTTGGTGTGTGAGGCAAATGATTCCACTTTTCCATGCTGCAGGACATCTTCAGTATGCCAAATCTGCCAGGTTGCACTTGCATCAGATGGACGCTTTAGATCAAACTATGCTTTTGGCACATAATGATCTAATGGCGGCCATTTTGGACGCCATATTTTATTTTGGAAAGAGCTTCAGGGATTGTCAGGGATTTTTAGTAAGTTATTCCAATCATGCTCCTAGACCTATCCTGGAAAATTCAGCTTGTTATGAGTTATTTTCAGCTTTTAGCACACTATGATCTAATGACGGCCATTTTGGACGCCATCTTGGATTTTGGAAAGAGCTACAGAGGGATTGTCAGGGAGTTTTAGTATGTTATTTCACTCATGCTCCTAGACATATCCTGGAAAATTCAGCTTGTTGTGAGCTATTTTCAGCTTTCGGCATATTATGATCTAATGGCGGCCATTTTGGACGCCATCTTGGATTTCGGAAAGAGCTCCAGGAAATTGTCAGGGACCTTTAGTATGTTATTTCACTCATGCTCCTAGACCTAATCCGAAAAATGCAGCTTATGAGCTATTTTCAGCCTTTGACACGTTATGATCTAATGACGGCCATTTTGGACGCCATCTTGGATTTCTGAAAGAGCTCCAGGGGGATTATTGGGGACTTTAGTATGTTATTCTACCCATATTCTTTTATCTATCCTGAGACATTCAGATTGTTATGAGGAGCTACTTTCAGCTTTCAGCACATTATGATCTAATGACGGCCATTTTGGACGCCATCTTGGATTTTGGAAAAAGCTCCAGGGGGATTGTCGGGGACTTTTAGCATGTTATTCTACTCATGTTCCTAGACCTATCCTGAAAAATTCAGCTTGTTATGAGAAATTTCCACCTTTCATCACATTTCGATCTAATGCTCTTGGACTATAAGTTTAGTAGTGAGCGTTTCATACATCAGCTCTGAATTCGTCACTTGGGTGCAGTGGGTTTGGATCTTAGTGTTTACAGCTATCAACGGTCACAACTTCTTGTATGCAACAGCAGAAAGCCAAATTTCCAAGTGATATGTACAGTGTTCATAAAGTGAGTGTAATTTTTAAGAATCAGCAACTTACACTAACAAAGCGATCAATGTGATCACTGAACCAAATCGTATAAAACTAGCAAAGTCTTGTACTACTTAAATTCAATGTACATGTAATGATATGAAATGGCCTATTACATGCAGAATGGACTTTTCTTCACATCTTTATCTATCTATCTTTCAAGCAAATCACAGTACTTATAGATAAACAATGGTGTGAAACCAGGCTATGTTGAAAATTTGCTGCATGCATACCATCTTGCTAAACATTAGAAGACAGGGCCAAAAAGTTCAAACATCATTCATTTTAGCACTACATCTCACTGACAACAGACTTTTGACAAGTTTGCACCTTTGATATTCATATTAGGACATCAACTATGCACTACCGACTGTAATGGCAGAAGTAATATCTATTCCCCAGCCAGCATTCCCAAGGAGCCCATAAGGGACCAATACCCATATGCAACCAGTCCATATGGGGCCCATCTAATGCTCATAGCCGTGTTGGCAGGGTGTTTACCATCTCTCTGTTTACCTCATTTCTGAACTGCACGTCCAACATACAGTATACAGTGCAAAACCTTTCAGATGAAAACAGATCAGACAAAGCACAAAACAAAGGCGTCGTCTGTTTCAATTTCAATGCATTTTAACATTAAATTATTCTCTTAAGATGAAATGAATAAGATAAAAATACCAGTTATTACGAAAGTGATTTTCAGTTCTGTAAACAAACACTTAACTCAATGCAAAGTCCTTTTGATTAGACGAAATATTGACTGATGTACAACAGCTACAGGTTGCAAAAACGTTTCAGTTTTCAACTTCATATAAGCCTACAACTGTTTGACATTGTTGGTATTTGGCAGCATCTCACCACTTGAGCAATGAAATAGTGTACATGTTTATAATCAGGTGATTGATGGCAACAATCTCTTACTGCTATTCATTCACAGTGCAATGGTACATGAGCCCATAGAGATCACAATTACCATAATGATGCCCGTGTATAGGAAGTAGACTTTTATAGGAAATAATGTTACAGTCTGATTGCAGTGATTTAATCAGGGCGTTTCTCAGATGGACGGATGAGGTACGATTAATTATGGACGGATGAACCACGATTTGTTTGTTGGCCAACACCTTGGTTATTATAGCAGCAATGCACTCAATGACTATGATGCAATGACATCAAATGCTGCCAACTGCTGTCTCTAGTAACTGTTTGATGCTTTTGAGGAGGCTCAGCCAGAAAAGGAGCATATAGATATATGACTGTAGATGAAAGGGAACATTGTATCAAATGGAAAACTGTTATCTCAGGGCAGTGCGAAGAAGACTAACGGCATTATATGAAACGTAGAATATGGCCGATAAGTTTCTACTTGTACTGTATGGTACAATACATTACATATGTAATTATAAACTTTCATTTTCAAGTACATGTTTGTGCTAAAAACAAAGAAATTGAAAAATGCTATGTCACTTTCAATAAAATGCTACTTTTGTTAAGTCTGAACTATGGCTTGTCACATGTACTACTGTAAAACAATTCTATCTATTCTATTTATTACTATCTTTGCCTACAGTTTTTACGTGGAATAAACTTGATTATAATATTAATTCCAGTTAACAACCTACTGCAATCATTGTACATAATAGACAAACATGCATATGCCTGCATGTCATTTACTGCTGGCAAGTCATGCAGCCATAACGTTTCTGGTTCGCATGCTGGGTTTACTGTTGGCCAAAAGTAATTACAAAATTCAGATGACAAGATGAAATGTTTCTTCATGTACCCTGTCTTGCTTTTGTCTTAACCTATTTGCCCTGTATATGTTGTCCAAATATCTTCTGTTAATGGAATGTATTCATCTAACTCAGTGTAGTTCTTTCAATGTAACTGCCTGTTCAGGTACAGAGGCAAGGTACGGCAAGGTGATGGCCTATTTATTATGCACCTGAAGAAACAAACACTTAATGCAAACTCAACACCTGGACAATGAAACCTTGTGGATTATGTCTGTCACTACTATATATCATGTAAGGCACTGCTGAGCACCGGTTGAGTGGTGCCACAGCAAGTACGGTGTGATAATAATAATAATAATAATAATAATAATAATAATAATAATAATAATAATAATAATATGTGGCTCCCCCATCAGTGCATTGCCAGCGTCACATGAAACACTAGGATTTTAATGCTGGACATTGGTGAATGGGGCTAACATGCACTAGCAATCTGTCACTGTTGAGGCAGTAAATGGCAAATTGGATAATTATTTTAAAGCACATCTAATCCTATAAAGCTGGTTGTTTATTCTGATCAGCAGAGGTACCTTGTTTTTCAAAGTCATGGACCCATGCATATGGAAACAAATTTTGATTCCATATATTATACGCTAGTCAAACTATAATTAAGAACTTAAACAGTCAACATTTCTGAATCAGCAGTGAATTCGAAAAGTTCATTAAACTTAGAATTTAATTCAGTGTAATCACAATTTAATGTCTTATTGCAGAAAATGGTTTAAGGAAATTACACAGTCAAAGGCGTGGGGTGAATGACTGGGTTTACGACAGGCCTGGAAGCACTCTTGATGAGCCATGAAACTGTCACAATGCAGGTTAATGCAGCTCCACCCAACAGCAGAACACGTTTCCAGTTGACTTTTGACTTCTTTGAGACTTTCTTGAAAGATGTGAGATCCTCAGGAATGAAATGGACACCAGGATAAATCTGAAGAAACAGAACATCTCTTAGACCACAAAACAGCATGACGAAATACCTTAAAATGTACAGGCCTATATAGCATAATAAAATATTATTACACTACATAGGCTTATACAACACAACAAAAACTCACACCACATTCAAAATTTCTGCTCTAAAGCTAAGCATAAAGCACCAGCTTATCCACAAGCGCTGCATCGTAGCAGAGGGGCTGTCCAGAGAATGATGTCCTGTCCAGAGATTGATGTCCAGTGAAGGTCCAAGTCCGGTTGCCAGAGACCAGAGAGAGGAGGCACAAAATCCCAGTCATTCACCCAATGCTCTTAACTGAGTAATTTCTTGAAACCATTTTCTGCAATAAGCAGCTGCTATAAAGGTGGGTTTCACTAAGGATGAGAAAGCTTCGAAGGCAGAAGACCAGAAGGATTAGGGTAGGAATTCTTAAAGAGATGAGACTTCAGTTTTCAGTGGAAAGCCTGTATGGTGATAAGTAGAGGAGCCTTAGGCAGATGACAATGGTGGTATTGGTGGAGGAACTGAGAATATGCAGAATTCAGAGGAATTTCGTTCCAGATTTGGGATAAAGTGTGAGATATGGATTGGTTGGAAAACTTGAGGTGAGTAGTGACTGGGGGATGGGAGAGAGTGAGACAGGAGGATGATTGGGTAGGCTGGATAGCGAAAAGTTTGCAAAAGGTAGTTTGGCCGGGAGTATTGTAGGAAGTTGCAATTTAGCAACAGCACGTTGAAGTGGATGCGCTCAGTGATTTTAAAATTTGTCGAACTATAAAACATCTAGAAACCATGAAACACAAACATTTTTATCTAACACTAACAACGCTTGCAAATAAACAATCAGAAAACAGGGGTAACCATACCAATTGCATAGCAAGAGATAACTTACTTCTTGTACCTGCAGGCGAAATCCAATAAGCTCATGGTACAAAGCCCCAACACTTGCCAAAGCATCTTCTGTGCTCGAACAAAGTTCACGAATGTGAATGGGATCCTAAAAAGAATCAACCTCCTTAATTACCTCGGATGCAACTACATAGCAGGGCATGTGGAAACTCACTGGCCTTTCACCATAATACATCAATGTCATATACAACAAGTGATTCACCATAGCACAAATTTTACCCTTAAAGAAACCTCTGTGCCTGTCGGTTGCTTTGTCATGTTGCCTGTAAACTAGTCTCAACAGACAAATCTACTTACTTGTCCCTGAGATCTCCTCTTCTCCAAAATCATTATGGATGGCAGTGAATAAGATCCTAAACTGTGACAAACGCAATATATATTACCCAGCTCATCATCACACTCTTCCCTTGCCGACAAATTCCTTCAATTCTTTTCAGATAAGCTGTCAATTTCTCGACTATAAGACTCAAGTCTTCCAAAATTCCTTCCTCTGATGGCCTATCATACCCTAAATATCCTCCGCAAATTTCCTCTGGCTATCAGCCGATGTAAATGTTGTGTATAATAAATGTGATTTAATTCATTTTGCTAATTTAAATCTTTGCTGAGCATTACATAAAAAATCTGAAATGCTCCGCACACAAGTCGTGCTTTTCTATAGGTTGCATCCCTTCAAGCACATGTAAAAACCTGTGACATAAAATCCCCAAAATGGCATAAAATCTGTACCAATGATAGCATTAAATATGCATTGGCTACATTATTGTATAGATCTGTAACATTGCTACAACTGACTTTTATTCAACATCTTTTTGACAAGCACATTTACAAATGAATCAATCAGATACTCACCGGGGAATCTAAAACAATGTGTCTATCTTCATTTATTCGATCAGAAATATATCCAACAGAGCTCCCTGCAAACCCCAGATGTCGCTTAAGGTTGGACAGCATTGCAACACCATCAGTGCAACTGAAATGTCAAAAAAATTAAAAATCAAGATAATTTCTAACAAGTATCTAGCTGAAAATTTTACGTGAAGAGTCGGTCAGGTCATTCAATGAAAAAGCGACCAATAACAAGACAATTTTACACCACACCATTTCAGATCTTCTCTAATATTTATTTTCCCATGCAATGCTCACTTAAACATGGTGATAGGTCACATTTCATATGAATATCACATTATTCGACCAAGATATCAATTTTGAAGTTCTCTTATGCAAACATTATGGTCTACAAAGTTTAATTATTCATGATACTTGAGTGTTTAACTTTTGAACTAAAGACCATATGAGGCAGAATTTTGTTATACTTAACCAGTTTCTATTCCTGTTTAAGAGTTTTTAGCGCAGCTAATGGAGCGAAACATACAAAATTAGCAAACACTGTTCTAAACTTCAATTTTGCCGAAGTGCTACAGCAATCTGTCCATGGATAGTGAACGTAAGAAAATGAGGTCATTTTATTCAATCTCAGACGCACATGCATTATACAAATACATACCAAATTGGTAACAGTATTCATCAAGTATGCACTTTTTGCATACAAGTCTTCGTGTGGCTAGAAAGCTTAAAGACAGAAGCTGTCTGCATATAATAAAAGGCAATCAAACAATAGATCACATTCAATGATGTGGTTATTGATTCAACATGGTCTGACTGGTCCATGGCCCCACTTGGTCTCCTGCAGGATTTCATCTTAGGGCCACTACTGTGCAGCTGTATTAAGTTCACCTGCTCTGGAACTGTACTGCACTCTGTACAGCTTAAAGCCAGCTGGAGCTAGCAACTGTTGCCCCGTATTCAGACAGCTGTGTACAGCTGATACAGACTACTGAACAGCAAGTTCCTGAAGTCTGAGTTAGGCATCTTGCATGTTAGATAGGCATCATTGAAAGCCAACGTGTAACTGCTCTTTAGGTGGATTAGTATGTAAATGAGTTGCACATAAATGGGTCTCCACTGTAGTTTTAAGCTCACCTGATTTTCTTGTTGTAATGTCCAATTGGGACTGAAGAAGATTTGTTAAATTTCTTTTTGTGTGTGTCGTTAATAGCGTCCAGAATGCGCTTTCGTACATCTGCTTTAAAGACACCCAACTACAATCCAACAACAGATGGAGCTCAGTCTGTTTCCACTGACAATGGCAAACAGAATGTTTTCATTAAATGTTTCTCCTTTTAATTTAAACAATAAGACAGGAGTAAAAACTCAGTAGTTTAGTCAAACTCAGTAGTTAATTAAGCTAAAGTCTCTCAGACATTTCTAAGGCCTTAAAGCCCTAGGTTTTAGGTTTGGCGGTTTCCCTCGTAGAATGAAGTGACCAACGACTGTAGGCGGTTCAAGTAAGCATCTGTCGGCCAATGGGCGTTGATTTCATTTTGGTTTACACATCTTACAAGCATAGGCTGCTGAATTTAATTATATGCATAGCCTAGGCAACATCGTCCGCTTTGTGGAATGGAGGCGAGGCGCAGGGACGGTCGGTCGATCGGTGGTAGCCCCCACCCTAGGCCCTTCACCCTCCCTCTGGCCCTCTAGCGGTCGGACGGATGGATGGAGATGCATCGCTAGGGCAGACTAGACCCGACAGGGCATACCCCGTACAGGCCCTACCTCGATCAATTGACCACTTGTATATATATAACCGAGCTGTGGGTCGACTAATTTGTGTATACGAAAGCCAGGTAAGCTGGCTAGAGGTCATACCTGTACTTCTAGAATGTATACAAGTTGTTCCAATTATCCAAATTTACCCCCCCATACACTCATATTACTATGGAGTTCATTGCTATGAAGATACTTACAGGGTTGAGAAACAAGTCTGTAGTTTCTATATGCGATTAGATTGCCATGAACAAATACGAACTTACTATTGTGGTAGATGGCGATCAAGAGGAAGCCATACGGGCATTTTTTGCTCACAACAACTGGAATTTTGAAAAAATTGGTAATTATGAAGACGATGCGTATATATATATATATATATATATATATATATATATATATATATATATATATATATATATATATATATATATATATATATATATATATATATACTGAAATTGTATAAATTGTTTTGTGTGGTGAACCCTGTACAAGTAGGCCCTATTGTTCTTCAGGTAGCGCTATACGTGCGCAAATAAGATTGAACTAAGATTTATAAATATTAAATTAAATTGCATTTATTATCCTTGCAAATATTTAGCTCAAACCATGCTATAGAAATACATAGTAATAATAACATCAGCAATGTTAGTATAATGACAACTGATGTGAACAGCAGTAACAGCAGTAATGATAATAAATGGCCAATTAAAAATGTAATTATTAAAATTACCATGATTATTATTATTACGATATGTAATAAGACAATAAACATATGCATAACCCAGCTAAGCTGTCGTTCAAGTCAAGTCGAAAGAGCTAATTGTATGTTGATGACATTATAAATATATCTCCAACCAATCGAAACTGCCTTTGTTCCAATTGCAGAGTTGGAACCACCAAAGAGAAGAAAATCTTGTATGGATGCCGCTTCGAAGGAGGTCTTGGTCGCGTCCAATGGAAATAGTACAGAGTCAGAAATTGAGGCTCAAAACAGTCATGACATTCAAGTGTCAGCTGATCATTTGCAGCTGCAGGGTGAAAATCATCAATCGGAAGGCGCCTGTCCTCTTTGTTTTCTCTCTCCGTGCGTGGGTTCTGCATCTCCAGGTTGGCTTGGCGGAGGACAAGCAGCGCATGCAGCTAACAGTCCAATACGAAGAGTAATTTATGGAAAATATTGGAAGATCATTTGCAACTTGGGTGGGTGGACGAGCCCATTATATCTGGCCAAGAAACTAACGGAATCGAACGGTGTACTTCACATGCGGGAAATAATGCCAGATTGCGTAGTGCGAAAAGTGAGATCGTTGTATCCGAATCCAACAGGCACGCCTTACATGGGCCACAAGTGGGAGTAACATTGATACTTTGGATAATTCGCCGGACTTTGTTTAGACAGAGAGATTTTTATTGTACACTTACTTTCTGACATAAAGCAGAATTTTATCGATTGTGAGCTGCTTATGTACACCTGTCATAGCTATGATTCAATGTAACATAACATTCCCCCATTTTAAATTTATATAGCGCCTCTTCAAGATTCCTACTCAGAGGTGGATTTAAACCTGAATTGCCCTCAATTGCTCGGCGCCACACGAAAACCACGTTACGGAGACTAGGTTTTTCATAAGTGCTATGTCAAATCAATTTTGCAATGGCCACAGTCCCTTGTCCGTTCAATCTTCTTTTTTTCTTGCTTGGATTAGGACCTCGTTGAGGGGGGGTAAGCCACAGATTCATTTTTATACAGATTGGAGCATCTTGTTACAGATCGGATGCCCTTCGTGGCATCAACCACAGTTTTCCGCTGTGGACCTAGTCTTGGTGATGAACACATGCCCGCTAGGCAGAGGGTCATCAGGCTTATTTAAATTGAGTCATGTGCTCCCATGTCACAAGGCTGTTATTGGATATTTGCAGCTTTTAGTTGTCAAGCAAAATGCCACTCTTTTTCTACAGTGTGCCCTACTAGCCTTGCCGCTGTTGGTCCGCGACTGCTTATTCGTCAGATATAACCCTGCTTATTTCGCAGCTGACCTCTATTTCTAGAGGTCGTTCCACTATCCGCCACCTGTGGACGCGTGTGATAGCAGTCAGCTCTGCCACACATCAGCTCTGCCACACATCTCTCTGTCCTATGCCAGGCCAAAATCCGGGGAGGTCAAGCAGAGTAGACAGCAGAATGCTAAGGTGGTTATGTGTAATGACGGTTGATGGTTATGTAGCACTGATATGTTTGATTTTAGTGTATCATACAATATTGTCACAGCTCTTACGGTTATTCTACTGTGTAGGGTGCATTGCTTTCATTTGAAAAGCTCTCACTGTCTCCTAATTGGTCGTCATCGGATTCGTCCGAAGAGATTTCACTCTGGCAGGTCTCCTTATCTGCAGAAGTTTCTGTCACAGACTCCGATATTGCTTTAGATGCTGACCACACGGCAATGTACAAATTCCAAATGTTCTCAACAAATACGTAGGTCTTGCGCCGATACACTTTTTTCCCGATTTGGCGACGTGGGTTTTTCGAACGAACAGTCGTGCATATAGACGTGTATGGTCTGTCGACGTGTTCGTTCCAGTCCAAGACAGCCAGATTGCTCCGCAGCTCGTACATTAAATTCCCGTAGTGTATCCGTTTATCCAGATAGATCAGACAAACGTTATTAAAACTTTCCACATAAAATGTGTCGTGGCCTTTGACATAATCTTCAGCGTGCTTGTACACTACCAACGACCGAAGAAAGTCCTGGAGCATTGTAATTGCAGCCTCATTTGAAACAATTCGAACTTCAATCATATGCCCCGGCTCTTTGCAGTGGGAAGTTTCATGGCACTTGCTGTGGTTGTTCTGAAAATGAGGGATGCATGATTCTATGAGCTTACGCAGGGTTTGGGCATCTCCATTGCAATTGTCCATACACCAATAGACGTGGTTTCGAATGGCAGCACCCTTGTCAGAAAGCTCGGGATGCCATGTTTTTCCAATGTTTTTTTGTGCTCCTTGCCCAATTTTTTTCACCCCGGCTGTTATAGGACGGGTGCAGTGCCAGCGGTCATTGGAATTCCTGGCTTGCTTCCTCTCACGTAGGCGCTTGTTGATTGTCATGTTTCGATCATGCACATGATGGGCAACTTTAATGTTGCTGAGATCCAGGCTCTCGTACATCCTGTCGAATCCCACTGCCTCGTGACGCTGTGAACAGTTATCATCATTCCCGTTAATGTGTTGAATATCAACGACTTTGTGAGTTTTCAACCCGATAGCAACATGGTCGGTGTGATAACTATTTCGTCTACAATGATGTCGTGCGTCAGTCATTATAGAGATAGCTCCATCAGGCGACAGTGAAGACTCCTGCGCTCTAGCGCCAAATATAGATTGCTTTCGCAGGTTCTCAGAAATGGCACTAAATGTAACCATATTCCTCCTGCGGAAAAGGTCTGACAATAGTCCAAACCGACTGAAGTCGCTAAAGCGCTCGTACTGTATGGGTGTCATACCAGAGGCCAGGTAGCTCAACATCACTCGGTGGTTGACTTCAAATTCCTTCCGCTCGCTGTCTATTGTGGATGAGGAACTCCACTGAAAGGAGTGTTTTTTCGCACACTCCATATCCACCGACAGCACATGACCACTGTGTGTCCATGACTTCACTGAATACGGCGTCACACATGTGGATGAATGTTGTGAGATTGTGTCGATCAACTGGGCAATGCTGGAGCACTGCCCAACAAAATTCTCATGTGCAGTCTCCAAAGCTGTTGCTGGAGCTGCTGATATTGCTGCTGTGACAGATGCTGGATCAGTCAGTGAAGTTGATTCACTTACTTCTTCCGTGACTGAAGACATCGTGAGTGTCTGCTGCGGATGTTGAGTTGCAGAAGAGAGCTTATTGGTGTCAACATCCATTATGACTTTCACCAGAACTTCTCTCAAACTTTTTACTCCCAACGCCAAGCGAATGTCCTCACATTTTTGCTCAAATTTAAGTTTATCACTGTCGGTTGTAAAAGTTAATTCAAAATGTTTCCTTACAGAAACGTAAGGGTAGCTATAACTCTTGGTAGATCCATCAGACAACCGTTTTTTAAATGTTCGCATGTTGCCAACTGCAACACCTGAAGTCGGTGTCGTTGGTACAGCGTAGTCTCCATCCATCTTTGGAAATAGTTCGATATAATGATACTAATATATGTCCACTAACGAAATACAATGTTATACTACTATAAGGTCCACTACTGAAATAAGATAATAATATAATATACAGACACGAGATATAAGCTGTATCGACTATGCGATTTAAAATGGCTATGAAGTGAAGAAATTACGAAGCTCAACTCTGCTGCAGCGAAATTCAAACTAGAATGAGTACTGCAAACCAAGACTCAATTGTGAAAGGACATTTCCTAAGTTCATTTCCTAAGTTCATTAGCATAATTTGGCATGTGACCTAGTCTCTCTTCCTTAGGCTGTATATTAGCATCTGATACTGGTGCAAATTCTTAGAATATGAAATACAGCTTATTGTCTTTAGTGTTCCGGGTATAATAAGGCAACGGTGACAGCATCAACAGCTGGCATTTATATACAGGTTTACGACCCAAAGCTCGGTTATATATACAAGTGGTCAATTGATCGGGGTAGGCCAGAGGGAGGGTGAAGGGCCTAGGGTGGGGGCTACCACCGATCGACCGACCGTCCCTGCGCCTCGCCTCCATTCCACAAAGCGGACGATGTTGCCTAGGCTATGCATATAATTAAATTCAGCAGCCTATGCTTGTAAGATGTGTAAACCAAAATGAAATCAACGCCCATTGGCCGACAGATGCTTACTTGAACCGCCTACAGTCGTTGGTCACTTCATTCTACGAGGGAAACCGCCAAACCTAAAACCTAGGGCTTTAAAGATCAGCAGCTTATTTGCAAGATCAATAATTCTAAAGCTGTGTTGTAAAAAGGCAAGGAGGTATTACAGTCCATGACATTCCAGATGTTTTCACTTGAATATACAGAACACAGGTCACTGGTATCAGGTACACAAATATTTCGTCGACTACAAAACGTCTCAAAGTTATGCAGCGTAATTACACACGACTTGAATTCAGGAAAACTTCACATTGAAAGAAACAGACTAGAAACCTTAATTAGTAATCACACGAAACACTATTTTTCTCAGGTAAAACACTGGATTTGAATAACTTACCTGACAGAGGTCTGATTCAGTCATCTGAAGGAATTCCTGGAAGGTCATCTTGTGCTGATGGAAGAGGGGAATGAGGTCTCTTAGATCCAAACCCATAAGAAACAACTCCAAATCCCCACAAGTTGTAGACATCCTGAATCAACAACATAACAGAAACAAATCAATAATCAAATTGACTTCATTTAATCTATTCTTATTTGTAATAAAATAATCTCAAAGCACATGCAGGATTCTTGACCATATTTCAAAACTTGTCTGAGTTACAACTGTCTGTAATTAACAGACAAGTCCCTACTGCATCTACACATGAACTTAGTTGCCTCCGCTATTTTGTTCCTGATTCAGTTCCTGTACATAGGCAGATTCTCTAAACTTTTTTGGTGTTGAAAAAAAAAGCAATATTACAGCTGAATTACAAGCCCGTGTCCTTAATTCCTCTCGTTAATCAACTCCTTATCAACCAATTGTTAAGCAGTTAATCTAAAGACATGTTTAAGACATATGAGGCACTCACACAGTTCCTTGATTACGTAAGGCCAACATTGCTCCAGAAGCCTCAGAGGTCAGTTTACGTGATATGGTTGCTGCAGGATTGGTCGGAACTGGTGCTGAGTCGGCTTTTCTACCTAGAGAGTCAGATCCTGGCTTACCAGAAGAAGTCTCACTGGAACTGGCACTTACACTTACACCTTCCAAGTCTAGTTTATTCTGTGGCACAATCTCACTGGACTCGAATGGCGAACGTGAAGGTGAATCTGCCATGGTACAGTCAACCGAGATCAATGATACAGAAGCAGAATTTTGCGTATTTGGATTTCCAAGGTCTTTCAGAAGCTCAACTACCTATATCCAAAAAGTAAAAAATCAAAAATGAAACCTGGAGTGTTGCATATCAACTTCTTGACTAAACAAATATCACCAACACAGGTAGAATAGCAATCATTAGTTTCAAGATCTAACTAACCTTTTTGTTCGTGAGCAATAATTTCTACCTCAACAAAACACTTCTTTTGCCAGATATAGTCATTCCAGTCACATTCTTCTGCATCTGAAATTATTCATGTCATCGTCACACCTCACAGCACACACCACTGAAGACGTTATCATTAATAACTAGTGTGCATTATTAGTCTAATAACCAAGCATCAATCAATAATGCTGAACAATTACACGCGAAGGACTTGCTCAAGGATCCTATACAGTAACTATCTCAGGGGAAGCTCAAATCTGCACTTAACACATTACAAGGCAAGGGCTCTAACCAGTTGGCTAGTGTCCCACTATCAAATTTATGATAATGGTTTCAGACTGAAACAAAAATGTCCTCTTATATACAATAATGCCAATAATAAATAATGACAATACTAAAACAGTATCTGCACCTGATCATGTTTGCTAGACAAGGCTAGAGAAAGTGCTGTTGTTCCGTCCGATTTCTGTAAATCAACATCAGCAGAAGCATCCAGCAGACATCGAACGACCTTTACATGACCCCTTTGGGCGGCCCACATCAGTGCCTGATAAACACCAATACACATATCCTCAATTCCTCATGCTTCACGACTTCTCCATCCAAGGTACATTGAAATCTTCAGTGCACCACCTCAACAGACATGTCTTACCCATTCTCTTGATCCAAATATAGACAACATCAAACACATATCAACTGCTCAACATCCCTGTCAAAGTTCATCGAGGGTCAGACAATACTAAATGGAAAAATAACAGAACCAATATTACCAATATTTACAATACTAAATGGAAAAATAACAGAACCAATATTACCAATATTGATCATGATCAATGGTTACCAATGACGACAAGAGAGAAGAGAGTGGACACTTTTACCGCGGTCGTGGATCAAAGACTTCCATGGGCCTCGAAATCGAGAAGAGCCATGACATTTACCAGGTTGCCATAATGGTTGTCATGGACGATGAGAGAAAGAGAATGGGTAAGACTCGAGGTTCATGGAAGCCTCCTCTAATACAGAGCCTTAATCTATAGAGTTGTAATCTGACCCCCACTGGCTGATGCTAAACAAAATTCCTGTGTGCCATTAAATGACAGAACTTTGAAGCTGAACCTGCATCCAAAGACAACATATGCAAATCTATGCCATCATTAAAACCTAGGAATTGGCTGATAGATAAATCATGGTTCATCCATCCATCTCTCCATCATTTATTGTTATTGTACCTCACTTCTCTGTCTCAGAAATTGGTTGATCAAAATATAACTACAACCCAGCTGTAATGTTATATGCTATAAAGTGAACTTTCTAACTATTACATATAGGGGTCCACCGGAAACCGGCTCGGATACTCGGTTTGGCCGGAAATCCCGTTTCCGGAAGTATTCGCCTCGGCAAATATTGTAGACGCAAATAGTTGCAAAAAAATTTCTTTAAAAAAATTTCTTTCTGTAAAAACTTATTCAATAAACTTACGTATATAAAAATTATACATGTTGAACCTTAAAACAATTACACAGAAAACTTCACAACTGCACAGAAATGACATAAATTTGTGTACTTGTAATAAGTGACTAATACAATTTGAATTGTAGTCGATAATTTCTTATTACATGAAAATGTGAAGCTTCGCATATGGAACAAATGGTATCCGGTTCGTTTCCGGTTCGTTACCGGATCCGGCAAAAATACATCCAAATACTCGGATTCGGTTTCCGGCGGAAAATGTCTTACCGGTGGACCCCTAATTACATAGCCATCATTACAGAAATTATTATATTTATGATCTCTCAGCACCATCGAGTTGTGATGGTAGCTTGCCACCAATCACTGAATTATCACACATACAAATCTCGTTACCCAAATGGTGACATTCTAACAAAGACTGAAGCTGTCTACATGCAACTATAGTAGGACTAGTAGGTGTATACAAATACACCGAGATCTGTAAACACACTGAGTTTAATAAGATCTTAATGTTTAGGTGGAAAT
This sequence comes from Allolobophora icterica, assembly GCA_963556255.1. Classification (NCBI taxonomy): domain Eukaryota; kingdom Metazoa; phylum Annelida; class Clitellata; order Crassiclitellata; family Lumbricidae; genus Allolobophora; species Allolobophora icterica. The sequence continues at coordinate 46,739,958 of OY744608.1, forward strand.
TGTCTTGCAGGCTGTGCTCCATCTTGTCTCAGGGAATTGTGTTTCTCAGTCTCATCCATTCCTTGCTGTACCACCCTTCATTGTGCTGTGCAAGGCAACTGTCCATCGTGCAGCACATAAGTTTCGAATACTGTCACATATTGCAACTTCACTTCAGATAGTCTTTTTTGTATTGCCATATGTGGGGTCATCAAATAAGAAAAATGTAAAACAAGAATTACTTTCAGTATTTCACCATCACATCTAGCATCAAAAGGCAATACTTACACTGTTTCCCTTTGAATCCTGACTATTTATAGCAGCATTCTTCTCAATCAATTTCTGGACAATTGTAGTTCTTCCCTCACGAGCTGCATACATCAGAGGTGACATTCCATACCTATGGCCACACAATAAACATTTTATAACAAAACGTATTTCATCAAACACATATCAACTGCTCAACATCCCTGTCAAAGTTCATCGAGGGTTAGACAATACTAAATGGAAAAATAACAGAACCAATATTACCTGGCTGTAGACTTTGCACATGGGTCTGTGGATATGAGACTCAACTGTACACTAGGAAGCCCACCTCTCCTAATGCAGTCACATAGGCCAGGATAATATTTGGAGAAAATACCATTTGAAACATTCTAAATGTGTGACACGAAGAGAAAAAACAAGTCACAGCAAACATCCAAACATATAAGAAACCATTGAATGCGTACTGATTCAGATGGCTAATTCACTGAAATGACACAGATTTAACAACCAATGTGGCTGCTGACAAGCAGGACAAGACTTGCATGTCAATGCTTAAACATCTCAATTACAGTTACACGGCTGAGAGATCTTCTGAGTAGTTTTTATATATACAATAAGTTTACTAATACAACAATTTAGCTCTCGTGTTATTTTTCCATTTATTATTATACTATCCAGAGCTTTGTTAGCATTAGGTAATTCCTCATTTCTTGCAAGTCTATCAACATAAGTTCTTAGAAGTACAGTACTAGAATTAAACCTGTTTAGCAAAACCAAAACTAGAACAGCAATCCAACGGCAGGAAATCATTTCCTACAAGATAGATACTGAATTGCCGATACCTAGATAACAGCTGAATTGAAGTCACAATACAAAGGGAAAGGGCAGATGCATGAACCGTGATGCCATTCAGCTTCATTAGAGAACCTAAGCATAACATACTTATAATGCCAGGGATTTACTTAGAACCTTAAAAGTTCTTCTAACTTTATGTAAAACTTTTCACATCACCTGTCGTACAAATCAACATCAGCACCATTATCCAGAAGCTGACTAACACAGTTCAGTACTCGCATCTCATCAGAACCGACAGAGGCACAGGCTGACATTAAGGACGTGTACTTGTCTAAAACAGAACGCACAAACAACAATACAGGTTTAGAGTAACCGAGTCAGGCAGGACAATAAATCCTAGCACTGCAGTTGCAGTAATTCTAATTAGCAACTTCTACTGTGCCAGTGTCTAATGCACAAGAACTCAACCGATGGTGCACTAAAAACCAGGCCACAATAAGGTAATGTTCAGAAGATCAGACCACTAAGACACAGTGACAGGCTACAGTGGATAAGAACCTCATCCAGAATTCATCAAGGTCCCAGACAACATGCTTTGCTTCCCAATCTTGAAATGCCATTGCTATCAATTCCATATAAATCCTCGCTTGAGCTTGTCTTGTGTCAATCCATATAAATTTTGTCTTCCCTGCATTATGTCTGAACCAATTTATAGACATAAAAGTCTGAACTTTCATAACGATTGTCTGCATCTTGGACACACACAGATGGCTGGCAAGTTAAGTACAGCTGGACATCATCAGCATACTGATGAACCCGGGCTCCAAGAGTGGAAATAATCTTGGTTAGATCGGCCATATACAGGATGTACAGAAACAGCCTGAGCCACATAGAAAACCAAATTTAATGGGTGTCTAAACTGAGTGGTCCAAGCCAGTGGTCACCCTAATTGTCCACCCATCTAGGAAGGAGTCAAGCTGCTCCAACGACAGGCTAACAACTCCATATGAGTTGCTAAGTCATATACCACACATACTATTACAGTGCAATTTGGTGTATCAATCCCAAATTAAATTCAGCTACAGGCCACAACATCATCATTGTAACAAAATACCGGACAAGGCTTCTGAAGGAGGAGCCATGTCAAGTACACTGGAACCTCCTTATATCAATGTCTTTGGGAGATATATCAAGTACCATCTCATAATGAGGTTCTGTTGTAAGGTAGTTTTTTAAAGCTGAACTGAATTTAGGATTTATGTACCCCTCAGTGATACATCAGAATGCATAGCGTAATAGAGTGTCTTATAATAAGGAATGTCTGGTGAATATTAAAAACTAATTTTTAGATATTAAATCACAAAGGTACACATAATGTAAAATTGTATTTTGATTAATAAACACACAGCATCCGTCTTTCAATATATGATGCAATCATCTGACCATCATGTTCACTGTTCATGTCAGGATAGTCACCTTTATGAGAATTTGGGTCTGCACCATTCTTCAGAAGGCAAGCAACAACATCTGGATGCGCACAGTTGGAGGCATACATCAGCGCTGTCCATCCAGAACTAAACTGACAATTAACATCCATGCCTACAACAAAAGAACAGATGCAAAAGTTCTTAGATTAGATTAGCAATTCTTATTCTAGTGTAGTGAATGCAGCTAAGAACGATCACATGATGAAAACAAAACCCCATCACATAAAATTACCTAAATTTATGCTATCTGTTCATGAAAAGAACATTTTACATGTGCAGAAATAATCCCTTAAGCGAGGCTTTTTCAGTGGTTTTGTATAATTACGAAAACAATTCCAGTCAATGTCTATGACAAACTTTTTTAACTCAATGTTACTTTTAACTCTTCACCTACTGCTACAAGTTTCTCTTACTAGTGGCAAATTTGGCAGTCTTTTATTACATTTTATTGAGTTCGTGGAATTTTTAATGGATTTTCAACTGCATAATTCTGCTTTTATTTTTAAAAATTCATATTTTTGTCAAATTTTAGGTACAAATATGAACTGATCAGCTTTTTATTGAGAGAACATTGTTCAGAAATAAGCGAAAAATAATAATATATAACATATCAATACTTCTTAAGACTTTGGTCAAATTCATCAAAGACAACATAGCTGCCAGAGAACTAATGCATTAGCAAACAGTTGCAAGATCAACAGCTTAACAGAAACAATCATCTAAGAAACATATTTTAGTTATGCCCATGAGCTGCTGTCAATTTTAACAATGAATGCAACATTTACAGTAGCCTTAAAGTACCATAACCTTAAATCAGGCTCTAACATAGACTTCTAAAGAACTGTTATTATAAGAAATGCCCAGCTTAGTCTAAAACTTTGGGCCAGTTACTGAGAGAAAAGTAAGCGTATATGTAATGCCACTGGATTGGGTTGTTGTAACATTTTCTAAGAATGAGTTAGGCCTCCAAAGCCTTGTCACTTTCACATCATGAAGCTCAAGGAGCTTTAAGTTATTGCAGTAAAAAATTGTTAAATAAGCATAAACTGAACAATTAACCTTTTGCAATGAACTCCTCCACTTCTTTTATTCGATTGTGCATGATGGCTTTTTGAAAACTGCTCAATGCTGCTTCATGAAGCTGCTGTAAATGCTCTGGGTTTTGTTCATTCTTCCTCAACTCTTCCTCAGAAGGTGAATTCCTTGGTTCCTGGTTAATATTACTCCTTTGCCTTGGTTTTTCATACCTCGGTCTACGTGTTTGGTCCTGACGTAGTCCATTGTGGAAACCATAAAAACTGTCCTTTCTAAAATTCTTTTTTCTGTTCTCATTCTCCATCATCGCAGATACACTATGTGATGGTTTCATATGCAAATTCTATAAAATATATTAAATCCAGTTATACCAGTCACATTCAGGTCTGAAATACCAACAAAGTATTTAGCAGTTTCTTTCCAGCACAAAAGTGATGATGTGTAATTGATATAAAATGCATTTTTCGGACCTTTTCTGAAACCAGAAGATGTCTCTCCGATAAGAAAAGTATGCAACAATGACATATTCAGAAGCATGACAGGATAAAATGTCTCTGGACAAAATGTTCTGAATAAAATGGTCCAGATAAAATGTCCCAAGGTATAATTATGGGACATTTTATCCTATAACCTCCAATAAGCCTAGATGAGTGCTAGAACCTGATCCCATTACAAATAATTATGAATAATTCATAGGAAATCAAGATGTTTAAAAGCTTCTCTTCGATTTGCAATTTGAGTATTAGATGACATGCCTAGAATAGTTGTGCAAAAAACTTAGTTTTTGAAAAAATAGGTTTCAGCACTTTAGGTTTTATTAGTTTATCAAAATTATGGCTGTGAGTTCCGTACCACAGTGCATGTTGGTAAGTTGTATTGTATTGCATTGTACATAACTAAACCCTGGTATACCATTGAAAAGGCGAGCAGCAGCATTTAAAACAAATTGCAGCTGATCAATGTGAGCAGTAGTAAGGCCTGCATAAATACCATAATCAACCATGGTCCATGGAGCATATAACATTTTTTTATTGATCCCAAATGCAAACATCTGCATAATACAACATCAATTTAACAAAAGATGCAAAGGGAGGACCAAAATGGACCGAGGTCCCGCTAAGATAGGACACCATGCACCATGAATTGTATGATAGAGGCTAAATAACACATAATTTATGTATGTTATGTAACACACGTAATCAATAGTCAGTAATTATAAACTTAACTAAATAACTAAATAAGTGACGGAACTACTATTAGATAAAGAAAAAAACATTTTTTAATTAGGACTATATGTAGTTCAGAAGGTATGTATGCAGGAACTTTTTGAAAGTGTGGAGATTGGAAGCACTAAGAATATGGACTATATATATGCGCTCATATATACAGACATATATATATGTCCTAGATATAGACATATATATATATATATATATATATATATATATATATATATATATATATATATATATATATATATATATATATATGTCCTAGATATGTCCAATATATGTCCTAGATCCTAGATGTCCCAGGCTCCACATATATAGACATATATATATATATATATATATATATGAGCGCATACATCAGAGTTGCGGCAGCTTGAATCATAAGCAAGCGATGTATTGCGTGAATCTGAAACAGGTCATAGAAGTATGTTTGACATACGTTCTTCACATGTTCTGAAAAGGCCAGTTCCTGGTGCAAAGGTCACACCATGATCAAGCATATAAGCAGAGAGACATTGATCAAGGAACATTGCTGCAGGTGGGCCAAGTCAATTTTGGACAGCAGCCCACAAGTAACCATCAAGATGAACTGGGTTTTCCCAGAATTCAGCCGAAGGCAGTTCGACAACATCCAGGCACCAAGTGCCTATTACATCTTCAAAGCTTTTTCTCCACCAAGGAGATAGCCTTGAGATATGGGCCATGGACATGTGCTTGAGTGTCATCAGCATATTGATGAGCTGCGCTTCTCAAAGAACAGAAAACCCGGTTTAAATCAGCATTTTAGAGGACATAAAGCAGAGGCCCTAGAATGGAAACCCTGTGGAAGACCATATGTGAACTAGAACCAGTCAGATCGAGATGACCCAAAAATCACTATCTGAGTTTGCCCCAACTGTTGTCTGGGTAAGACGGAGTTTGTCTCAAGATATTGAACAAATTGTTTTTTCTGCGAAAAATCTTGTTGTTTAAAACCTCAACTAGGTGAACTTTCATAAACTTCATGAACAAAATTCATTTCCAAAGAAAACTCTAATAACCACAACCTTCTATTATCGCTCGCCATCTCTGAAGCCGCGTTCCAAAACTTAATTGGGTCGAGATCCGATTGCTCTGCTTGATGGAACGTAGTCAATTATTGCTGTCTTGGGTAAACTTGTCGTTCTGAGCAATAATATAATATGTTACAGGCAAGTTGTCAAATCAGGAATTTTGTAAAATGCCTGAAATTTTTATGCAATGTGTAAAATCCCTAATTCACTAAGGCACTTTACAAAATTCCTGAAAAACAAGGGATTTTGTAAAATCCATGAAATCTGATGACGAAAACTTGAGAGTGCCTGACAAGAAAATGACGAACATAATCGAAGTTTATTATGCACACAAGCCTCATTTTCAAAGGATTAACATTTTTAGATGGTATTATATCTTAAGTACAGTTTTAGAAGGCTATACATCACTTTTTGTGTTCTCACAACATACTCGAATGACATCGACTGTTGCACTTGACTTTCCCTTTGGTAGGCCTACAGTCAACTAGGATTACTTTGATATGCGGGGTAACTTTGACACACCTGCGATAACTTTGATAATCAACCACCTGATCTCAATAACAGTGACAAAACTCAACCGGGAAGAAGCAAGGTACCGCTTCCGGTAAAACGACGTAAAGTTAAAGAGATAGAATCATCCTCAGAATCAGTGGCGTCACTAGGGAGTGGGGGTGCGGGCCGCACCAGGTGACACCTTCAGAGGGGGTGACACCAAAATGACAAACTTATTGTCTAAAAAAGTTTTGTGCAGAGTTTCAGCAGAAATCGTAATCTCCAAACTTCTAAAGCGCCACTCGAAGGCCAAGCGCAGGACACCAGCCTATTCACGAGCGCTACGTCAGATCAGAGGGGGTTTCCAGAGAGTAGTCCAAAAGAGGTCCAAAAATGATTTCCACATTATTCCATATTATTATTATAATAATTCTTTCTTTTCTTTCTTTTTCTCCTCCGTCAAGTGTTCACCGACGATGAGGCTCCAACAAAACTTCTCCATTTCGGTCGGTCTCTTGCGAGTTCTATTGCCTTTTTTAACTCCCATCCTCTGTCTTCTATGTCCTCCAGTACATTATCTATCCACTTCTTCTTCGGTCGTCCCCTGCTCCTCGTTCCCTCCACTTCTCCGTGCAGCGACTTTGCCGGCATTCTTCCGCTCTCCATTCTGATCACATGTCCATACCATGTTAGTCTTCTTTTCTTTACTCTTTCCACTACCGTTTTCTTCTGTCCCAGTTCTTCTCGTGTCACTTCGTTCCGTATCTTTTCTCTCCGTGATCTATTCAGTAGTCCTCGTAGCCAACCCATCTCCGCCACCAGCAGTCTTCTCTCGTCCTCCCTTTTCACGCACCAAGACTCTGCTCCATACATAAGGACTGGTATTACCAGTGTTTCATATAGTTTGGTTTTTGTTCTTATTGAGATGTTGCATCTCCATAGTTTCCTCAGCTTCCCAAACATTGCTGATGCTAGCCCAATTCTTCTCCTTATGTCCCTTGTCGATTCTGCATCTTCCGTAATTACACCCCCAAGGTACACAAATTCCGCCACCTGTTCCAACTCCTCTCCTTCCAAGGTGATGGTTATCTTCTTTTTTTCCTTGCCAATTGTCATTGTTTTGGTCTTCTCTCCGTTGATCCTAAGCCCGAATCTTTTACTACTTTCGTGTACCCTGGTCGTTAGTTCCTGTAGTTGGCTTTCGGTTTCCGCCATCAGGTCTATATCGTCTGCAAATCTTAGGTTGTTGACTATTTCTCCATTTATTCTCACCCCTATTTCTGTATCTGCCAGCGCTATGTCCATCATTGCCTCCAATATCAGGTTGAATAGGTATGGGGATAGACCGCAGCCTTGTCTTACTCCAACATGTACTCTGAACCATTCCGTTAGCTCCCCGTCTACTCTCACTGCGCTTATCGTTTTACTGTACAGGTCCTCCAGTAGTTCCACTAGCTCTTCTGGTACTCTGTAGTTCCTCATCACTCTCCACAGCCCCTGCTGCCAGACACTGTCGAAAGCTTGTCTGAAATCTATGAAGTTGTTATATATCACCTTGTTCTTTTCATAGTACTTCTCCGACAGTTGCCTAATTGTGAATATTTGGTCCACTGTTCCCCTTCCTCTTCTGAATCCCGCTTGTTCCTCCCCCACTATTTCCTCCACATACCTCCGTAGTCGTTGTTGCAGGACTCTGGTGTACACTTTCCCAGGTACGCTTAGGAGGCTGATTCCTCTGTAGTTGCTGCAGATAGTCTTGTCCTTTTTCTTATGTATGGGGACTATGATCGCCTTTCCCCAGTCCTCCGGGCATTTCTTTCCTTGGTATATCCTGTTGCACAGGGTGTGCATCATCTCTACTGAGCACTCCTCTCCTTCCCTGATCATTTCTGCTGTGATGTTATCCTCCCCTGGTGCTTTCCTCTTTTTTTGGTTTTTTATCGCTTCTTCTATTTCTCCTCTGAGTATGTGACCCAGTCTATCCTGGTTGTTATTCTGTGGCATTTCCTCCAGGACCGTGATGTCCGTTGGATTCTCTTCGTTGTACAGTTCCTCGAAGTGTTCTCTCCATCTTCCTCTGATCTCGTCCTTGTTCTCTATCTTTTCGCCCTCTTTGTTCCTTATTTCTGACGATTCGCTGCTCACCGTGCCACATATTTCCTCCGCCATTCTGAACAATCCTCTGGTGTCTTGTCTCTCCGCGCTATGCTCCGCCTCTGTGCATTTTTCCTCTATCCATTGTTCTTTACATTGCTTTGCCTTCTTTTTGATTTCTCTAGTTATTTTGTTGTATCTTTTCCTGTTTCCTTCGTTGTCCATTTTGGTCCTCCTTAGATCTTTCCTTTGGTCACTTAATTATGTAATATAAATACATCATACATAATACATGTAATTCAGTAGCAAAGGAGATGTGGGTAGGGGCGAAGTGAGTGAGATGGGTTTCATACGTTCCGACACCGTGGTAGGCCTACATGGATGGTTTAGAACAACTGGAAATACTCCATCTGAATTACAACGGTACCTTTATGATAAATAGAAATGATTCCCGTGGACTCCGTGGAGTAACTAGATTTTTCCTATTATAAGGATGAATTTGAGACAATCGGAAATTCCTCAACTGTAGGCCTAATAACTATAGGGTTTGCTTTTGGATGGATGAATTTCACCAGCACCATCGTCGTCAGTTCCCGATGCCAGCCAATGACCTAAGGAGAATCCTTGCATCAACGTAATTATTAATTTAATCTGCTGGACTTCTTTTTTCTTCGAAAAAGCATTATATTCTCAACCATGTTGTAGGGCGTCAGCATTAGGCCTATATCTGTACGAAAATTTTGCAGATTCACAAGAAGCCCCTTGCAATTATAAATTTATTAGTGTTTTTTCCTATAGTTTTATATACAGTTGACTGGAAAGTGTCAATCGAAAGCGCTAAGCAGTATATATTATACTATGTAGGTCTTTGAATGTATGTTTTTTTGTATGTTTTTACGTATACGTACTATATGTATGTAGCCTATGTATGCATGCATGCGTACACGTATGAACGTATGTATGTATTGTGGCGAAAACGAGCCCTTCACTATCTCACTTCTTGAGTTAGTGTGGCGGAATTGCTACTCCTCTCTCGCCGGGGTATATCTCTATACCGTATACTTCCAAGGCCAGCCGAGTGGTTGAGAAGGCCCTGGACGTATGTGCGTAGATAAGGCCTCCGATGTCGTCGAAGGACTTAACGAGTTACCCGCAACCGATCGACAGCAAATCATAAGACCGAATAACGATTGAAGACTTGTATTATATCCACGATAATCGACGCAATAATCGATACATCCAATTGAAACAGAAACACTGGTTGTATTACATTCACGATAATCGACGCAATAATCGATATCCAATTGAAACAGAAACACTGGTTGTATTACATTCACGATAATCGACGCAATAATCGATATCTCCAATTGAACAGAAACACTAGTCGTGACTAGAAATTATATCCATATATTCCACAGAACGATCGCTTTACAACTCGTAATACGCAAACAAACACCGCAAGAAATATCTCAACGACGACTAATCACCTGCTTCTATATCCACGTATACTCCAAAGATGCGCCACAGTCAGATTCGAACTGTCGCCGCTCGCAATTTCGGACTCTCTACTCTCTCACTGACTCTCTCGCTCTCTTCCGAGGACTGACGACGACTGCGCTTCTCTCGGCAACTCACTGCGGCGGACTGTCTGCCACTGTGCGATTCTGTCGCCTTTTATACTTTTCAGAGGGGCCCCAGCGCGCCACCCCCCCCCTCCGGGAGTTCATCGTAGGCCACCAGGTCGCATCGACCAAGTCCCCGGCGGGGCATCAGTGCCCCAGGGACAAGCAAAAGGCTAGAGGTCCCTGCTAGAATTGCGCGCCTCAGACGCTACCCCCCCCCTCCTTGAGTCCGTCAAGTACTAGGCCGCATCGGCCAAGTCTTCGGCTGGGCATCAGTGCCTCAGGGACAAGCAAAAGGCGTCAAGGTCCCCCCTTAAAGTCATCGAAGGGACTAGGCCGCATCGGCCAAGTCTTCGGCCGGGCATCAATGCCTCAGGGACAAGCAAAAGGCGTCAAGGTCCCCCCTTAAAGTCATCGAAGGGACTAGGCCGCATCGGCCAAGTCTTCGGCCGGGCATCAATGCCTCAGGGACAAGCAAAAGGCGTCAAGGTCCCCCCTTAAAGTCATCGAAGGGACTAGGCCGCATCGGCCAAGTCTTCCGTGGAGGTATCAGTGCTTCAGGGACAAGCAAAAGGCTATAAGCCCCTGCTGGGATGCGCGCCTCAGACACTACCCCCCCCCCTCCTCGAGTCCGTCAAAGCACTAGGCCACATCGGCCAAGTCTTCGGTGGAGGCATCAGTGCCTCAGGGACAAGCAAAAGGCTATAAGCCCCTGCTGGGATGCGCGCCTCAGACGGTACCCCCCCCTCCTCGAGTCCGTCAAAGCACTAGGCCACATCGGCCAAGTCTTCGGTGGAGGCATCAGTGCCTCAGGGACAAGCAAAAGGCTATAAGCCCCTGCTGGGATGCGCGCCTCAGACGCTACCCCCCCCCCTCCTTGAGTCCGTCAAAGCACTAGGCCACATCGGCCAAGTCTTCGGCTAGGCACCAGTGCCTCAGGGACAAGCAAAAGGGCGTCGAGGTCCCCCCTTAAAGTCATCGAAGGGACTAGGCCGCATCGGCCAAGCCTTCGGCTAGGCCTCGGTGCCCCAGGGAGACCCCAAAGGCGTCGTGATCCCCTTTCCCTTGAATTAGTTGAATTGAATTTTCACTGTATCAGGGTCAGCGATGGAGGCCGGTCTTTCCCCCCCCCCAATTTCGCTACATCCTCGACGGACCAGGGCGAGAGGATGTCCCCATCCTCGATTGCAACACCCAAAAGAAACATCATGTTACATCGAACTTAACTACAAAAAGACCAATCGTAACTGCGAACATTTAACACACAGGGCACTAGGCCACACGAAGGCGCAGGGCACTGGGCCGCATCGGGCGCAGGGCACTGGGCCGCATCGGAACCTGTTCTTCGCTATCAAAAGCAATAATCAACTAATATCTAAATGCGCCACATGATTCCATAATATCACTACTCCTTAATTATGCAGTCAAAGAGAAATCCGGACTACGCAACAACAATTTAACCCTAACCAACTGAATTACACAAAACATCAATGTGTCTTCATCTTTCACATCACTTGCGACTCCTTAAATCATCAGCGGCATTGTCACCGAGCCACCGGATCGCAAGAATCTACGAATTTCACTGTAAATAGCGTGCGGGCCGGCGAACTTGACGCCGGGGCCGACTATCGATGATCCCGTCGCTTGGCGGTTGCTCAAGCAGCGTGTCATCGTTCTCCAACACTTCTTCGTCAAAGCACGGTTTCAACTTGTCAACGTGGACAGTAAACGGTCGAGAGCTGGCCGTCTTCCGAAGTATATAGTTCACAGCCCCTCTCTGTTCCACCACAGTAAATGGCCCAGTGTACATACGGGTCCATTTCGGGGTGCGCCCTCGATGGCGACGCGGTGTGTAGTAGAATACGCGGTCTCCCGGTTTGAACCGCGCGAGACGAACTCGTAGATCGTAAGTATGACGGCGTCGTTCCGCCGCGACTTTCAGCTGTTCGCGGACTAGTCGATATGCATTCTCCATACGTTCAGCGAAGTCTCGAACATAGCTCACGTAGGTAGCATCATTGCGGTCGGCATTCGGAGGTCGACCGTAAACGAGATCCAGTGGGGCTCTTGTCTCACGACCGAACATGAGGAAGTTCGGACTGAAGCCCGTCGTTTCATGCAGCGACGCCCGGTAGGCGGCCAGGACATGGGGCAAGACTTCGTCCCAATCCCCTTTGATGGCTGCAGATAACCTTACCAATAATTGGCGAAGCTTCCGATACAATGTTCCATCGAAATTTGTTCCCTGATCGGTAATTATTTGCAGCGGGGCCCCGTACCTCACAATTATTGTCTCGACTAAGACACTAGCCACCGATATCGCTTCCTGATTAACCCACACCACCGTTTGTATCGCTGCGACCAACACCAGCAGAACTGGGAAAATGTTTCTCTTAGCTATTTTCATCCCGTTCTGTCTTATGGCCAACATCGTATCTAAATGCTCATCTATGGTAACCCTATACGGCAGTGGCTGTCGGCTTAAAGGCTGTCGTACCGGTCTTGCATCACCGGTGTCTATCTTATGTGTAGTCACGGTCGTCCTACCAAGATCTCTTTCCGTTGCAGAAAATATATCCTTATATTCTGCCAACAAGTTTCGCAGCTGTATACGATCATCCGGCCTCACCTCTTCCGGAAGATCTTCTAGCAAAAAGTCAAGGGAAAAATCACCCTTTACTTGACCTCTGCCTTCCTCACGAACGCTGCTATATTCAACCTCTACTGGGTGTAAGCCTCCTAGCATCTGGTCCCTACTTAACTTAACTGGGTCTTCACTAAGGTTTACTACCCTTACCTGGGTCCTATCCGCACGGTCTCCTACAACTACTCGGGCTAGGTGTACACCAGGCTGGACCTCCGAGGCCTCAGTCATCCATGCAGGCGCTTTAGTAGTTAAGTCCCCATACTGCGTCTTAACTACCACATCTTGTTGGCACTTAGGGAATACCACAACCTCCTCAGCGACGATCACGCGCCGGCACCACATGGACCCGTTGCCCCTTACAAGGGAGACCCGCCGACGACCAACAAACAAGGCCCCCATACCAAAACCCAAGCGACATCGGTGCTCCCTTAGCCAATCCATACCTAACAAAGGTTCAGCAATTTGATCGGACACCAGAAAAGCCGTGGGAATTGCAAACCCCATCCGAATTTTAATCGGGATGTTTACCTCTCCAAGGACCCGTATATTAGACCCATTAGCAGCCATCAAAAAGCGATTACAAGGACGTAAGTCTAACCCCTCAGCAGTAGAAGACGGTACCAGGCTTACTTCTGATCCAGTGTCGATCAGGCAGGTCTGCGGTCGTCCGTTGACTATACCTCGTATGTAGATGGCGTTGTTGGTTGCGCGGTTCGGAAGCCTTGACCGCGCAGTGTGATTAGTGACGACTTCCTCCGTTGCATCGGTCGGTTCCGTACCGACCGTTGCCGTTGCTGGCTGACGATTGAAGGGCCGGCGGCCTTGCCGGCAGTTGCGAGCGAAGTGACCGGGTCGGCCACAGTTGAAGCAGGCCGCCGTCCGCCGTGGAACTCCTTGGTTGCCTTCCGAAGGCCGAGCGTCTCGCCCGGTCGCAGTGGTCATCGTAGCTGGGCCCCGCAGTTCTCGGAGTTGTCGTTCAATGTTACTCTCCATCTCTCGCTGCCATCTCCGTTGCTCTTCGCGCTGCTCAGCGAGAAAACGGTCGAGCTGTGACCGGATCTGAGCGTTGACGTCGGTCTCCTGCGTTCCCCTTACTCTGTTCGGCTGTCTTCTCCGATCGTCCGCATCCGTCCTTTGCTGATAGGCCTCAAGGCGAAGCGCCGCCCGGTAGGCCTCATCCAAACTTTTTGGCTCTCGTTCGCGAACCTTGAGTGAAAGTTCGCGGTCCCGCATGGCTTCCAAGAAAGAGTCCCTGGCGATGATCTGCGTAGTCTCATTGGATGGCACCGGATACGCGAGGACCACAAGTCGCCGAATGTCATGAAGCAAATCGCTAAGGCTTTCATCGGCGCGCTGACGTCGGTAGTAGAGCTGCGCACGGAACATCTCGGCCTGGCCTTCCATGCCATACCGTTGTCTCAGACGTCCGACAAGTTCTTCATATGTCACATCCTGGCGAGCGCCGAAGTCCCATAACAACTGAGTCGCAGTTTTCTCCAATGCACATCGGAGGAAGTCGATCTTATCCGAGGCCGTCCATCGGTTATGCGTTGCACATACCTCGAATTGCGCCAGGAAAGACTCCAACGATCCTGTTCCGTCGAATTTCCCTGGTTTCATCTGCATAGGTCTCGTCTTCAGAAGGCCCCCGATGCCTTCCAGCAATTTCTGTGGCGACATTTCTTTTTCTGGTCTCTGTCGTCCGCCCAGTTCATCGGACCTCAGGTCACCATCGCCAATATCCTCCAAAAGACTCCGTTCTGGCGAGGCCTCCGTCGCTCGCCGTCTTCTTACGGGAGTTGATGTGCCCGAGACCGGATCCTCGATACCCCGCGGTCTTCGTCGAATAATCACCTCCTCGTCTTCCATCGCTGTCGATCAAAACTCGTCGTTTCAATACCCCAACTTCTGGTGCCAGTGTGGCGAAAACGAGCCCTTCACTATCTCACTTCTTGAGTTAGTGTGGCGGAATTGCTACTCCTCTCTCGCCGGGGTATATCTCTATACCGTATACTTCCAAGGCCAGCCGAGTGGTTGAGAAGGCCCTGGACGTATGTGCGTAGATAAGGCCTCCGATGTCGTCGAAGGACTTAACGAGTTACCCGCAACCGATCGACAGCAAATCATAAGACCGAATAACGATTGAAGACTTGTATTATATCCACGATAATCGACGCAATAATCGATACATCCAATTGAAACAGAAACACTGGTTGTATTACATTCACGATAATCGACGCAATAATCGATATCCAATTGAAACAGAAACACTGGTTGTATTACATTCACGATAATCGACGCAATAATCGATATCTCCAATTGAACAGAAACACTAGTCGTGACTAGAAATTATATCCATATATTCCACAGAACGATCGCTTTACAACTCGTAATACGCAAACAAACACCGCAAGAAATATCTCAACGACGACTAATCACCTGCTTCTATATCCACGTATACTCCAAAGATGCGCCACAGTCAGATTCGAACTGTCGCCGCTCGCAATTTCGGACTCTCTACTCTCTCACTGACTCTCTCGCTCTCTTCCGAGGACTGACGACGACTGCGCTTCTCTCGGCAACTCACTGCGGCGGACTGTCTGCCACTGTGCGATTCTGTCGCCTTTTATACTTTTCAGAGGGGCCCCAGCGCGCGAAAAACCCCCCTCCGGGAGTTCATCGTAGGCCACCAGGTCGCATCGACCAAGTCCCCGGCGGGGCATCAGTGCCCCAGGGACAAGCAAAAGGCTAGAGGTCCCTGCTAGAATTGCGCGCCTCAGACGCTACCCCCCCTCCTTGAGTCCGTCAAGTACTAGGCCGCATCGGCCAAGTCTTCGGCTGGGCATCAGTGCCTCAGGGACAAGCAAAAGGCGTCAAGGTCCCCCCTTAAAGTCATCGAAGGGACTAGGCCGCATCGGCCAAGTCTTCGGCCGGGCATCAATGCCTCAGGGACAAGCAAAAGGCGTCAAGGTCCCCCCTTAAAGTCATCGAAGGGACTAGGCCGCATCGGCCAAGTCTTCGGCCGGGCATCAATGCCTCAGGGACAAGCAAAAGGCGTCAAGGTCCCCCCTTAAAGTCATCGAAGGGACTAGGCCGCATCGGCCAAGTCTTCCGTGGAGGTATCAGTGCTTCAGGGACAAGCAAAAGGCTATAAGCCCCTGCTGGGATGCGCGCCTCAGACGCTACCCCCCCCCCCTCCTCGAGTCCGTCAAAGCACTAGGCCACATCGGCCAAGTCTTCGGTGGAGGCATCAGTGCCTCAGGGACAAGCAAAAGGCTATAAGCCCCTGCTGGGATGCGCGCCTCAGACGGTACCCCCCCTCCTCGAGTCCGTCAAAGCACTAGGCCACATCGGCCAAGTCTTCGGTGGAGGCATCAGTGCCTCAGGGACAAGCAAAAGGCTATAAGCCCCTGCTGGGATGCGCGCCTCAGACGCTACCCCCCCCTCCTTGAGTCCGTCAAAGCACTAGGCCACATCGGCCAAGTCTTCGGCTAGGCACCAGTGCCTCAGGGACAAGCAAAAGGGCGTCGAGGTCCCCCCTTAAAGTCATCGAAGGGACTAGGCCGCATCGGCCAAGCCTTCGGCTAGGCCTCGGTGCCCCAGGGAGACCCCAAAGGCGTCGTGATCCCCTTTCCCTTGAATTAGTTGAATTGAATTTTCACTGTATCAGGGTCAGCGATGGAGGCCGGTCTTTCCCCCCCCAATTTCGCTACAGTATGTACTATACATGTATATACGTTTGTGTTGGTATGTATCTGAAAGCCTTCCAAGAACCTCCCAAAGGCGCTAGAACTTCATTGAGAGATGTCTTATGATGATTCTTAGCAGTAACAATCTCAAATAAGGCAGACCAAAGCTGTACAGCGGATGTTACAACGCGGATTTAACAGGACGATTTAGTCTAAACCGATTCCCAACTTGTTTGAACGAGTTTCTTCAGCTGATGGTCCTAATTTTGGAACCCTATCCGCATCTGTTCATTTTGCTCAAGTCTCTTATTCACTTCAATCTCAACCTATGACTTACTTTTTTCAAATGGCTTATCACTATAGGTTGCCTCTCTGTCACAGCTGATTTGGTATTGACGTCTACGGATTGTAATTGTAATCGAGAATTAATATAGCGCCACTCATTATCAGAGGCGCTCCCGACCCGGGTCAGTGTCTTCACAGACAAAGTAAAATGTTTTCAGGCGCTTGCGGAACTGGACAGACGAGAGAGAGAGAGAGAGAGAGAGAGAGAGAGAGAGAGAGAGAGAGAGAGAGAGAGAGAGAGAGAGAGAGAGAGAGAGAGAGAGAGAGCGAGACAGAGACAGAGACAGAGACAGAGACAGAGACAGAGACAGAGACAGAGACAGAGACAGAGACAGACAGAGAGAGAGAGAGAGAGAGAGAGAGAGAGAGAGAGAGAGAGAGAGAGAGAGAGAGAGAGAGAGAGAGAGACAGAGACAGAGACAGAGACAGAGACAGAGAGAGAGAGAGAGAGAGAGAGAGAGAGAGAGAGAGAGAGAGAGAGAGAGAGAGAGAGAGAGAGAGAGAGAGGGAGAGAGAGAGAGAGTCTTCATGGTTCTGCTCACCGGATTTTGATATTGGAATGCGATTAGAAGTGACATTACGATTCCGGCGCTGCATAAATTTCACTATTAGATTAGATTAGATTTGATTAGATTAGATTAGATTGGAAAAGGAATCGTGCAGAACAGTGTGGCGTCACATTGTGTATACGGCTACGCTCAACCGAGTTTGGAGCCAGAGAAACAGTGGAATAGGGAGAAAATCAACATTAGATGTAATCTGTAAACATTTGATTCTCAAAGACAGAGGTCAAAATAGAAACCTTAAAACATAAAGAATCTTATGAGATTGATGTTCGGCCATTAAAGCTAGCCCCAGAACTTCCATAGCGCCACTAGGCTACATTAAGTCGATGTTATCTAAGAACATCAGCCTGGGTTGATTCGGTCAAAGTACACCGTTTCTTTATAGGTGTGCAACTCAAAACGGAACTCAGTTCGAAACAAAATGTAACCACAGTTTACGATTCGTGTTTTTCATAATATAAATACTGCGTCGTCCATATTACAATTTAGGTTTAATTTGATGTTAAGACCTACATTCTAACATATAATACTCAGTTCAATTTAGATATAACTTATCTAAATTGAACAGAGTAGGCCTATTTATATCATACTAGCTGGATTACCCGGCGTTGCCCGGGGTTATAAGTTTCACACCACCACCACCACCACACCACCACCACCAACAACAACAACAACGACTTTTGGAGGCCCTTGTGGCATCTGGCGACCTGTGGCGGAGACTGCTTCGCAGTCTTGTAGACTCCTTCTGGCATCTAGCGACCTCTGCCGTGGACTGACTGCTTCGCAGTCGCCCTCTGGCGGCGACTGCTTCGCAGTCTTGGAGGCCCTTGTGGCGTCTGGCGACGTCTGGCGGAGACTGCTTCGCAGTCTTGTAGACGCCTTCTGGCGTCTAGCGACCTCTGCCGTGGACTGACTGCTTCGCAGTCGCCCTCTGGCGGCGACTGCTTCGCAGTCTTGGAGGCCCTTGTGGCGTCTGGCGACCTCTGGCGGAGACTGCTTCGCAGTCTTGTAGACGCCTTCTGGCTTCTAGCGACCTCTGCCGTGGACTGACTGCTTCGCAGTCGCCCTCTGGCGGCGACTGCTTCGCAGTCTTGGAGGCCCTTGTGGCGTGTGGCGACCTCTGGCGGAGACTGCTTCGCAGTCTTGTAGACGCCTTCTGGCGTCTAGCGACCTCTGCCGTGGATTGACTGCTTCGCAGTCGCCCTCTGGCGGCGACTGCTTCGCCCTTGGTGCGTGTGGCGACCTATGGGGGAGACTGCTTCGCAGTCTTGTAGACGCCTTCTGGCGTACAGCGGAGACTGCTTCGCAGTCTTGTATACGCCTTCTGGCGTCTAGCGACCTCTGCCGTGGAGTGACTGCTTCCCAGTCACCCTCTGGCGGCGACTGCTTCGCAGTCTTGGAGGCCCTTGTGGCGTCTGGCGACCTGTGGAGGAGACTGCTTCGCAGTCTCCCGTGAACTGACTGCTTCGCAGTCGAAGAGGGTGAACCGGGCGTTGGCGTGTTAAAGAAAACGCCAGAAATCTAGCCCTCACTGCCGGTCTGTAGTCGGCCTCGCCATTAGTAAAGCAGACTGGTTGTTTCATATACTGTAAATAATTTAGATCTTTGTCTTTGAACATACATGTGTTAAAATTTTGGTGTAAAACGATGAATATACTTCGAATCGATCGTCGTTAAATTTTGTGCGAAAGTAAACAACTTATGTGCATTTTTAATGACGTTTGGAAATACCGGCGCCATAAATAGAACCGCGGTGTCGTTAAGCGCATTATTAATGACGTTGGGGAATACCGGCGCCATAAATAGAACCGCTTCGCAGTGGAATAGGCGAGCTTACGCGTGATTGACGGTCGGGTGGGTAGAGTTTTGGGGCATTTTCACCATGGTAGGGGTGAAAACGGGGGACGCGAACCCCTCCACTAGGTGTCCGAAGCCGAGGCCGACACAGCAGTGAAGGTTTCGAGTGAAAAGGTGCAAAATTGTAGAAGTTAAACCCGGTCAAACAGACAGACAGACAGTCACACACACACACACACACACACACACACACACACACACACACACACAGAATTGTCGCTTTATTAATATAGATAAATAAAATATATAGCGACATTAGGCCTACTTAGATTAAGATTAGGAAACCGGTTGCGATTGCCTTTTTCATGTAATATTTGCCCTAGTCCAGCAAGTATGACGTCATCGCTAAAATGACGTAATTTCTCTTTGTTTCCTCATCAGTTTCGGGAACAATCACAATCGAGTCATTTCTGTGAAAGACTGCAGACGGAAAAGAAGATGATGAAGACGACGACGGAAGGTGTCGAAGACGACGACGACGAAACGATTACGAAGATGATGAAGAGGGTGACGAACAGTAGTTTCCGAACTCAGCGGCAGTCGATCGTCGAAGTGAAAATGAAATCATTCGCAAGGTATGACAGAATTTGTATTCTCGTCATTTCAACGACCGAAAATAATCTGGCAGTAAGTAAGGAAATATGGTAAAACATGAAATAAATTAAATGAAAAAGTAATTTGATGCAAGTAATAAGCAAGGATGAAACTGAAAGTAAATAAAAGTGTTAGGCCTACATAAAGTAGGGGTATATTTCGTAATCAATCAATTTTTTTATTGCAACGATATAACATACATCAGTTCAACATTGGTATGTTACAAGAAAACGTTGACAAAGGGAAGGCCCAGAAGGGATGGAAATCCCGCTAATAGGGACACCCAATATCCTCCTACTAATTATTTCTGTGTAACAAGTTGCGGCAATTGTTGTCAGCTTGATGCTGTGGGGCGTGGTGGCTCAGTGGTAAGTTCGGCGCCTTGTGACCGGAGGGTTGCAGGGTCGAATCCCACTCTAGCCGCTGCGTACGGACCTTGGGCAAGTCCTTCACTCGCAATTGCTCGTGGCGCTTCGGCGTGAAAATTCCGGCACAGTATTAAATGCTGTAGTCGGGAGCGCCTCTGAGTAGTAGTAGCCTTCGAGAGGCGCTATAGAAATATCCGGAATAAATAAGTAAATAAATAAATAAATAAATAAACGAAATTGATTGATTATAGGTTATTTCTCTAATCTGTAATTCCTTTATGCTAACTTTCAATCAGTGTAACTTGTCCACGGTTGCGGTTTGTCAGCCAGTACATGATCAATAATAAAAACGAATATGATGATTGATTGAAACGGACTCTTCCGTTCTCTACGCGTCTACTCTAATCTTCAGTTCCATAGACGCCTGTCTAAAGAGCGCAACCGGTATAATGACGTAATTTCATTGACTTAAGAGACCCATTAATGTAGCTTCCTCTGAAGAAGTCTAATATGACGTCTTATGTATTTTTGACGTCATTTCATGTAGATAAAGAAGAATGAAGTGCATTATGACGTCATAAGATTACACAGCATATAGAGCCGCCGCGGTGTGACCATGCATTTCTTATGCATGTTTTTATGCATGTAAGCATGATATCAAATGATTGTGTCTCGTTAGTTTGTCTTATTTCATTTAAGAAACCATTATGAAACCAGTTGAAAAAAACCAGTTGAAAAACAAGTTGAAAAATGCCTGAAGGTGAATGAAGATGAATGAAGGCTGGTTCTGAAGATGCTTCCAGTGGAAGAGCGAAGACGAATTTTCAAATGTGAGTGATATGATATGATAAAATTATGCTTGATTTGTTCCCTTTGCCCGTACCTCTACCAGGCAGCATCGCGCTTTCTCCGTGGTGGGTTCTTTGACTTGGAATAGCCTCCCGCTGGTGCTCCGCTTACTCTTCTGAACCTTTTCTCCTATGATCCTTTCTCATCTTATGACTGCTCTCTTCAGCTGTACTGGAGTCCAGAGCGCCTCTGAGTAACTATAGTTCCTAGAAGAGGCGCAATATGAATGTCCGATATGAATGAATGAAGTTCAATTAACCATTCGATTATGCGGCATGCCTTTACAATGTAGTATTATCGGTTAGTATAGATTAGCATACGAGAAATGAATTCAGTAGTTTTATTTACTCGGTGTAGGTTCGTCGGTGATAGCTAGCTCACAAAGTCAAGAAGAAGTTGCTTAGACCAATTCAATCGAGTTTTCAGAAATAGGCCTAACTGATAATATGCCTATAGACTTTTTTGACAAAGCAGTAGGCCTATAGCTAGGTCTATACTATAATACTATCTAGCCTAGTACTATAGCTAGGTGTTATATTACAGTTCGAATCTTTCCTCAAAGTATCCCTCCAGATATGTTGGTCTGTTAATCATATATGCCACTTATAGATTTCAATAAGCTTACGAGTAATTTTTAAAGGATTGAGTTCATGCCATGTATTATAGGGTAGGCCCTTAATAATGCCAATTTGTAGCGGATGATCGTATTAAGATATAGGTAGATCATATAATGTTTCTCTGTGCTTTGAGAAGCCATATTATTAAACCGACGTTTTATGCATTTTCAACGTTCTTCAGAGCAACGATAACAGCAGGAATTTGAACCCCCGACCTCTCGTTTGACAGTCCAGCACATTAACCACTACACCATCGAGCGCCCCTTGGGGACACTTATCCACTAAAAGTCAAAATAATGAGATAGCTATTTAAAACTGCAGTTAGGTTTTTAAAGAGCATTAAACGGTATCACTAAAGCTACTGCCTAGGCCTATGCACACAGTAATGTAATGTAGACTGTAGTGACTAGTGTGTAGTTCTTCAGAGAATTACTTCATGAATTCGGCTATTCTAGCTTAACGGTTCACAACATGTGTCGATCAATCAATCAGCTACACATTTATATAGCGTACACTTCAAGGCGATCCAGTCATCAATATTAAATTATTTTGCACATTCGTTTTTAATCGCAAGAATAGCAAGACCACCAAGCTTCTCCTGTGAGATATATTCTTGTGATTTTCAATTTGAAGTAGCGCTCTGCTCTGGTGACGGTGACTTAGGCCTAATTGGAAAGTGGCAAACAGCACACTGCAGGCTGCCAATTGTCAGTATTACGACAATCGTTCCCAAACGATAATAAACACTATGAACTCAATTTTTTAGTTAAATGTAAATGTAAATGTAAATCTCCGAAATTTCTCAGCGCCACACAAAAGCCACGTCAGGGAGACCGGCTTATTCACCGGCGCTATATCAAATCAAGTCCGCAATAGCCATGTCCGCCTTGTCCATTCCTGTGCCAGGTCAGAGTCCGGGGAGGTCAAGCCGAGGAGACAGCAGGGTGCTACGGTGGTAATCGGTGATGATGGCGGTTGTGTGGTGGCGCAGGAATGGAATCAGGATAGGATATCTTGAAGAGTTCGGTTTTCAGTCGTGAGTGGAAAGCAGCGGAGGACAGTGCAAGTGGAGGACTGGTGATGTCAACAGGCGATATGGGAGGATGAGCAAACTGGCGGAGATCTTATGGGAGGTCATTCCAAAGAGCCGGTGCAGCATAGGCTAAGGAGCGGTTGCAGAATTTCAGAGATGAGGACACTGAAGGCCGAGATAGAGAAAGATATGATGATAAGCGAGTAGACCCGGACGTTGGATGGTGAATAGCTGGCGAATGTAAGAAGGTTGAGAGGTTTGAAGGGCGTTGTAAGTAAGAGATATGATTTTGTATTGGATGCGTTGAGGGACTTTTAGCCAATGAAGTGATTTCAAAACAGAAGTTATGTGATGGTGTTTGGGAGTTTTGGTGAATGCGCGGGCGAGGGAATTCTGGGCTATTTGCAGGCGTTTTATTTGGGAAGAGTCGATATTGTAGAAAAGGGAATTGCAGTAATCAAGTTTGGAATGGACAACTGAGGTGGCTATTGTGCAGGCGGTCTTGTAGTTAAGTACTGGGCGCAGTCGACGAAGGTCGCGAATGTGCATGTAGGTGCGAGATAGTTGAGTGATGTGGTCGGCAAAGCTAAGGTTTTTTTTAATCAAAGATGACTCCAAGATTGCGGACAGGAGAAGAGTAAGGTTAGTTGGCTAAAGGTCGGAAGGATAGCTTACTTTGCTTAGTTGCTCGCGGAGGCCAATTATGAGAGTTAACAAGCTGTGGGGCCTTTGCGACCTCGAGGCCCATGGACTTTGTCCACCCTCGCTACATGGTTGTTACGCCACT
Organism: Allolobophora icterica; assembly: GCA_963556255.1. NCBI lineage: Eukaryota > Metazoa > Annelida > Clitellata > Crassiclitellata > Lumbricidae > Allolobophora > Allolobophora icterica. The sequence goes on from OY744608.1 coordinate 46,763,365, forward strand.
GCTCTTTAGCATCATTATTATCATCAAATTCTAAGCAGTTCTTACTTAGAATCATTGATAAGCACAGCAGCATAATCAGACACAAAAACGCACCGATCACATGTCACACCGTTTCAAAGTGCACGGAATTTCAGCTAAATCAAAAGGCATTTTGGGTTAAATATGTCTCAGTGCACTGCATCAAAGTTTTCCTCACTTATGATATTAATCATTTCCGGCCTCAGATTTTCTGTTCCTCTTTCTCTTCTATATTTTTCCTCTCTTGCTACCGCTAATTGTTTATATCATGATGTCGCGTTTCTTCGCTCCTCTCTCTCACTCTTTCAACTGTATCTTTTTAATTTCTAGTCTCCTTTGTTAACTTCTGTTCAAAAGTGTGGGCAATAACAGACACTAGTCACGTATATCAGCTTACTAAGCCAACATACTATCTATCAATACGCCAATCAGACAATAAAATCAGATAATTTCTCAGGTATTCCAGTCATATACAACTGCAATGTCTCTATAAGAATCTACTTAAATCATCTAATTGTACATCCATTCATACTATCTAATCTATATATCTCCCTATTATTACAAGAATCCACTTAAAATAATTTATAATAGAATGAATTCTCAGAAGAACGATTACTACACATCACAGTTACTACGGTGTGAGAGGGAATACCCCTCTCCCTCCGTCTCCCTCTCTCTTTCTCACACACACTCTTATCATCTTTCTCTCTCTTCCCACCAATACGCGAATCGATTCATCAGATCGAATTTGGAGTCACTGTTTGAAATGGTTGAGTGACACAGGGTGTGAGCGGGGATGGGCTCCACCTACTAGGGCTCTATACCAATACTCGAATGTACCGATAGTATCGATTAAGTTCTCACAGATTCTACTCACATACGTACATCCACACTCTCTGTCTTCTCATAAGAACGATTACTTTATCACAGATACTACAGTGGGAGAGGGAAAACCCTCCACCTACTAGGGCTCAAGACCAAAACACGTAAAATGCATTTCGTATACAGTAACTGTTTTAACGCTTTTACGACGAACCTGTAGTAAAAGTGACTTCGAATTACTCAATTATCGACTCTAAAGATCCATTAAAATCGCACAGACACTAGACATGTACATCTACACACTCTTTTTCGACCAATATACCATTCTAACGCGTCTTTGACGGATTCAGCAGCAGGCGATTTAGACGACATCCATTTTTGCACTTCTACTTCAATACCGTCTGTAGAAGATACACATGCAAATGCATCAGATGGGTGGCAAGTTGAATACAGTTGTACGTCATCGGCCTTTTGATGTCTCCGCGCTCCCAGAGAAGTGACGAGTTGTGTCGAATCGGCTGTATACAGGATGTAAAGAAGCGGCCAGAGTAATGAGCCTTGTGCGACACCGAATGGAACCGGTGTCCAAGCCGTGCAGTCCGAGCCGATTTTGACCATGATTGTCCGTCCATTCAGCAAGGAGCACAGACAATCCAGTGGCCGTCTGCCGATTCCAAAAGAGATAACTAGGCGCTTGATGAGGATTTTGTGATCGACGGTGTCAAACTCCGCGCTTACATCCAGGAGGGCAAGCAGCGTGAAACGACCAGAATAAGTGGCGTCGCATTTGTCCGAGATGAGTCTCAGCTGGGGCGTGTCTGTCAAATCTCCTTCTCTGAAACCGGCCTGGAGCTTCGGCATGAGGTGGCTTGCTGTCTAAGTACCTCACCATCTGCTGAGCAACTACTTTCTCGATGAGCTTCTACAGGAGGTGGCTTGCTTCTCGGTATCTCCCCATCTGCTGACCTACTCTGAACTGAGGTAACTTCTCCGGACTTTGCCCTCCAAGACGTGTTCGCTTGATCCGGTCCCGACCTTTCTTCTTCAGGAGTTCGTCGACGAGCTGATTCCATTCCTGTTGCTACTTTGCAACACATCACTTTCTGAAGGGTATTTACCATATCATCCAAAAGCGGGCCATCGTACGACCATACCTCAAGAGACCTGGACTGGATTCTAATGACATCAGTAACTACCGCCCAGTCTCCAAACTGCCTTTAATCTCTAAGATCAACGAGAAAATAGTCACGCAGCAGGTGGTGTGTTATCTAGACACGAACCATCGAGGATGGCATGAGCTAAAGCGTCCGGTTTCAGGAAAGGCGACTCGACTGAGACGCTTCTTCTTCGACTCGTGTTCGACATCTACGATGCTATGGACGCTGGAAGAGTCACGCCACTCGCTCTACTCGATGTCAGCGCGGCGTTCGACACCAACGATCACATCATCCTTCTGACCCGTCTTGGTACCTCCTATGGCTTTGCTGTCCGGTTGCTCGACTGGCTGCGCTCCTTCGTTGACGGGCGGACGATAAGAGTCAGGATTGAATCAGACATGTCAGCCTGGGTACTGGTTATGTTCGGTGTACCTCAGGGATCCGTACTTGGCCCGCTGTTCTACATCCTCTACACCGCGGATTTGACCCAAGTCGTCACGGGCCTTGGTGCGCCGTTTCATCACTACGCTGACGGCGTGCAGATTTACGCGACCTGCCACCCATCTGATGCTAGTCTTGCAGATCAACTCTGTCTTTCTTCGTACAATACACGAATCTGCTCGTAAGATGAAGTTCCAGCGGTTTCTCGACATGTACATCAACACTATCTCTCTTTATCAAGTCACGTATCTACTTATCGGGTCAAACGTAGAGTCACCCGGTGAAATGGTTGGGTGTTTCGAGGAAGGTTTCTTGAAAATCTTCCAATATTTTCGTCAACCGTAGGCCGAGTTCCTTGATAAAATCAAGGCCTTCGTGGTTCATAGGTCCCATCGTTTCGTTTACAATTGGAGTGAAACAGTATCTCGTCAATAGCTCCGCGTATTTATTATTTTTTGTTTAAACAAAATAAACATTATGTGAACTTGCATGAACGGTGATAAAGTGGACCGAGATGTTCACTTTAAAAACTGGTAGGGCCTAGTAGAAATTAGAAAATCAGAAAAAAAAGTTTGAAGGAAACTGTGAACGGTTTAAATTTGAATTGAAGGATACCATCTCGATCAGTCTCTTTGTATAGTGTTATATTGTATTGCTCCGACCAAGTGCAGAGTTAATTGTGAAATTCTGATAATTATACTTTGGCAACAGCTATATAACGTTAAGGTAGATTTGGAGCATCGGAAGTCTTCACCTCAGCAGATTTGGCATACAGTTTTTCATATACTGTCTCGATCGTTCCTATAATTACTTAATTGACTTTAGCAAATCTACTTCAACGGAACACACCAGCAGTGCTTTAAACAGTCCTTAGTTGTATATATGTACTGAGACGACTTTTCACGAATATCTATAGTCCACCAAAATCTTCAAAATGCGGCCAAGACTGTTAATTGGTACATTTTTCATCACACTGGTGGACTAGCAAATATGTAGTCTCCTTCATGTTCGATTTCCTCACTTTGCTTTTCAGACGGATCTAATTAAGTAGAAATTGCTGAATGGCGTATGTACATGTATGATGCTTCCGAGAGCTCGAAACCGAATTTATCAGTGGTTTCACCAAGTTTCTGTGAACTGCAACGAAATGTATCAATTCACTCATGATGAATTTATACATTGAATGTATCAATTCATTGATCATGTCCAATATATATTGGACATGCTTGCAAAAAGCGGCAATGATACTTCTGCTGCATCGATAGTAACAGCACATATGCAGTCCCTTGTACAATGCAGAGTTTTCCCATTAAATCATGGCGATGTTTCTCGGCTTAACCGATCGATGCCAGAAAGACAGATGCTGAGGACTCTGAAAATTTCAAGTGGATCTGATACCACTTCGATCGTCGGCTACGTCCACACCATGCAACGCTTCTTTCGAGGTACTGAAGAAGCAGACAAGGCTGTTTCCAGGACAAAATCAAAGTCAAGATTAAATCAATTTCGCATACTCGACAATGCAGACTTTGTTTAAGAAAACACGCAATTTTAGGTCCTGATAGTGATCATGACACAGTGGCGAAAATTCAGTAGGCCCTAAACTGTAACTATATCCTTTTCCACAAACACAGATGACACTGTTTTTATGACTTCCACACAATGGAATGGATAATGTTTTAAAGACACGCCTGTACGTAGGCATACTGAGTCTCAGTCTAATAGCTTACTTCTTGAACTTGATGATCTGGAAAATTACACTATAATCTCTCCGAACATCAGAAACGTGGACGAATTGCGAGGTCGCTTTCCTGCAGACGAAGAACCTTCTCTCGTGACTCGTCTTATTAACATCAGGAAACATTTCTAGGAGTGCCAGACTTATACGCCCTCCTGAAGCGCTCAACTATAACTATCGCATAATGGGTTATAACATCGTGTGAAGCACTGGTAGACGAGTGGAAACATTTCTTGTGGTCGCATGTATTCTCTGTAATTGATGATTTTCAGGTGTTTACAACTTGCAGTTAATTGCCAGAACGTTGGAATTCATGTGTGAAAGAGCAAAGACCAGAAAACACGCGATCGGCCTATTGATGCTTTCACGAAATACAAGATCTACGTAATTATGCGTAATTGCTAATTGCCTTGGTCGAGAGCCACAATGCGTGAGAAGAAAAAAAGAGCAGAAGGAAAGAGGCATTAATCTACTACGGTCAGGGCCGGATTAACCACTCGGGGGGGGCATGCTAATTACACACGGGGTGCCCTTGTGGTAATGAGCATACATGACAATCAACTTGTAGTAAAGAAGGGAAGGGTCAGTGCTGTGTTGAGTGCTGCTCAAAGTAGTAGTCAATACATACAACACGATTTTGTCGCTTTGCATTTTGTTGCAGTATATTGACAACATACATGTAGTGTAAAATGATAATCAAAATTCGAATCTGTTGTTAGCAGCTCAGAAACACTTGGGACTTTTAACAGCTGCATACTGTGTAGTAATGTCACTAGATGAAGTTAAGTACATCAATCTCAACACGAAGAAGTTCTAATGTAGTTAGACGTTTGTGGGTCACAGAAGTTTGCGGTTTAGGGGTCGTCCATAAATGACGTCACGTCCATATGGGTGGGAAGGGTTAGACTTGTGTGACGCTGTTCATGAACTTCTATGCTTAATGTATATAGTTCATGCAAATGTGAAAAGAGGGAGGGTGGGGGTCAATTTTGTGCCAAAATAGTGTGACGTCATTTATGGACGAGCCCTTATTTTTAGCAAATCCCAGCTTACTTAAACAGCGTTCACCTGAACAGCTGGAGCTCATAAATGAAACGAACATACGTAGAACGATAGAAATATTAGTGAACGTTTCCAGAAGGTTCTCATTGTACAGTAGCATAGATAAAGCGGCCGGCGTGACACGAGTCCCACAATTAACCTCCTGTGGCAAAATCAGCAAAAGTTGAACCATTTCGTCAGGGAATATGTCAGACTGCAACTATCTTGTGTATGTCGTGGTCAGCCTGATGTAAAATTCTCAAAATTTCTCAGGCTGTAATCTATTACAACTTGGAATATATATAACGAACTTCATTGTAAGCGTAAATTCTCTGCCTTAGCGACATCATCAACTTGTATACATTAACCAATAAGTTTCAGGCTTTCAGCACGAAATTTGTTTCTACCTGCAAGATGAGCTCGCTGCTGTGTTTATGCCAGGAAACCAATCGCGTCGGAATGGAACCAAAAGTGAAGTCAGCATAGATTTACATATTGACTGAAAGAAGTTGAGCCAAAAGAAACGCATGTACAAAGCAGTTGGTTGCACGGCTGACATTTCATATTTGCAATTTGCTTAGACTGAAACTAATGGCTCTCTCTTGTGAACAAATAATTATTTCTTGTAGCCTAATAACTTCTGTGTTTGTCCTGCAGTATTCCGACTTCGTCGGGGGCCCCTCTAAGCAGGGGCCCCATGCTAAAGCATATTGAGCACACTGGTTAATCCGGCCCTGACGACTATATCCATCTTTAAACTCCGATCAGAGCGATTGTAATTGCAGCTTTATATAGAGCCACTTCAAGACAGGATTTTTACAGAAATTTCCACTGGTGTGGATATTTAAAAAAAGGGCATTTCTCGTGCGTAATTTTAAATCAAAAAGCATTGTGCAGAGAAACTTGGAAAAGGACATATATTTTAAATATTTGAACTCTCAGTCAGTCAAATTATCGAAATAAAACAAATTATCAAAATGAAACATTTAACATTTGTCAAAGTTTCAAGTCCAAGAATTACTTCAAGTGCAACAAGCATTGCATAACTGCAGACAAAACAAGACAAAATAGAACAGCACTGATTACTGAAACAAGATAAATGTTAAAGAAACTATAGACCAGCTTCCCTGACAAAATTCTGAACGAAATCTCTTTTTGAATAAATGTCTAAACTGGGCTCACGTTCTCTTCGATTCCTGGCAGAAAGAAAATGTACAAAGGCCATTCTTGGATCGTATAGTGAGCAGTTCCCACTCCATTTAAGGCAATGTGACGCGTGCATTGATTATGTCGGAGTTCATAGTCTAATCGCAATTGTACTTTTCCAAGTATTCCTGTTTCTGTCTACCTTTGCAGGTGTATTCTGTCATCATTATTAAGTCTGCATTTATGAAGCTCCGCTATGTAATAATTCACATTGTAACAATGGCGTTGAGCAACTGCGATAGAAGGACTTGGTTAAGGTCCGTACACACAGTAACCGTAACCATGAGGACACGCTTTACTGTAGAAGAGTTCCGCAAAGCAGCAACGAGTTTAATTCTGTCCGACCAACTAAACCGACCGAACTGAACTTAATTCCAATGCTCTCTCTCTCTCTCTCTCTCTCTCTCTCTCTCTCTCTCTCTCTCTCTCTCTCTCTCTCTCTCTCTCTCTCTCTCTCTCTCTCTCTCTCTCTCTCTCTCTCTCTCTCTCTCTCTCTCTCTCTCTCTCTCTCTCTCTCTCTCTCTCTCTCTCTCTCTCTCTCTCTCTCTCTCTCTCTCTGTCTTCCGTTTTCCTGCCTCTTCTTTTTATAGGCAGAGGTTGACAACGATTATTGTTCAATGGCAATAAACAACTCCTCAGTGCCTTCCTTACGATATTACGGGCCCCGTGCAGTGTAAACTGTACGAACCTCATGCAGTGGCCGCGATCTTTTGTGGAGTGGGGGGTTGGCGGGGGACACGGGACACTTTTGAACTGATCTGGTCAAAAAAGAGGTGAAAAATTTTTCGCGAAAAAATTATGTTGACCTTTTTTGGTGTTTTTTCAAAATGTGGGGGACGACTGTATGACTTGTTCCCACACTCTTAAACGTGGGGGTCTTGTCCCCTCGATCCTCGGGATCGCCGCCCATGCCCCATGGCACAAATCAAATTGTTTTATTTACTAATCATTTTATTCTAGTAGACTGTTAACAAGTACAAGTCAACTTTAACTATACACGAGAATTCTACGATATAGAAGAAGTTGACTTATTTTATTGACAAGATTTAATCGAAACCATAATATTATTAAGGTATTTTCTGTGACATTTTCGTGCCCCGTAAGTTGCGGGTCCCATGCGACCAAACGGTTCGCACACCCCCTAAGGCCGGCACTGAATTCCTTTTCGGACTACTGAAGTTGACAATGTCCTGTCCATGGTTCAATGGCAACGTTAATGAGCAGCATAACATTTAAAAAAGAAACTTGGCGTGAGCAGGACCGCCACAACAGTAGTAGTAGTAGCAGCAGCAGCAGCAGCAGCAGCAGCAGCAGCAGCAGCAGCAGCAGCAGCAGCAGCAGCAGCAGCAGCAGCAGCAGCAGCAGCAATGCAGCAGCAGTAGTTGTAATAGTAGTAGTAGTAGTAGTAGTAGTAGTAGTAGTAGTAGTAGTAGTAGTAGTAGTAGTAGTAGTAGTAGTAGTAGTAGTAGTAGTAGTAGTTGAAGTAGTAATAGTAGTTGTAGTAGTAGTGGTAGTAGTAGTAGTAGTAGTAGCAGTAGTAGTAGTAGTAGTAGTAGTAGTAGTAGTAGTAGTAGTAGTAGTAGTAGTAGTAGTAGTAGTAGTAGTACGCCTAATAGTTAACAGACAACACAAGTTTGCAAGAACATTTTCATTTTATCGACAACAAGTTGCTATTCTTTATAGGCCATTTATAACCCAGTTGGTTAATGTTGTGACTACACTCGCGCAAGCAGGGCCTATATGAGATATTATCATTATTTTCATAATAATTGGCCATAATAAACGTCCGTCGAAATCCCGGTTTTTCGTTTGCATTGAGTATAATATTATTGTTTTCGACTTAGATCCTGCATCTCTGGTTATTTTCAGGCAAGTTTTTTTTTACTGTGGAATTAACTATTCCAACAGAGCGGGCAAATAGGTAATGATTGTACGAGGAGTATTGTGTAGCTTCTTAATGTATCGTATCGTATCTAGTAATTTTATAAGGCGCCTCTCGCAGTAGGCCTATAAACTATTCAGAGGCGCCCTCAGTGCATGAGCCCCGTGGAAACAGAAACGTCTTGAGCAAGCGAGTAGATGCAGGGGAGATTACCATCATGAGTTTAGTTCGAAGTCGAGATGGAAGAATATTCCAGGCAGAATACAACAAAAGCTCGACGTTGGGCCAGAGTGGTCCTAGTACGAGGGACAAAGAGATCAAGACGACCAGTAGATCGCAAAGGACGAGCAGAAGTTGCAGAGAGAGGTTGCCGCATAAGGTCAGAGAGGTATTTAGGGGCAATTTGTTGCTTGTGCTGCTTGTGCTGTCAGCTCTCGGAGCCCTAGCGATCGTCACGATAAACAGTCTCCATTGCCGTCTTGCTCTTCCCCAGTAGCTTTTGAGTCGCGCTCCGGCCTGGGAGTCCCACCATCAGCGACTATCGGCGTTTTTGGTTTGGTGTGTCTCGTGACGATTTTCTTGGCATGTTAACAGGGGTGGTTTGCCATTGACTTCCCCTGGTTTTGCCTGCCGTGCCCGTTCGTTCCCCTTCTTTTGGAAGGGTACTAACAGTCCGCACCGCGTGAAGGTGGGCACGGAGGACTTTGGTTCACCAGCCCAGGTCGGATCCGAGTCTACGCAAGCCGTAGCTGGGACTTGGAAACCAGAAGAAGGATCTTATACTGGATACGCGAAGTAATCGGGAGCCAGTGTAAGACTTCAATCATATATGTGGAGCTATGAGCAAAGCGAGGAAGACGTGCTATGAGCCTAGCAGCAGCATTTAAGAGCAAATAGTAAAGATCAGGGAAATGTCAGCCGTATAGAGGATATAGAGGATAGGTCCAAGTAACGCCTATGCGCCGAATTGTCATGGAACTATCGGGCATGAAAAAATAATATTGATGAATATCCTTAATATCACTGCATTAGACTGTAAAATTGGAACCCACACTTTAGATCAAAGTATTAACGCCTCTGCCCATGAACTATCGGCCTAATACAACTCAAATTAACTCAACTTAAAATATAATGCTGACTGTTACATGTCTAGGAAGCAGGCCACGTTCATTCAAACCGAGGCGCATTGTATGAGATCCAATACCGTATGTCATATTCACAGAGACGCTGCCTGCCAATAGCTATAGATAGACAGTTCACGTTTTTACCTTCCTAAGCAACAGTTAGCAAATCGATTGGATTTTGGAATAGGCTTTACAGATCTATTGAATATAATATATTCACATAGCGCTCCGTGCTTCACAGCCTCTTCTCAAGACTAGGCCTAGATAAATCAATCAATCTCCTCTGTGTGCTGCTTAAGTTTCATGTCATTGCCAATTAGGATAGACGTTGAGACGCCGTACTTCACGGCAGTTGGAGCTTGTCACGAAACGGTGCCTGTTGAACCCGTCTGCCTTTGGGCATCAACGATCCACACACACTCCTCCATATCTGCACTTGGTGTATTTAGGAGACGATCGACGGATGACGCAGCATAAGACTAACAATATTCAGTTACATTTAATATGAGTGAACGGTGAAATTATCGAACGACAGATTCTACTTGTATTGAAGACATAATATTAGTCTCCTGAGTTCGTGAGTCATTTTTTTCGGGAACATATCCGAAATCAATCGAAGGTAATACTTTCGCTTCTCGAATGAAACTAAATTACTGAATTCGTTACTAAATTACATCTCTTTCATCCGTATCAACGTGCATCATTAACTCGACAGACCAACACATATTATGATTAATATTGAGTTAAAGTTAAACATATTAAAACATGCAACAAACAATACACTGGTAGGGCCTAGTTGTACCATCTACCGGGCCGTGTATTACCATAATATGCATTCTACAGCGTCTGTCTGTCTGTCTGTCTGTCTGTCTGTCTGTCTGTCTGTCTGTATACCGTTTATCTATAATCACTGGAACAATTTGTCCGTCTCTCTACCTGTCTTTGTAGGCGAAATGTCTTCTTGTTGCTCCTAACTAATCGGTATTCTGCCATATCATACGATGCACATGTCATGTGAGTTTCAAGCGATACGATGAAAAAATTTAAACGGCATTCATTAAGGCAACTCAGAAATATATTGACATTATGTATGTATGTAGGCCTATGTATGTATGTATGTATGTATGTATGTATGTATGTATGTATGTATGTATGTATGTATGTATGTATGTATGTATGTATGTATGTATGTATGTATGTATGTATGTATGTATGTATGTATGTATGTATGTATTTATGTATGTATGTATGTATGTATGAATGTATGTATGTATGTATGTATGTATGTATGTATGTATGTATGTATGTATGTATATAAAGAGTAAAGTGTAACCAGGAGCGTAGCCAGACTTCAATTCAAGAGGAGGCAACTACTGCTTGTCAACAAATTTGATGACCTTTTTTTGGGAATTTCTTCAACAGAAAATTTGATGACCTTTTTTGGGAGATTTCTTCCGTTCAAGAGGAGGCAACATCCACCTCTAATCGGGTGTACTTGAGGATGCAGGGCTATAACCCAAGGAAACTTTTACATCTGAAAAACCAAGAGGAGGCCTCTTGCCTCAATGTAGCTACGCCTATGAGTGTAACGATCTCCTTATGATTCGCATTATTCTGAGTCTTGTTGTCAAGACCTTAAACCTCAAGACCAAGACCTTGAACCTCAAGACCAAGACCAAGACCAAGACCTTGAACCTCGAGACCAAGACCAAGACCTTGAACCTCGAGACCAAGACCAAGACCAAGACCTTGAACCTCAAGACCAAGACCAAGACCCAAAAAATCGAAATCAGGTCAAGACTTCTAAAAATTGTCAAGTCGGAATATTCGCTATTTGAATGAAAACATGAGTCTTTTATTTTATTCAAGCAAATTAACTTTAAATGCAAACTGCAGAGAAATCCGAATTTGTATTCAAAGTCCTTCATGCAAACTCTTATACCAAATGCCTTTTGTATTTTATAAAAACCAATTCGCTCATAATTTTCTGACCAAGACGTGCATGGTGGGCCTCATAAAAATTCCGCCATGTGAAGAAATACGTTCTACAGGTGCTGAAGTCGCTGACACACACAGAGTACCTTTTCAAGCTCTGGATGTAAATGTACAGATAGTGAGTCCTTTTGAAATCTTCCCATGGTTTATCATACCGTCTGATACAGAATAACTGTTGCCGCTGCCAATGGGTTTTCCTGACCAACATGACTTGTATCCATCCATAGATATTGGTCGTATGATGCAAGCAGGCTTGATACAGAATTCTTGAGTTCTGTTAAGTGACTGTTCATATTAACAGCCGGTCTTGGTCTTGGTCTTGCGAGACCAAGACCAAGACTTTGAACCTCAAGACCAAGACCAAGACCAAGACCTTGAACCTCAAGACCAAGACCAAGACCAAGACCTCGAACCTCAAGACCAAGACCAAGACCAAGACTTTTAAAAACGAACTCGAGTGCACTCGAGACCAAGACCCTGGTCTCGAGGACAACAAGACTGATTATATTTTATTCTATATTTATGTGGATTCAATTGCATAGAGTTTATGATACTAGTAAAGATAGACTGTAGGCCCCTATATGCGTTTGGTAATAAATAATTAACTGCCAGCATCAAAGTTTAGATCAGCACCACAAGGTTTCATAATGATGTTAAGTTAGGCTATGGAAAGATGTAGGCCTATGCTGGTTATGTATGGAGCTAAAGAAATCGGAACTAACGGTCGGCGTAGGTCTTCTGTTTCTGCAGAGAAAACGTTTTCAGCGAAACGCCGGCGATCCTTCCAATGTACGCTGGACGTCGAAATGGTGAGAGACGATACATGAAGACACAACCCGGCGCTATACAAATGCTGCGTCACGAAGAACAGCTTAGACTATAATTACCCTCGCTATATATCAGCTAGAAGAGTCGCACAGGTGGAGAAATCATGACGGTTTCAAAGGAGATCTCGTACAAATTCTCAGATAAGCATCAAAGAAGGTAGCGAAGTTAGCAAAATTTCGGTTTATGAAAAATATTTCAACAGAATTTTGCACTTATCTAATCTAGTGCTGTGTAATATGATCTTTTTATGACTTTCGGCATAATGCCCAATTAAGATATCAATCGAATGTCGCTTCAAGTGAAATGGCAATCAAGAATCAGATTCCATTGGAGAAGCCAGGTTAGTTAATTGAGGAAATAATCAGGGGCGGCGATCCCGGGGTCGAGGGGGACAAGACCCCAACCTTTTACAGTGAGGGGACACGCTATACAGTTGTCCCCCAAATTTTGAAGAAACACAAATACAAGGTCAACACAATTTCTTTCGCCTCTTTTTGACCAGATCAGTTCAAAAGTGTATGGGTTCCACCCCCCACCTGTCAAACAAGATCGCCGCCACAGGTAATAATTAATCCAACCTCATCCAGAACTGATTTTTAAGCCTGACGCTTTTTACGCGATCAGTTCAAAGCCAGAGCCTCGGCTACCTGGCTCCAATCAGTCCCAACGCCTAAGAACAACTTGTACCTTGTCATGTCGTAATACAACAACGCAGAGTCAGTACTTTGAGAGTAGACTTATCGGATTCTGCCGACGGAACTCCTGTTAGATGTTGTGTTTCTAAGACTTCTGATGTACTGTTGTCAATCAATGAGGCTTCGAAACGTCGAGTCGCTCGATTAGGCCCTATATCTTAATTACCATTTCAAAGTAATCAATTGTTATGTTATTCTCTAGTTAATGCTATATATTATTAATGCTATGTTTTCTCTAGTTAATGCTATGTATTTTTATTCTTAATTGTTTCATTTTGGTTTTGGTTGTTGAAAGTGTTCATTACAGCAGCTCTTGAATCGTCACAGTTTCTAAACGAACGAATCAATCAATGACAATTATTGTCATTCAAATTGTCAACTTAGCGTACGATAGTCAATAGCCTGCTATACAATTCCCGAGATCTAACAGGAAAAGCACGTGGAAATACCGGTATTTTGTGGTCAGTAGTTACAAAGAATATGGCGATGGCAATGTGGTGGTGCTTGTAGGCGTTACAAAAATCATCTAAAAACGAGTAAATTTCACTAGTTTGACTCGGTTAACATCACAGAAGCCGAGTCGGACGTTATGTTAGGCCTATATCTCCAAATATACGGCTTAGACAAAACAAAATTTACATTCTAACAAAACGAAAATTGGCGGCAACTGGATGTGCTGCTAAAAATTTTGATATGATATGTTCAATATGCCGTAGTGTATCATTTGCACCGGTAGGAACTAAGATTCTCTACTTCAAAAGATGCCTCTAAGAGAACGACGATTACGCGTGGCGTCATCTAACCAGTATTCATCTGAGTACACATGATGTCCTCTCTGGGTCTCATAGCGAAACGAAGGACCTTCATTGACGACTGCTGCTGCTATACTTACTACCACAAACATGCTTTTGTTGCTCTGGCTATCGAGACGCTGGGCTTTCAGAACAGCACAACGCTTGATTGATTATTTTATTGAACGCAGAGTTGGCTGTCTTGGTGAAAATATGTGAGACGCATCTTTTCAGATGTGTCAGCGATTTGTGTGAGATACTTAAAGAAACTATGTAATTGTTCAAATGCATATATGCATATGTAGTGTTTGAAAGGTTCGGCTAACGTGTAGCCTACATTTAATATTAGGTGCGGTTCTGACGACGCCATGTCGGCAGTCGCGGACGCCGGAAGGTTGCCCTCGGTCGAATGACCTGACGACCGCCCGGAAGGGGGCAGCCTTAGCCCCCGAACACAATCAGTAGCTGCAGGAAGATGTTTATTCACTAATGTAGACAGCTGTCGTGTAAAAATCACCTTGTAATGCGACTTATATGTCACTCCTATGCATGCAAACATACATTCATACATATATACATACATACATGCATGCATACCTACTCACATACGCACACATACATACATACATACATACATACACACATACATAGGATACGCACATAGGCCTACATTTATATACGCTATGCATTATAATTATTATTTCAAGCATGTCAATTACGTTCCAGGGTTTGATTGTCTCCGTCTATCGTAGCAAAATGCCATGACCTTGACAATGAGGTTTAACTGTTCCAGATATCTTGTCTTTTGCCTGGTGATGACTGTACGACTTTTCAACAGAACGTCCTTAGAATTATGTCTATAGTTTAATTGGCCCAATTTTTGACGCGGCACATTAGGCCTACACGTGTTCACACAGAGACTCGGTAACGAAACCGTACCCAAACGACTTAAGGCGCTGTTTACATGTCCATCTGGTTGCGTTTAATGGCTCATTAGAAGGACAAGCACATGCAAGCGCAGGACACAATGAGACAGAAGCACACGTACATGTACGTGCGTACACAGACTACTCTCGGAAAAGGTGCAATCAGTCTGAGCGACTGAGGCCTATAGTATCCAAGAAGGAGCTCTTTGGAAGCAGAAGAAAGTTGAGACCTAATCGCCAAAAGCTATTATAACGACATCTCGAGAGAGAACGGAGAGCGCGTTTTGATGAACTGTGGCTGTAAGATGTAGAACAGTCCATTGAAATTGCTCCTCTGAGGCATGACGAATACAGAGGCAGGGCCTCTGGCTGCGAAATGGATAGGGTTTCCTCAGGGTCTGTCACTTGATGACGTTACGTCATCGACTTCTGTAAAGTTGTTTCACATAATGAACGGTTCAGTAGAATGAATAGACCCCATTGATGGAGGTTCTGATGTGGCGGAAGGCTGTTGTGTTCGACTGCAGAATGTGTGCGGCTTCCAGTCCAATTGTTTTTCGAATACACGGTGTTTTTGATTAAACATCTGAAGACAATTATTCAACTGGGTTTGTCTTTAATAGAGTACAGGTATCAACGACGATCACCGCAGGACATTGACATATTGCTAAACAGAATAGAGCGTGTTGTTTTTTATCGGCAAATAATACAACGGAAGTAGTCTGATTGTAGATCAATGCTACGTCGTTCGGTGATCCGTAATTGACTTAATGGATCATTCCACGTGAACAGACATCTCGTATCGAAGGATGACAGCCGAAGAGTGATAACAAGCCTGTGAATAAACTGGTTCCCGCGACTTTGCTTTTTCGGGCGCTGTAGAAATCTCGAGATTGCGATTACGATATCTGAAACGGACTTTCAGTCATAGGCGTAGACTCGGGTGGGGGTGGGGCAGCCGGGGCACGTGCCCCCCAAATAATTGAGGTGGACTGTACATTTAATGCAATAAGTATAGAAAGAATAACCAAATCCCCCTCCCCAATATTTTGGGCAAGTTTACGCCAGTGCTTTCAGTTGATATCATTAGACAAAATGGCTGGTTATGGAGACACTACATGGCGTGTAATGTAAGTTTTTAATAGCAAACTTATATAGCGCCACTTCCTGGGAAACAAATCAGAATCACTCCAGACCTGACAACACAAAACCACGATCGAATAGAATGGTTTCCATGGTTTCCAAGCGTGTATACTCCCTTGTCTTCACCGCTTGGTAAGTAAGTCTTAGTCGTAAAACGCAAGCTCAAGCAAAAGACGACAGCGAATCAATGGAGCGTAACCAAAGCTCCATCGACAAGTCAGCCGATCATTGACGTGTGCTCCTTGTCATAGGCCTAACGGTTGCGTTCAAGTTGCTCACCGGACTGCATCAAGTTGGCTACAACACTAACGACATTCGCAACTTTTTTAACGTCCAAAGACTAACCTAATAATTTGTTTCACTCGTGTTCGCCTAATTATCTTCCTTATCTTTCACCTATAGGCCCTAATTATCTTCCTTTGCTTTCACCTAATTATCTTTATTTGCTTGCACCTATATATTTTCCTTTGCTTTCACCAATATATCTTCCTTTGCTTCCCTTTGCAACCTTTCCGCTGGAATAGAATCAACAGCCACTCGAATTGTCAGAACAACTGGGTTTGATGGCATTAAATGCCCTTCAGCTGTCAAGGCAACCGCAATAACAACTGCTTATTAAGGCCTCCGCTGCAATGTACCAAATGCTCTGCTCATACTACAGTATTTCTATTCCTTTAAGACGAATTTATCTTTTGAGATGGAAATAATTTTCCTTCCGGAAGATCAACTGATGCTTATTCTCTTCCATATTCTGTTTCGTTCAGCTCATTGCAGTTCCGGCGTTTTGATCTTTCTTCTTCTCTCCTCTCCTCTATTATCCTCTCCACTCTACTCCACTCTACTCCATTGTACCCGACTCTAACTCACTCTCCTCTTCTATCCAATCTACTTCAGTCGAATATAATTCATTACAATACAATTTATTACATTCACTATCCATTTAACGTCCATGTCGCACCCTATTTGGACAAGTTATTACGCAATATGGGGGATAATTTATCCTCAGAGTATCTCAGGAACTACACAGTAATAGAGACGTGATTTTTGTGTCTGCGATCGATAGAGTTTTCGGGGTTACAAAAGTAGAAACCATTTCTAACATGGTAGGATAAACGGATGACCTTCATTTTCAAGGTCGCTTGACATCTCAGTATCTGTGAGACATAAAGAGAAATTCTTGATCCAAGGTAGGCTCGTCAAGGTTGTGAAAATCAAACAGAGTCATTATCAACATCTTATGACCATCGTATCACATTGTAATTCAAGGCCAATTGACCTGTTGCGGTTAACTGGGTTTTGCAGGAACTAAAAGTCTCAGAATGGTGTATTTCATGTCTATTTCGTGCTTTGGAGGATCGCTGAATCCAAAGAGGTATACGAAACATTGTAAGAGCGATTGGTTGATCCTTGTAACACGACGTAGACTGTACGGGTTAAAATCTACTCTGGCAGACTATGAATGTGTGTGGATCCTGAGCAAATGAGAAACATCTTGAAACAATTGCTCAGTAACATTGCAGTTTACCATCGCAAGTGCACATTTATGAGAAATAATAATATTACATCGTGTTACATTACATTCAGTCACAGCAAATCACATCACGCCACGTGTAGTACTTGATATGAGTTACTTTGTGCTATAATATGTAATGCACTGGGTCACATAAAATGATGTTCTCACTCAGTAACGCGATTTACAGCATATCGCATCACATCAGACGCATTATTATTATGACGACAACAAGTAGATTGATTCAATTAATCTGTTTAATCGTTCAGTAGCTCATCGAAGGCATCATGATGGTGGTAAGAGCGATGATCTGGTTCGTACTTCTGTGGAATTCACTTGGGATAACAGCAACTGATGAAGCGTCCGACATTCATTCCATCACCATCACCAGCTCTCAACTGCATCAGCTACAATCCACCAACGCATCCAGTGAAGAATCAACTGAAGCAGCAACATACAGACCCGAGAAAGGCCTTTCGTCACAATTGCCCGCCATCCTCTCCTCTTTCTCCTCTTCTTCTCCCACTTCATCCTCCTCTCCATCCTCTCAGCAAGTCACGTGGTTGGACATCCTCACTTATACGACAACGCCGTTGCTATTGGTGATCAGTGTTACTGGAAACACGTTGATCCTGCGCGTGATGATGTCTCGAGCGTCGCGACAGATGACAGTGAGTCACGTGTTGGGTGCCATGTCGATCGCCGACCTAATCCTTGGCTTCGCTTCTCCCTTTACGAAGAGCAGCCTCACGAAGCTGTTTGGCTTCGACGTCAAGGGCCTCTCGGTGTTCGGATGCGGTCTCTTCTACTGGTTCTACCGCACCGTCAAGTTCTTCTCCGCCTGGCTCCTGACGCTCGTTGCCATCGAAAGATTCGTCGCAGTCTATTTTCCTATACACATGAAACGCGTCTTCTCGAAACGCAACGCCTACGTTGCTATGACGACCATCCTGATCGCCCTGAGCGTCTTCGATGCATTCTGGGGCGTTTATGGCGATAGGGTCGTCAACGGAGTCTGTCTCAACAACTCCACCTATCGGGCATTCGGATTCGTCATATCCTCGTTCTTCATCTACTCCACGTTTCCTTCCGTCGTCATGGTAACGATGAACGCGTGCGTCATCTACCGTCTGATCGTGCTGGACCGGAAGAAGAGAAGTCAGGTGGTAGGAGTGGCGCCTGCTGCTGCTGCAGAGGTGAAAGTGACCACGTACTCGAAAAGTCAGAAGATCACGACCTTCCTACTGACGCTCAACGCAGCCTTCATCATACTTACGAATCCCAGTTCGATTGTCTATCTGTATAGTTATCTTCAAGGCCAGAATATCTATCAGATCAGCGACCAGCGCTTCATCATCTTCCGCGAGATCTCTCTCATCATGGAGCAGATGAACTACTCGTTCAACGTCTTCTTCTACTTCACCTTCAACAGATCCTTCAGAGATGCTCTGCGCAAGATGTTGCCCTGTTTTGGATGCAAGCGCAACGCAGTCCCCGCTGTCTCCTCTGTCCAGCCAATACCCTCAATCTACTGAAGATGCCCATCCCCTTCTCCTCTGTGAAAACCAATCCCTTCCATCTACTGAAGACTCCCATTCCCCGTCTCCTCTGTCCAACCAATCCCTTCCATCTACTGAAGACGCCCATCCCCCGTCTCCTCCTGCTAATGTATCTTTTCCCCACTCCTTTCCCTACTTAATTTCTCTGGTTTGGGGACGTTTCGTCTCCGGACGATTCGTCACGAGGACGTTTCATCTCGGGTCGATTCGTCACGGACTGTTCGTCACGAGGGTTGCGTAAATGGACCGTCTTTAAAAGAGGTCTCTGTAAAGAAGTACCGTAATTTTATTGGGAGAGTTAGGCGTACGGTTCAGGGCTATAATAGAACAGATGTTCTTACATATCTCCGTGCAACAGCCCATCTCTCTCACAACTAGTAGAACTTTTAAGTACTGGAACTTGTACTGACGATGACACTATCGTTTTATTCGGCTTTAGTCTGTTTTCTCGTTTTAGTATGTACCAATGTCTTTTTTTAGACAATCGATCTTTTGTTAGATTTGTTGAGTTTTAACATTAGAAAATCGATCTTTTCTTGTTTGTCACTTTGGTAGATTTGTTGAGTTTTAACATTAGTTGAGTTTTATCCTCTGACGAATCGTCCTGGACGAATCGTCCTGGGACAAAACGTCCTCGTGACGAATCGTCCGTGACCCAATTTCTCTGTTCTCGCTCCTGTCTATTTCATTCCTCGGTTCATCGTATTGCTCCTCCATGTAATTCTTCCTGTTCTGGGTCAGCATATTCCTCCTGTTCTCGCATCGTATTCGATCATGCGGGACTAAAATATCTATATAAATAAAGACAAGACTCTGTCTGTCTGTCTGTCTGTCTGTCTGTCTGTCTGTCTGTCTGTCTGTCTGTCTGTCACAGCGATCTTTGACCGCGATGCATTTCTACAGCTTTAGACCTTTTCACTCCAAACCTTCACCACTGTCTCGGGGTGGGCATTACACACCCAGTGTGAGGCTTCGCGTCCCCCGTTTTCACCGCTACCATGGTCTCCCGAGCCAAAACCTACCCGGGGCAATGCATTTTTTATCTGCTAAAAAATCTTACACTCAACCTATTTTCACTCGCCAGATGGCGCCCGCCGGGTTAAGCAGCTACAGTACGGATTCGCTAGAGGGATTGAAACTTTCACTGAAAACTTTTTCAACGCCGGGTTAAGCAGTGTTTTGTTGCTTATTCGCTAGAGGGATTGAAACACCCAAAAACGCCGGGTTAAGCAGCTTCGCGTCCCCCCTTTTGACCGCTACCATGGTGTCCCGGCCCAAAACCTCCGAAACCCGGGCAACGCCGGGTAAACCAGCTAGTACAATATATTTATGCATATATACGCATTATTATGTATGCATGTATGTAAAATGTATGTTTGTATACGTATGTATGTATCTACAGTGGCGGAAAAACGACCATAGGCCTACAAATATTATTTATATGACTACGAAATATTTTTTTTATGCATAAATGCGTGGAAATTCAAATAGATTTTAATCTTGATCATAAAGACTAACGGTTTATGAATCTTTCACGATCCCCATCAAATATACGTCATATGTAAAAAATACTGAAAATGGCGTTCCGAGAAGACAACAAAATAATAATGAAAGAT
Organism: Allolobophora icterica; assembly: GCA_963556255.1. Classification (NCBI taxonomy): domain Eukaryota; kingdom Metazoa; phylum Annelida; class Clitellata; order Crassiclitellata; family Lumbricidae; genus Allolobophora; species Allolobophora icterica. The sequence continues at coordinate 46,783,857 of OY744608.1, forward strand.
TGACCCAAAATAAGAATTTTGGAGTCAAACGTTTACTTCGCGAATTTTCAGAAAAAGGGTTGGAAACTTGGTGGACCGAAGACCTTCTGAGAAAGATTAATAGAACCAGCTCGTCAGGTCGCAGGAAGGCCAAGAACTGCGAGAAGTAACGAAAACACCAAAAAGGTTCAAGATCTGTGTTTTTAGTCAATACTCTTCTTCTTCTTCTCTTCTTCTTCTTCTTCTTCTTCTTCTTCTTTCTCTTCCTTCTTCTTCTTCTTCTTCTTCTTCTTCTTCTTCTTCTTCTTCTTCTTCTTCTTCTTCTTCTTCTTCTCTTCTTCTTCTTCTTCTTCTTCTTCTTCTTCTTCTTCTTCTTCTTCTTCTTCTTCTTCTTCTTCTTCTTCTTCTTCTTCTTCTTCTTCTTCTTCTTCTTCTTCTTCTTCTTCTTCTTCTCTTCTTCTTCTTCTTCTTCTTCTTCTTCTTCTTCTTCTTCTTCTTCTTCTTCTTCTTCTTCTTCTTCTTCTTCTTCTTCTTCTTCTTCTTCTTCTTCTTCTTCTTCTTCTTCTTCTTCTTCTTCTTCTTTGCCTACAGATTCGAATTAGTCCCTCGCTCTTCTTTTTTCCTGCTGAACCAAATCCATCCATATCTTCTTCTGGCGTCCTCGGCTGCGGTGTCCATGCACCTCCGCTTTCATGATTCTTTTGATGTTGCTATCCTCCTCCGCCCGCTACACATGTCCATACCACCTCAGTCTGGTTTCGCGCATCTTGTAGGATATAGGCTACAGGTCACTCCGAGTGTTTCCGGATATTCTCATTTTTCTTCCTGTCTTTAAGTGACACCCAAGTATCCATCGTAGCAGCCTCATCTCAGTTATCTCCAGAAGTTCCTCCTCCTTTCTCATCAGCGTCCATGCTTCTGCTCCATAAATCAACACTGGTCTTATCATTGTCCTATATATCTTTCCCTTAAGGCGAACTAAGTTTTTAGTCAATAGGCCCCTACGACAGACCGCAAATTCATCTCACACAGAAACTACACGAGAATTGGGCATTTCTCAGCGTTCAGTAAATGAATTGTCAAGAAAGATCCTGGATTAAATGTGTCAAAAGGTATAAAGCGACTGAACTCACAGAGGCCAACAGCTAGGCCTAGGCAAGACTGGAGCACTCCAGGCTTTTGTTAGGCCTAACTCTTGATCCTGCGCATATAATTCATTTCATTTGGTTCACAGATGAAAAACTTTTCACTCTCTGCACCATAGAATAGTCAAAATGATCGCTTTTGTATGCTGCCGTCGGAATCCGAAAAAAGAACATACGTGGAAAGCGTTTGCTTCGATGTTGCTCGACTTCCAGTCAATCGGTAATGGTTTCAATCGGCTTGTCTGTACTTGGCAGAACAGGGATGCACCTCGTGGAATTTGGCTTAAAATTAATGGTGCATACTGAATGTTCTGTAATACGAGAAATGTCCGAGTAGGCTATTACACATTTAAGCAGGGCTCGTGACACCATCGAACTATCTCCCACACTTTGGCCTCCAGATCTAAATCTTGTGAATACAAATCTGTGGAATAATGCTAAAAGTCTACAGAAAAAATCTGAATGTCGCTGAGCTCAAGGAGACGTAGGATGAACTGGGTCAACGCATACTGTAACTGACGCTGCAATAAGTTAGTGACGGACACGTTTTACTACCTGCATCGAAGCCAAAGGGCGCTCCTTACGAGTGCACACCTGCGCGACCTGCATCTAAGCATATATATATATATTAGCACAAATAATAGCTTAATGCGTCGAACATAGTCTAGCCTATATAGTTAAATTGGTTGTTTTTCAAATTTGATTAAATTTAATTGTTATTAATTTTCAATGCAAGTTTCTTATGACGGTTTTACAGAGATCGTTTTCCCACCCACTGTGGTATAAATACACACACATGGTATACGTAGGCCTACATATACAGCGGTTAAAAAGTAACAATGAAACTATGTCTGTATTAATTTGCAGTGAATTACTCATTAAGTTCGTGTAAAAATTATCTTGAAAGGTTATTGAGTATTAACTTCGTATTATCTTCTGGCCAATAACTCGTAGCCACTCTTCTCCACCTGATATATGCCGCATCGGCGAAGTACAGAGCCCTTAAGTCTATACTTGGCGATACATGTCCACACGTACTTCAAATCTATCTCCATGAGGGCAAATCCATGGAGATATAGACTGACATCTGATCCGATTGCTCTCTCCTCTCTCTCTCTCTCCTCTCTCTCTCTCTCTCTCTCTCTCTCTCTCTCTCTCTCTCTCTCTCTCTCTCTCTCTCTCTCTCTCTCTCTATATATATATATATATATATATATATATATATATATATATATATATATATATATATATATATATTATATATATATATATATGTATATATATATCTTTCCGCCGTGTCTTCTGCTCAGCTCTGATCTTCATATCTTCTGTACTCTTGCATTCTGTTGCCTGTTATTATACTCGTCTGTCACAGTGTCCATTC
>OY744608.1:46786564-46816564 GCA_963556255.1 Allolobophora icterica
GGCCTAAATACTGCGTCGTTCATATTACAATTTAGGTTTAATTTGATGTTAAGACCTACCGGTACATTCTAACATATAATACTCAGTTCAATTTAGATATAACTTATCTAAATTGAACTGAGTAGTTATATCATATAAATAAAATAGCGACATTAGGCCTACTTAGATTAAGATTAGGAAACCGGTTGCGATTGCCTTTTTCATATAATATTTGCCTCAGTCCAGCAAGTATACGACGTCATCGCTAAAATGACGTAATTTCTCTTTGTTTCCTCATCAGTTTCGGGAACAATCACAATCGAGTCATTTCTGTGAAAGACTGCAGACGGAAAAGAAGATGATGAAGACGACGACGGAAGGTGTCGAAGACGACGACGACGACGAAACGATTACGAAGATGATGAACAGTAAGCTTAGTTCCCGAACTCAGCGGCAGTCGATCGTCGAAGTGAAAATGAAATCATTCGCAAGCTATGACAGAATTTGTATTCTCGTCATTTCAACGACCGAAAATAATCTGGCAGTAAGTAAGGAAATATGGTAAAACGTCAAATAAATTAAATGAAAAAGTAATTTGATGCAAGTAATAAGCAAGGATGAAACTGAAATTAAATAAAAGTGTTACATAAAGTGTGAATTTTTTAATCTGCGTTCTCTACTTTTACTGCATCTGTTGTTCATGGATTTGCTTTGTTAAATATTTATATAGCGCGCTTTTAAGTACCATTCTGGACAATCTACATAAAAATGTCATATCGCTTCGTAATTTGGAAGGTCCTTCTGTTTGTCTATGTTTCCGTATGGCGCAAACAGCTAGACATAGGCCTACGGAAAGATCATGGACCCCTGTATAATATCCTAGGGCAGTGCTGTCCAACCTTTTTGGCACCGTCAGCCACATTGATGGGCAATAGTTATAACTAAAAAGTTGCAAACATTTAGTTTAACTAATTTTTTTTAGTTAAGGATGAAGATTAACTAAAAAAAAGTTTAGTTAAAACCATAGTTTAACTAAAAAAATTTAGTTGCTAACTAAAAAGTTCAACTAAAAAATCAGCAATATGCAACTTTTTTTTCACAGTGAACATTGAACACTGTCAGCAAAAAACATTTTAACACTGCATGGTTTTAGCATCAACAGCCTGTGTTTTCAAATTCATACACTACTTACAGTACACATGTAACTGTATGCCAGAACAGTACACATTGCATAGTTTGAAGGTGAAACTGTCGCTGACGCTTTGCATTAAATTACAGTTCAGTTAACGTCTTTTATTGTGAAAACGTTTGTCGTAAAAAGTTGGAAAAAAGTTGGAAAAAGTTTAACTACTTTTTTTAGTTTAGTTAACTAATTTCTCAAATCAGTTGCCAACTTTAGTTAAACTATTTTTTTAGTTGGAAAATAGTTTTAGTTTAACTAAAAAAATAGTTTAGTGCCCATCACTGGTCAGCCACCGAAAAAATGATTCTCGAAGCCCCTCACCAGTAAACTCAAAAGCAGTGTTTAATCTAGGTACCTCTTGGGGGGAGGGAATTTTCCCTCCCAGAATTTATGTCTTCCCTCTGAGAAATTAAAAAAAAAATAATAGTTTTGACTTGTTGTTGACATTATAATAGTTGAATTCTTGCTTGGTTTGTGTAGGCCCTACTATTGGTAAACAATTTCTGCTATTGGTTCGTGGTGAGCAATTCAGGACCATCTTGAGCAAAAAGGATAAGCTGATCCACTCCTATCAGCACTGAAATCATAGAACAATTTTCCTAAGATGACAGCATAAAGTGCTACCATTACAGTATGGAAATTCAAAATTGTTTCTGATTAGGGGAGGAGCACATCCCCAAACCCTCCCATGCTCGGCGCTGCGCGCCTCGGCGATCGTTCTTCGGCCGCTCGTTCGTCCCCCCCCCATACCTTGATTCCCCCCAGAGGAGGGGGACTAGATTAAACATTGACTCAAAATTTATTGAAGCAATGACTAAAATTTATTGAAATTATTAACTGTATTAAAATTTATTATGACAATAATTATGCAATAATCAGTGAATAATAGCATGCTCCCTATGTTTGGCATGCTTTATAATAGTTCAGCGCCAAAGAAGTATATCGCACGTTTCTAGTGAGATTTTGGCTTTGAATTATGCTTGCAACTTTTTTGCGGCATTCAGCTTGGGCAGACCATTTAAAATCAGCCCGAGGGCCGCATGTTGGACTCGATCGTAGGGCTAACTCAGGCGTCTAAGGGAAAGATTAATAGACAACAGACAAATACAGTTAAAGGCCATAGCAACAGAGTGGCCACGCGGCAGACTACGTACCGTAAGACTGCAAAGAGACAGAGAAACAGAAACACAAACAGAAAGAATGACGACAGTCAGACGCAGACATAGGTAGACGTATGTATACAATGTATGCACTTGGCGTCTTCAGATCCCATGGTCTTTCTCTTAAGGCTTTGCAACAATTCGCTAAAATGACTACCCTCATAGGCGTAATTTGTGGGGATACGAGGGGTAAACGTACCCCCACTTTCTGGACTGAGGGGTACCCTACCCCCACTTTTTCGGACTGAGGTGTACCATACCGCCCACATTTGAAGCAATCTCAATCAATATTTTATTATTGTGCCTTCCCAGAGATCGCAGTATCCGCCTTGCGTCGTGCATGTAAGAAATTGGTACCCCCACTTTTTAGACCAAAGTAACGCCTCTGACTACCCTAGACTCTAGAGAAACTCATGTATGCCTCATCTGCTTGGTTGGGATTTACTAATGCTGAAGAGAGAGACAGGATCGAGAAATTGCTAGGGAAAATGAAACGTAGAGGTTTTTTAAATGCTGACACACCGACAGCTGCTGAGTTGGCCTGTTTGCACCTGTAAACACTAATGAAAACCATGTCTAGGGCCTACATAAACATTTCCCCCAGCATCGTGGTCCAGGCCGGTACGAACTTCGCTCAAGACCCTATGGTTTCTTCTCTTTGTCTCTTTGTGCTGTCGGCTCTAGGAGCCCTAGCGATCGTCATGATACACAGTCTCCATTGCCGTCTTGCTACTTCCCCAGTAGCCCTTGAGTCGCGCTCCGGCCTGGGAGTCCCACCATCAGCGCTCCGGCCTGGGAGTCCCACCATCAGCGACCATCGGCGTGGTTTGGTGTGTCGCATGACGATTTTCTTGGCATGTTAACAGGGGTGGTTTGCCATTGCCTTCCCCTGGTTTTGCCTGCCGTGCCCGTTCGTTCCCCTTCCTTTGGAAGGGTACAAACAGTCCGCACCGCGTGAAGGTGGGCACGGAGGACTTTGGTTCACCAGCCCAGGTCGGGTCCGAGTCTACGCTCATGAGAGACGTCGGTCAGGTCGCCTCCCTGCTTTACTCTGTAACAGAGTGACTGGTGAACCTTTGCGGACCCTTTGCGGTTTCTTACTCCCTGAAAAAGATGATCGAAATTTTATCCCTAGGGTACTGTTTAAGGATTTGTACTGACCAAATAACCTCTAATTACTAAACTATAGACTCTCCATTAATAAAAAAAAGTATCTAAACCTTATTTTAAATAAACATTCACCAATAGTACTCTAACCCTAGATTTCTAGATATATTCTCCTACTAATTATTTCTGTGTAACAAGTTGCGTTGTTGTCAGCTTGATGCTTTGATTAAACGAAATTGATTGATTGATTGAAACGGACTCTTCCGTTCTTTGCGCGTCTACTCTAATCTCCAGTTGCATAGACGCCTGTCTAAAGAGCGCAACCGGTATAATGACGTAATTTCATTGACTTAAGAGACCCATTAATGTAGCTTCCTTTGAAGAAGTCTAATATGACGTCATATGTATTTTTGACGTCATTTCATGTAGATAAAGAAGAATGAAGTGCATTATGACGTCATAAGATTACACAGAATATAGTGCCGCCGCGGTGTGAACATGCATTTCTTACGCATGTTTTTATGCATGTAAGCATGAAATCAAATGATTGTGTCTCGTTAGTTTGTCTTATTTCATTTAGGAAACCATTATGAAACCAGTTGAAAAAACAAATTGAAAAATGCCTGAAGGTGAATGAAGATGAATGAAGGCTGGTTCTGAAGATGCTTCAAGTGGAAGAGCGAAGACGAATTTCAAATGTAAGTGACAGTTTATGATAAAATTATGCTTGATTTGTTCTTTTTGCCCGTACCTCTACCAGGCAGCATCGCGCTTTCTCCGTGGTTGGTTCTTTGACTTGGAATAGGCCTAGCCTCCCGCTGGTGCTCCGCTCACTCCCCAGAACCTTTTCTTCTATGATCCTTTCTCATCTTATGACTGCTCTCTTCAGCTGTACTGGAGTCGGGAGCGCCTCTGAGTAACTATAGTTCCTTGAAGAGGCGCAATATAAATGTCCGATATAAATGAATTAACCATTCGATTATGCGGCATGCCTTTAAAATGTATACATATAGTGTTATCGGTTAATATAGATTAGCATACGAGAAATGAATTCAGTAGTTTAATTTACTCGGTGTAGGTTCGTCGGTGATAGCTAGCTCACAAAGTCAAGAAGAAGTTGTTTAGACCAATTCAATCGAGTTTTCAGAAATAGGCCTAACTGATAATAATATTATCAGTAGCATATTATGCCTATAGACTTTTTTGACAAAGCAGTAGGCCTGTAGCTAGGTCTATACTATAATACTATATAGTACTATAGCTAGGTGTTATACTAGAGTTCGAATCTTTCCTCAAAGTATCCCTCCAGATATGCTGGTCTGTTAATCATATGCCACTTATAGATTTCAATCAGCTAATTACGAGTAATTTTTAAAGGATTGAGTTCATGGCATGTAGGGTAAAAATGCCAATCTGTAGCGGATGATCGTTTTAAGATATGGATAGACCATATAATTTGCTTCTCTATGCTTTGAGAAGCCATATTATTAAGCCGACGTTTTATGCATTTTCAAATTTCTTCAGGGTAACGATAACATTGCATTAACTACATTAATTGTACTGACATCTTACAGATGTGGTATGACCGTGCATATGTTAAATATAATTTTGCTTGCACAAATTTTGTAATCGTAACCGTAATCGTAGCCTGGAAAATTTCTTAAGTGTAACTTCAATGTTAAGAATAGGACATAGGCCTCTTAAGCGTATTGGACAAGCGTCACTTCAAGTCAGACAGTTTATCCAGAGATACTGTATTGAGCGATTGTTAGAAGGTCAGAAAGGGAAGCAGACCAGAGAAACTTAACGAGAAGTGAGGAGACCAAGGATTGGATAGACCGAACAGATATCGTGTAGCGGCTGAACTTAGTTTTCAATGGAAAAAAGCACAAGAGGTGATTGACAGGAGGATTTGAGGCAAACGAGGCGAGTAAACGATAGATGTGTAGTCGGAAATCAAATAAAACGATTTTATTTTTGTAAAATATGCGCAAAATCTAGGGGGCAAGAGGCATTTGCACAGGACCTCCTACAAGGCTCCTTAGCATGATAGTCGCTAACATTTCATACCCAGGGCTAGATAGGGACTGCTAACATGGGCGTCCTGAGGGGCAAGTGCCTCTTGCCCCTCAGGACTCCTGAGGGGCAAGAGGCATTTGCCCCTCAGGACGCCCATGTTAGCAGTCCCTATGAAATATACCCTGGGTATGAAATGTTAGCGACTTCATTTTTCTTAGCCTCGGCATATGAAGGTGGGTGGCCAGTCCTGTCCCACAACGTCTTATCTTCCCACCGACATTTTACGGTCAGTGTACTTATTACAGCTGAGTTGGCTAGGGGCGCAGGTGGAGCAGAAATCTCGAGCCAAATTTCTGCCCCAGCAGGAATTTGAACCTCCGACCTCTCGTTTGACAGTCCAGCACATTAACCACTACACCATCGAGCGCCCCTTGGGGACACTTATCCACTAGAAGTCAAAATAATGAGATAGCTATTTAAAACTGCAGTTAGGGTTTAAAAGAGCATTAAACGGTATCACTAAAGCTACTGCCTAGGCCTATGCACACAGTAATGTAATGTAGACTGTAGTGTGTAGTTCATCAGAGAATTACTTCATGAATTCGGCTATTCTAGCTTTACTGTTCACAACATGTGTCGATCAATCAATCAGCTACACATTTATATAGCGTACTCTTCAAGGCGATCCAGTCATCAATATTAAATTATTTTGCACATTCGTTTTCAATCGCAAGAACAGCAAGACCACCAAGCTTCTCCTGTGAGATATATTCTTGTGATTTTCAATTTGGAGAAGGAGCGCTCCGCTCTGGCGATGGTGACTTAGGCCTAATTGGAAAGTGGCAAACAGCACACTGCAGGCTGCCAATTGTCAGTATTACGACAATCGTTCCCAAACGATAATAAACACTATGAACTCAATTTTTTTAGTTAAATGTAAATGTAAATCTCCGAAATTTCTCAGCGCCACAAAGCGGGGTCTACCCGAATCGCCGAATCCCGAATCGCCGAAAGCCCTTAAACTGCAAAATCCGCCGAATCGCCGAAAGCAGTTTTCTACCAAGCGTGCGATTCGCCGAAAACCACTGCCGACTCGAATCGCCGAATCCCGAATCACCGAAAGCCAAATCCGCCGAATCGCCGAAAGCAGTTTTCTACCAAGCGTGCGATTCGCCGAAAACCACTGCCGACTCGAATCGCCGAATCCCGAATCACCGAAAGCCAAATCCGCCGAATCGCCGAAAGCAGTTTTCTACCAAGCGTGCGATTCGCCGAAAACCACTGCCGACTCGAATCGCCGAATCCCGAATCGCCGAAATCCAAATCCGCCGAATCGCCGAAAGCAGTTTTCTACCAAGCGGGCGATTTGCCGAAAACCACTGCCGACTCGAATCGCCGAATCCCGAATCGCCGAATCCCGAATCGCCGAATCCCGAATCGCCGAAAGTGATGAGAGTTCGATATCCCGAAAGCTAGTGCACAGAATCTGGCGGGCAGAAAGTAAAGATGTTGCGTCCATGCCTACACTGACCCGTATATAATAGTAATAATAATAATAATAATAATAATAATAATAATAATAATAATAACAATAAGAACAACAACAACAACAACAACAATAATAATAATAATAATAATAATAATCTTTATTAATTCAAACTGACAAGTACGCAGTAAGATATTACATCATATATATACTACATATATATATGTATAGGTCAGTATATACTATAGTATATACTGGTCAGTACTATAGTATATACTGACCTATACATGTATAGGTCAGTATAGGCCTATACTATATATAATATATATATATAGTATATACTGACCTATACATATATATGTAGTATACGTCACTCACCAACAAAGAATTAGAATTTACTTTAATAAGATTTACTGTGATTGTACGCAACGCAACCGCAACCACTGACACGGTTCCCATGACGCCTATTAAGAGATCAGTGTGTATCTATAACCTAGGTCATTGTATGTATACGTACAGCCACTGTATATCTAGATATACACTGGTCATTGTATGTATATGTACAGCCAATGTATATCTAGATATACACTGGCTGTACATATACATACAATGACCTAGGTTATAGATACACACAGGCCCGCCGAGAGGGGGAGCAGGGGGAGACAAATGCCCAGAGGCCCGGCGACTTTTTAGGGGCCCGGGCCGGGCCTGCAACCAACTTATGAAAAACATTATATTCAGTTATACAACGTTTATGATTTATGCCTTTTTAAATATATTATCTGACGCTTAACTACAATCAGTTTAAACTTCAAGCATCTGAATAAAATCATAGTTGTATATAATATTATATAAATATAATATTGTACGGTCGTACACGCGCGTTTATTATTTCAATTTGAGTTTATTTTTATTTTTTCGTACGACCGTACGATATTATAGGCCTACTTATATAAAGCCTAAAGATAGTTTAGAGGCCCATAACTGCTCTGCCTAGGGGCCCGTGACTGTTCTCCCTAGGGGCCCACGACTGCTCTGCCTAGGGGCCCGTGATTGCTCTGCCTAGGGGCCCGGAATTTCTGTCGGTGACCCTGGATACACACTGATCTCTTAATAGACGTCATGGGAACCGTGTCAATGGCTGCAGTTGCGTTTTTTTTTCAGATGAGACGATACCTCGTCTACAGCCCTGCATTTCATGCGTATTACGTAACACCGGAAACCTCTCAGACTCGCTGATTGTCAAGACCTCCACCCCCCCAATATTTTGGAAAAGTTTACGCCAGTGCTTCTTCCTTCATAAATTCAAAGTCGACTAAACGCTACCGTACCTTATTTAAAAGCAAACTCAGTCTGTTTTTAAAGCATCTTCTGAGTTTAGGCCTAATTGATCTTGTCAACTGTATTGGAGACTTTAGTTCAGACTTTTCTCTTGTTTGTATTCACTTAACCCTGTGAATAGAACCTGAGCTGTTAGGCCGTCCCCATGGATGATTACAAATTTTACATTGGGGACCGTCACCCTTTAGGTTCCCGTGTGTAACCAGATGTATTCACCTTTTACAAGCCTGTCTTTACTGTTTACTTTTAAAAAATTTGGTTACCGAATATAATTGAATAGAAAAATAATGCATTTATAAATTTTATATACTACTTCAATACATGTTAAAACATAGCCGTGAAAATTGTTTAATTTCGGGTATGACCACCTTATGACTTTCTGAAAAAAGTTCGCATTATATCCGCGGATAGGGCCCACAACCGCGTTTTCGGGAATACACGTTTTCTTCAAAAAAGTTTCGGCGATTCGGCGGTAATACCATTTGGGCGATTCGGGATTCGGCGATTCGCTACGAAGAGCATTTTCTGCAATACGGGTTTTCTTCACAAAATAATTTCGGCGATTCGGCGGTAATACGATTTCGGCGATTCAGGATTCGGCGATTCGCTACGAAGAGCATTTTCGGCGATACGGCCATTCTTCGCAAACTAGTTTCGGCGAATCGGCGGCAATACGATTTCGGCGATTCGGGATTCGGCGATTCGCTACGAAGAGCATTTTCGGCGATACGGCCATTCTTCACAAAATAGTTTCGGCGAATCGGCGGCAATACGATTTCGGCGATTCGGGATTCGGCGATTCGCTACGAAGAGCATTTTCGGCGATACGGCCATTCTTCACAAAATAGTTTCGGCGATTCGGCGGCAATACCATTTCGGCGATTCGGGATTCGGCGATTCGCTACGGCACCCACAAAGCCACGTCAGGGAGACCGGCTTATTCACCGGCGCTATATCAAATCAAGTCCGCAATAGCCATGTCCGCCTTGTCCATTCCTGTGCCAGGTCAGAGTCCGGGGTGGTCAAGCCGAGGAGACTGCAGCAGGGTGCTACGGTGGTAATCGGTGATGATGGCGGTTGTGTGGTGGTGCAGGAATGGAATCAGGATAGGATATCTTGAAGAGTTCGGTTTTCAGTCGTGAGTGGAAAGCAGTGGAGGACAGTGCAAGTGGAGGACAGGTGATGTCAACAGGCGATATGGGAGGATGAGCAAACTGGCGGAGATCTTTTGGGAGGTCATTCCAAAGAGCCGGTGCAGCATAGACTAAGGAGCGGTTGCAGAATTTCAGAGATGATCGAGGACACTGAAGGCCGAGATAGAGAAAGATATGATGATAAGCGAGTAGACCCGGACGGTTGGATGGTGAATAGCTGGCGAATGTAAGAAGGTTGAGAGGTTTGAAGGGCGTTGTAGGTAAGGGGGCCCTTGCGACTTCGAGGCCTATGGACTTTGTCCACCCTCGCTACATGGTTGTTACGCCACTGCTCTTTAGCATCATTATTATCATCAAATTCTAACGTTTCTAAACAGTTCTTACATTTATAATCATTGATAAGCACAGCAGCATAATCAGACACAAAAACGCACCGATCACATGTCACACCGTTTCAAAGTGCACGGAATTTCAGCTAAATCAAAAGGCATTTTCGGTTAAATATGTCTCAATGCATTGCATCAAAGTTTTCCTCACTTATGATATTAATCATTTCCGGCCTCAGATTTTCTGTTCCTCTTTCTCTTCTATATTTTCCTCTCTTGCTACCGCTAATTCTTTATATCATGAGGTCGCTTTTCTTCGCTCCTTTCTTTCACTCTTTCAACGGTATCTTTTTAATTTCAAGTCTCCTTTGTCAACTTCTGTTCAAAAGTGCATGTGGGCAATAACAGACACTAGTCACGTATATCAGCTACATCTAAGTCAACATACTATCTACCAATACGCCAATCAGACAATAAAATCAGATAATTTCTCAGGTATTCCAGTCATATACAACTGCAGTGTCTCTATAAGAATCTACTTAAATTATCTAATTCTACAATCTACATCCATTCATACTATCTAATCTATATCTCTCTCTATTATTACAAGAATCCACTTAAAATAATTTATAATAGAATAAATTCTCAAAAGAACGATTACTACACATAACAGATACTACGTTGTGAGAGGGAATACCCCTCTCCCTCCGTCTCCCTCTCTCTTTCTCACACACACACACACACACACACACACACACACACACACACACACACACACACACACACACACACACACACACACACACACACACACACACACACACACACACACACTCTTATCATCTTTCTCTCCCTCTTCCCACCAATACAAGAATCTATTCATCAGATCAACAACAAACGGCATTAAACGCATTTTCACACTCTTTTACCAAAGCTCTAATCAAATCATAAAATCAAGTAATTTCTCACAGAATTATATCTGTATTCTCTCTATTCCCATACTCGAATGTACCGATAGTATCGATTAAGTTCTCACAGATTCTACTTACACAAGTACATCCAACCTTCTGTCTACTCATAAGAACGATTACTTTATCACAGATACTACGGTGGGAGAGGGAATACCCCTCTCCCTCCGTCTCCCTCTCTCTTTCTCACTCTTATCATCTTTCTCTCTCTCTCTCTGCACCAATACACCAATACAATTCATCAGAAATTGACGGATCGAATACGGAGTCACTGTTTGAAATGGTTGAGTGACACAGGTTGTGAGCGGGGATGGGGCTCCACCTACTAGGGCTCAAGACCAAAACACGTAAAATGCATTTCCTACAGCAACTGTTTTAACGCTTTTACGGCGAACCTGTACTAAAAGTGACTTCGAATCACTCAATTATCGACTCTAAAGATCTATTAAAATCGCACAGACACTAGACATGTACATCTACACACTCTCTTTTTCGACCAATATACCATTCTAACGCGCCTGGTATGTGCCCAGCCAAATAAACTGTCTTTGACGGATTCAGCAGAAGGCGATTTAGACGACATCCATTTTTGCACTTCTACTTAAATACCGTCTGTAGAAAATACACATGCAAGTGCATCAAATGGGTGGCAAGTGCAATACAGTTGTACGTCATCGGCCTTTTGATGTCTCCGCGCTCCCAGAGAAGTAACGAGTTGTGTCGAATCGGCCGTATACAGGATGTAAAGAAGCGGCCAGAGTACTGAGCCTTGTGCGACACCGAATGGAACTGCTGTCCAAGCCGTGCAGTCCGAGCGGTTTTGACCATGATTGTCCGTCCATTCAGCAAGGAGCACAGCCAATCCAGTGGCCGTCTGCCGATTCCAAAAGAGATAACTAGGCGCTTGATGAGGATTTTGTGGTCGACGGTGTCAAACTCCGCGCCTACATCCAGGAGGGCAAGCAGCGTGAAACGACCAGAATAAGTGGCGTCGCATTTGTCCGAGATGAGTCTCAGCAGGGGCGTGTCTGTCAAATTTCCTTCTCTGAAGCCGGCCTGGAGCTTCGGCATGAGGTGGCTTGCTGTCTACATGTAGGTACCTCACCATCTGCTGAGCAACTACTTTCTCGATGAGCTTCTACAGGAGGTGGCTTGCTTCTAGGTACCTTCCCATCTGCTGACCTACTCTGAACTGAGGTAACTTCTCCGGACTTTGCCCTCCAAGACGTGTTCGCTTGATCCGGTCCCGACCTTTCTTCTTCAGGAGTTCGTCGACGAGCTGATTCCATTCCTGTTGCTACTTTGCAACACATCACTTTCTGAAGGGTATTTACCATATCATCCAAAAGCGGGCCATCGTACGACCATACCTCAAGAGACCTGGACTGGATTCTAATGACATCAGTAACTACCGCCCAGTCTCCAAACTGCCTTTTATCTCTAAGATCAACGAGAAAATAGTCACGCAGCAGGTGGTGTGTTATCTAGACACGCACCATCGAGGATGGCATGAGCTAAAGCGTCCGGTTTTAGGAAAGGCGACTCGACTGAGACGCTTCTTCTTCGACCCGTGTCCGACATCAACGATGCTATGGACGCTGGAAGAGTCACGCCACTCGCTCTACTCGATGTCAGCGCGGCGTTCGACACCACCGATCATACCATCCTTCTGACCCGTCTTGGTACCTCCTATGGCTTTGCTGGCCGGTTACTCGACTGGATGCGCTCCTTCGTTGACGGGCGGACGATAAGAGTCAGGATTGACTCGAACATGTCAGCCTGGGTACTGGTTTTGTGCGGTGTACCTCAGGGATCCGTACTTGGCCCGCTGTTCTACATCCTCTACACCGCGGATTTGGCCCAAGTCATCACGGGCCTTGGTGCGCCGTTTCATCACTACGCTGACGGCGTGCAGATTTACGCGACCTGCCACCCATCTGGTGCTAGTCTTGCAGATCAACTCTCTCTCTTTCTTCGTACAATACACGAATCTGCTCGTAAGATGAAGTTCCAACGGTTTCTCGACATGTACATCAACACTATCTCTCTTTATGAAATCACGAATGTACTCATCTGGTCAAACGTGGAGTCACCCGGTGAAATGGTTGGGTGTTTCGAAGAAGGTTTCTTGAGAATCTTCCAATATTTTCGTCAACCGGCGGCCGAATTCCTTGATAAAATCAAGGCCTTCGTGGTTTATAGGTCCCATTGTTTCGTTTGCAATTGGAGTGAAACAGTATCTCGTCAATAGCTCCGCGTATTTATTATTTTTTGTTTTCAACAAAATAAACATCATTTGAACTTGCATGAACGGTGATAAAGTGGACCGAGATGTTCACTTTAAAAACTGGTAGGGCCTAGTAGAAATTAGAAAATCAGAAAAAAGTTTGAAGGAAACTGTGAACGGTTTAAATTTGAATTGAAGGATACTATCTCGATCAATCTCTTTGTATAGTGTTATATTGTATTGCTCCGACCAAGTGCAGAGTTAATTGTGAAATTCTGATAATTATACTTTGGCAATAGCTATATAACCTTAAGGTAGATTTGGAGCATCGGAAGTCTTCACCTCAGCAGATTTGGCATACAGTTTTTCATATACTGTCTCGATCGTTCCTTAAAACTTAATTGACTTTAGCAAATCTACTTCAACGGAACACACCAGCAGTGCTTTAAACAGTCCTTAGTTGTATATATGTACTGAGACGACTTTTCACGAATATCTATAGTCCACCAAAATCTTCAAAATGCGGCCAAGACTGTTAATTGGTACATTTTGCATCACACTGGTGGACTAGCAAACATGTAGTCGGGGGGGGCCCGATAGCGCAGTGGATAACATCTGGCGTAGAGTGCGAGAGGTACAAGGATCGAGTCCCATAGGCGGACATGCTTTGTAGGCTGCAATTTGCGCCGTGTATTGCAGGCTGTCTGTTCTGTTAGTAGTTAAGATTTATCGCATAACATGTACATGTACAGCGCAGTGCGTTTGCAGGCGCTTAATTAAAGAATAAATATTATTATTATTATTATTCATGTTCGATTTCCTCACGGTGCTTTTCAGACGGATCTAATTCGGTAGAAATTGCTGAATGGCGTATAATTATATGATGCTTCCAAGAGCTCGAAACCGAAATTATCAGTGGTTTCACCAAGTTTCCGTGAACTGCAACGAAATGTATCAATTCACTGATGATGAATTTATACATTGAATGTATCAATTCATTGATCATGTCCAATATATATTGGACATGCTTGCAAAAAGCGGCAGTGATTCTTCTGCTGCATCGATAGTAACAGCACATACGCAGTCCCTTGTACAATGCAGAGTTTTCCCATTAAATCATGGCGATGTTTCTCGGCTTAACCGATCGATGCCAGAAAGACAGATGCTGAGGACTCTGAAAATTTCAAGTGGATCAGATACCACTTCGATCGTCGGCTACGTCCACCATGCAACGCTTCTTCCGAGGTACTGAAGAAGCAGACAAGGCTGTTTCCAGGACAAAATCAAGGTCAAGATTAAATCAATTTCGCATACTCGACAATGCAGACTTCGTGTAAGAAAACACGCAATTTTAGGTCCTGATAGTAATCATGACAAAGTGGCGGAAATTCAGTAGGCCCTAAACTTTAATTATATCCTTTTCCACAAACACAGATGACACTGTTTTTATGACTTCCACACAATGGAATGGATAATGTTTTAAAGACACGCCTGTACGTAGGCCTACTGAGTCTCAGTCTAATAGCTTACTTCTTGCACTTGATGATCTGGAAAATTACACCATAATCTCTCCGAACGTCAGAAACATGGACGAATTGCGAGGTCGCTTTCCTGCAGACGGAGAACCTTCTCTCGTGAATCGTCTTATTAACATCAGGAAACATTTCTAGGAGTGCCAGACTTGTACGCCCTCTTCAAGCGCTCAACTATAACTATCGCATAATGAGTTAGAACATCGTGTGAAGCACTGGTAGATGAGTGAAAACATTTCTTGTGGTCGCATGTATTCTCTGTAATTGATGATTTTCAGGTGTTAACAACTTGCAGTTAATTGCAAGAACGTTGGAATTCATGTATGAATGAGCAAAGACCAGAAAACACGCGATCGGCCTATTGATGCTTTCACGAAATACAAGATCTACGCAATTATGCGTAATTGCTAATTGCTTTGGTCCAGAGCCACAATGCGTGAGAAGAAGAGCAGAAGGAAAAGAGGCATTAATCTACTATGGTCAGGGCCGGATTAACCACTTGGGGGAGGCTAATTACACACGGGGCCCTTGTGGTAATGAGCATACATGACAATCGACTTGTAGTAAAGAAGGGAAGGGTCAGTGCTGTGTGGAGTGCTGCTCAAAGTAGTAGTCAATACACACAACACAATTTTGTCGCTTTGCATTTTGTAGAAGTATATTGACAACATACATGTAATGTAAAATGATAATCAAAATTCGAATCTGTTGTTAACAGCTCAGAAACACTTGGGACTTTTAGCAGCTGCATACTGTGTAATAATGTCACTAAATGAAGTTAAGTACTTCATTCTCAACACAAAGAAGTTCTAATGTAGTTAGGCGTTTGTGGGTCACAGAAGTTTGCGGTTTAGGGGCCGTCCATAAATGACGTCACGTCCATATGGGTGGGAAGGGTTAGACTTGTGTGACGCTGTTCATGAACTTCTATGCTTAATGTATATAGTTCATGCAAATGTGAAAAGAGGGAGGGTGGGGGTCAATTTTGTGCCAAAATAGTGTGACGTCATTTATGGACGAGCCCTTATTTTTAGCAAATACCAGCTTACTTAAACAGCGTTCACCTGAACAGCTGGAGCTCATAAATGAAACGAACATACGTAGAGCGATAGAAATATTAGTGAACGTTCCAGAAGGTTCTCGTTGTACAGTAGCATAGATAAAGCGGCCGGTGTGACACGAGTCACACAATCTCCTGTGGCAAAATCAGCAAGTTGAACCATTTCGTCAGGGAATATGTCAGACTGCAACTATCCTGTGTATTTCGTTGTCAGCCTGATGGAAAATTCTCAACATTTCTGAGGCTGTAATCTATTACAACTTGGAATATATATATAACGATCTTCATTGTAAGTGTAAATTTTCTGCCTTAGCGACATCAACAACTTGTATACATTAACCAATAAGTTTCTGGCTTTCAGCACGAAACTTGTTTCTACCTGCAAGATGAGCTCGCTGCTGTGTTTATGCCAGGAAACCAATCGCGTCGGAATGGAACAAAAAGTGAAGTCAGCATAGATATACATATTGACTGAAAGACGTTGAGCCAAAAGAAACGCATGTACAAAAGCAGTTGGTTGCACGGCTGACATTTCATATTCGCAATAATTATTTGCTTAGTGAATATTCTTGCTTAGACTGAAGCTAATCTAATGGCTCTCTCTTGTGAGCAAATAATTATTTGTTGTAATAAATTCTGTGTTTGTCCTGCAGTATTCCGACTTCGTCGGGGGGCCCCCTCTAAGCGGGGGCCCCATGTCATGGAACTATCGGGCATAAAAAATAATATTGATGAATATCCTTAATATTGCATTAGACTGTAAAATTGGTACCCACACATTTAGATCAAAGTATTAACGCCTCTGCCCATGAACTATCGGCCTAATACAACTCAAATTAACTCAACTTAAAATAGAATGCTGACTGTTACATGTCTAGGAAGCAGGCCACGTTAATTCAAACCGAGGCGCTTTGTATGAGATCCAATACCGTAGGCCTATGTCATTTTCACAGAGACGCTGCCTGCTAATAGCTATAGATAGACAGTTCAAGTTTTTACCTTCCTAAGCAACAGTTAGCAAATCGATTGGATTTTGGAATAGGCTTTACAGATCTATTGAATATAATATATTCACATAGCGCTCCGTGCTTCACAGCCTCTTCTCAAGACTAGGCCTAGATAAATCAATCAATCTCCTCTGTGTGCTGCTTAAGTTTCATGTCATTGCCAATTAGGATAGACGTTGAGACGCCGTAATTCACGGCAGTTGGAGCTTGTCACGAAACGGTGCCTGTTGAACCCATCTGCCATTGGGCATCAACACACTCCTCCATATCTGCACTTGGTGTATTGAGGAGACGATCGACGGATGACGCAGCATAAGACTAACAATATTCAGTTACATTTAATATGTGAGTGAACGGTGAAATTATCGAACGGCAGATTCTACTTGTATTGAAGTCATAATATTAATCTCCTGAGTTCGTGAGTCATTTTTTTCGGTAACATATCCGACATCAATCGAAGGTAATACTTTCGTTTCTCGAATGAAACTAAATGACTGAATTCGTTACTAAATTACATCTCTTTCATCCGTATCAACGTGCATCATTAACTCGACAGACAAACACATTATTATTATGATTAATATTGAGTTAAAGTAAAACATATTAAAACATGCCACAAACAAGACAATGGTAGGGCCTAGTTATACCATCTACCGCGGGCCGTGTATTACCATAATATGCATTCTACAGCGTCTGTCAGTCAGTCAGTCTGTCTGTCTGTCTGTCTGTCTGTCTGTCTGTCTGTCTGTCTGTCTGTCTGTCTGTCTGTATACCGTTTATCTTTAATCACTGGGACAATTTGTCCGTCTCTCTACCTGTCTTTGTAGGCGAAATGTCTTCCTGTTGCTCCTAACTAATCGGTATTCTGCCATATCATACGATGCACATATGATGTGAGTTTCAAGCGATACGATGAAAAAATTTAAACGGCATTCATTAAAGCAACTCAGAAATATATGACATTAGGCCTACATATGTATGTATGTATGTATGTATGTATGTATGTATGTATGTATGTATGTATGTATGTATGTATGTATGTATGTATGTGTGTATGTATGTGTGTATGTATGCATGCATGTATGTATATAAAGAGTAAAGTGTAACCAGGAGCGTAGCCAGACTTCAATTCAAGAGGAGCAACTACTGCTTGTCAAAAAATTTGATGACCTTTTTTTGGAATTTCTTCAACAGAAAATTTGATGACCTTTTTTGGGAGATTTCTTCCGTTCAAGAGGAGGCAACATCCACCTCTAATCGGGTGTACTTGAGGATGCAGGGCTATAACCCAAGGAAAATGTTTACATCTGAAAAACCACGAGGAGGCAAATGCCTCCTCTTGCCTCAATGTAGCTACGCCTATGAGTGTAATGATCTCCTTAATCCTTATGATTCGCATTATTCTATATTTATGTGGATTCAATTGCATAGAGTTTATGATACTAGTAAAGATAGACTGTAGGCCCCTATATGCGTTTAGTAATAAATAATAAACTGCCAGCATCAAAGTGTAGATCAGCACCACAAGGTTTGATAATGATGTTAAGTTAGGCTATGGAAAGATGTAGGCCTATACTGGTTTCGTATGGAGCTAAAGAAATCGGAACTAACGGTCGGCGTAGGTCTGTTTCTGCAGAGAAAACGTTTTCAGCGAAACGCGGGCGATCCTTCAGCGGTAGGCCCCTAGACGCTGGACGTCGAATTGGTGAGAGACGATACATGAAGACACAACGCAGCGCTATACAAATGCTGCGTCACGGAGAACAGCTTAGACTATTATTACCCTCGGCGCTATAGCAGCTAGAGAGTCGCACAAGTGGAGAAATCATGACGGTTTCAAATGAGATCTTATACAAATTCTCAGATAAGCATCAAAGAAGGTAGCGAAGTTAGCAAAATTTGGGGCTATGAAAAATATTGCAACAGAATTTTGCACGTATCTAATCTAATGTTGTGTAATATGATCTTTTTATGACTTTCGGCATAATGCCCAATTAAGATATATGTCAGTCGATTGTCGCCTCAAGTGAAATCGCAATCAAGAATCAGATTCCACTGCAGAAGCCAGGTTAGTTAATTTGGGCGGCGATTCCGGGGGTCGAGGGGAACAGGACCCCAACCTTTAACAGTGGGGGGACACGCTATACAGTTGTCCCCCCAAATTTTGAAGAAACACAAATACAAGGTCAACACAATTTCTTTCGCCTCTTTTTGACCAGATCAGTTCAAAAGTGTATGGGTCCCACCCCCACATGTCAAACAAGATCGCCGCCACAGGTAATAATTTATCCAACCTCATCCAGAACTGATTTTTAGCCTGACGCTTTTTACGCGATCAGTTCAAAGCCAGACCCTCGGCTACCTGGCTCCAATCAGTCCCAGCGCCTAAGAACAACTTCTTGTACCTTGTCATGTCGTCATACAACAACGCAGAGTCAGTACTTTGAGATTGTGGACTTATCGGATTCTGCCGAGGGAACTCCTGTTAGATGTAGTGTTTCTAAGACTTCTGATGTCCTGTTGTCAATCAATGAGGCTTCGAAACGTCGAGTCGCTCGATTAGGCCCTAGATCTTAATTACAATATCAAAGTAATCAATTGTTATGTTATTCTCTAGTTAACGCTATGTATTATTAATGCTATGTTTTCTAGACTGGTCCAAAAAAGTAAAATTTAGAAAATTAATTTGGGTCACATTTGTTCTTGTTGTATTCAGTTTAAGGAATATTTGGACCAATTTTTGTGTCTCTAGAAGAATATTTAGGGGTGGCTCAATTTTGAACGATAAATGTTGCTACTAAGAAATTTCCTCAGATTTTGTATATTCAAATTTTTGAACAAAAACGTTTCAAATAAAATAAAAACAAAAATAAAGTCACTGTTTAGTGTTTACTGTTTTGTAAGTTTATAGTTAAATAGTAGTAAGTTTATAGTTAATTAGAACAACATTAAAAATAAGTCTTTTTGAGATATTCTTCAAGAGAGACTTTGATGGCTCTGGAATGGCCTTCCAATGTGCGCTGACAACTTGAAGAAGGTATTGTTTTTTATTCTTGTCTTTTGTTATAGAAAAGTTGAACATCTAGATCAAAGAAATACCTCTCTCTGTACAGTCATTTACTGCTTTCATCTGCCTGGCTTTTCTGTCAATTGGAGATAAATTGGACCCAACTGTCAAAAGTCTGGCAGTGTCGAGAGGAAAGTCTGGGCCTTTTCCGCCCAACTGTCAATGAGTAGGTCGAAGAGCCAAGATGTTCGGCTTGTTATATAATGATTCTAGTGAATTTCCCAAGTTGAATGCTTTACTGCCAATCCTCTTTGATGGTATCTGCTTTTCAACACGTTTGAGATTCTTGACCATGGTGGTCCTTGTATTAACATCAACGCGGTGGTCAAAAAGGCCAGGCCAATTAAATGCTTGGAAAATACCAGAGGTGTCTCCTGAAAGCAGTTATGGCTGCATTTTTCACAATATTGTTGCAGGTATAGACGTCCAACAAGTTCAACAGTTTCAAGTCATTGTATGGAGCTATCTCTGCCAGGCAAACTGCATGCCAAAATCTTCCATAGACAAGGGATACAAAAAAGCTGACATCAGATTCTGTCAAAGCTTCTCTCCCCTTGTGTCGAGAGTCATTTGATTCTTGAAAACAAGGATTTTGAGAGAATAGATGCCTTTGGCCATGCACCTTACATGGTGCATGGCCCCAGCTCGAAATCACACTTCTTCTCTCGATACCCACCAAGGAATATGAGACACAATTGCAGAAGCTCACCATAATCTTCACGTTGGTGCTGGTTTTTCACAGCATCTTGGTACCTTGTAACCACCTCATTATGGAGACGCATCATGGACCAACTGAGGAGTGTTTCGTCAGCAGTGTAATAATTGGTTTTGGGCAACTATGACCCAAGTTGATATTTGAAATTTACTTTTTTTACATGGTAGGTTGGACCACCCTAATGTTTTCTCTAGTTAATGCTATGTATTTTTATTCTTAATTGTTTCATTTTGGTTTTGGTTGTTGATTCTGCCTATTTGGCGTAATGAAAGTGTTCATTACATGTAGCAGTGCTTGAATCGTCACAGTTTCTCAACGAACGAATCAGTCAATGACAATAATATTGTCATTCAAATTGTCAACTTAGCATACAATAGAGTCAATGCCTGCTATTCAATTCCCGAGATCTTACAGGAAGAGCACGTGGAAATACCGGTATTTTGTGGTCAGTAGTTACAAAGAATATGGCGACGGCAATGTGGTGGTGCTTGTAGTCGTTACAAAAATCATCTAAAAACGAGTGAACTTAACTAGTTGGACTCGGTTAACATCACAGAAGCCGAGTCGGACGTTATGTTAGGCCTATATCTCCAAATACACGGCTTAGACAAAAAATTACATTCTATCAAAACGAAAATTGGCGTCAACTGTATGTGCTGCTAAAAATGTTGATATGATATGTTTAATATGCCGTAGCGTATCATTTGCGCTGGTAGGAACTAAGATTCTCTACTACAAAAGATGCCACTTAGAGAACGACGATTACGCGTGGCGCCATCTAACCAGTATTCATCTGAGTACACATGATGTCCTCTCTGGGTCTCATAGCGCAAACCATGCATCGGAGCGAAAGACTTTCATTGACGACTGCTGCTTACTACCACAAACATGCTTTTGTTGCTCTGGCTATCGAGACGCTGGGCTTTCAGAACAGCACAACGCTTGATTGATTATTTTATTGAACGCAGAGTTGGCTGTCTTGGTGAAAATATGTGAGACGCATCTTTTCAGATGTGTCAGCGATTTGTGTGAGATACTTAAAGAAACTTTGTAATTGTTCAAATGCATATAATATCTATGTAGTGTTTGAAAGGTTCGGCTAACGTGTAGCCTACATTTAATATTAGGTGCGGTTCTGACGACGCCATGTCGGCAGTCGCGGACGCCGGAAGGTTGCCCTCGGTCGAATGGCCTGCCGACCGCCCGGAAGGGGGCAGCCCTAACGCCCGAACACAATCAGTAGCTGCAGGAAGGTGTTTATTCACCAATGTAGACAGCTGTCGTGTAAAAATCACCTTGTAATGCGACTTATATGTCACTCCTATGCATGCAAACATACATTCATACATATATACATACATACATGCATGCATACCTACTCACATACGCACACATACATACATACATACATACATACACACATACATAGGATACGCACATAGGCCTACATTTATATACGCTATGCATTATAATTATTATTTCAAGCCTGTCAATTATGTTCCAGGGTTTCACTGTCAGGGTCTACCGTATTAAGATGTCATGACCTTGACAATGAGGTTTAGCAGTTCCAGATGTCGTGTCTTTTGCCTGGTGATGACTGTACGACTTTTCAACAGAACGTGCTTAGAATTATGTCTATAGTTTAATTGGCCCAATTTTTGACGCGGCACATTACACGTGTTCACACAGAGACTCGGTAACGAAACCGTACCCAAACGACCTAAGGCGCTGTTTACATGTCCATCTGGTTGCGTTTAATGGCTCATTACAGGGACAAGCACATGCAAGCGCAGGACACAATGAGACAGAAGCACACGTACGTGCGTACACAGACTACTCTCGGAAAAGGTGCAATCAGTCTGAGCGACTGAGGCCTATAGTATCCAAGAAGGAGCTCTTTGGAAGCAGAAGAAAGTTGGGACCTAATCGCCAAAAGCTATTATAACGACATCTCGAGAGAGAGAAGGGAGAGGGCGTTTTGATGAACTGTGGCTGTAAGATGTAGAACAGTCCATTGAAATTGCTCCTCTGAGGCATGACGAATACAGAGGCAGGGCCTCTGGCTGCGAATGGATAGGATTTCCTCAGGGTCTCTCACTTGATGACGTTACGTCATGGACTTCTGTAAAGCTGTTTCAAATATTGAACGGTTCAGTAGAATGAATAGACCATTGATGGAAGTTCTGATGTGGCGGAAGGCTGTTGTGTTCGACTGCAGAATGTGTGCGGCTTCCAGTCCAATTGTTTTTCGAATACACGGTGTTTTTGATAAAACATCTGAAGACAATTATTCAACTGGGTTTGTCTTTAATAGAGTACAGGTATCAACGACGATCACCGCAGGACATTGACATATTGTTAAACAGAATAGAGCGTGTTGTTTTTTATCGGCAAATAATACAACGGAAGTAGTCTGATTGTAGATCAATGCTACGTCGTTCGGTGATCTGTAATTGACTTAATGGATCTTTCCACGTGAACAGACATCTCGTATCGAAGGATGACAGCCGAAGAGTGAATATAAGCCTGTGAATACACTAGTTCCCGCGACTTTGCTTTTTCGGGCGCTGTAGAAATCTCGAGATTGCAATTACGATATCTGAAACGGACTTTCAGTCATAGGCGTAGACTCGGGTGGGGGGCAGCCGGGGCACGTGCCCCCCCAAATAATTGAGGTGGACTGTACATTTAATGCAATAAGTATAGAAAGAATAACCAAATCCCCCTCCCCAATATTTTGGGCAAGTTTACGCCAGTGCTTTCAGTTGATATAATTAGACAAAATGGGTGGTTATGGAGACTGCATGGCGTGTAATGTAAATTTTTAATAGCAAACTTATATAGCGCCACTTCCTGGGAAACAAATCAGAATCACTCCAGACCTGACAACACAAAACCACGATCGAATAGAATGGTTTCCATGGTTTCCAAGCGTGTATACTCCCTTGTCTTCACCGCTTGGTAAGTAAGTCTTAGTCGTAAAACGCAAGCTCAAGCAAAAGACGGCAGCGAATCAATGGAGCGTAACTAAAGCTCCATCGACAAGTCAGCGGATCATTGACGTGTGCTCCTTGTTATAGTTGCTCACTATAGACTGCATCAAGTTGGCTACAACACTCTAACGACATTCGCAACTTTTTAACGTCAAAAGACTAACCTAATAATTTGTTTTACTCGTGTTCGCCTAATTATTTTCCTTATCTTTGACTTATAGGCCCTAATTATCTTCCTTTGCTTTCACCTAATTATCTTTATTTGATTGCACCTATATATTTTCCTTTGCTTTCACCTATACATCTTCCTTTGCTTCCCTTTGCAACCTTTCCGCTGGAATAGAATCAACAGCCACTCGAATTGTCAGAACAACTGGGTTTGATGGCATTAAATGCCCTTCAGCTGGCAAGACAACCGCAATAACAACTGCTTATTAAGGCCTCCGCTGCAATGCACCAAATGCTCTGCTCATACTATTTCTATTCCTTTAAGACGAATTTATCTTTTGAGATGGAAATAATTTTCCTTCCGGAAGATCAACTGATTCCTATTCTCTTCCATATTCTGTTTCGTTCAGCTCATTGCAGTTCCGGTGTTTTGTTCTTTCTTCTTCTCTCCTCTCCTCTATTATCCTCTCCACTCCACTCTACTCCATTGTACCCGACTCTAACTCACTCTCCTCTTCTATCCAATCTACTTCAGTCGAATATAATTCATTGCAATACAATTTATTACATTCACTATCCATTTAACGTCCATGTCGCACCCTATTTGGACAACTTATTCCGCAATATGGGGGTAATTTTACCCCAGAGTATCTCAGGAATTACACAGTAATAGAGACGTGATTTTTGTGTCTGCGATCGATAGAGTTTTCGGGATTACAAAAGTAGAAACCATTTCTAATATGGTAGGACAAACGGATGACCTTCATTTTCAAGGTCCCTTGACCTGTATTGTAAAGTATTAACATCTCAGTATCTGTGAGAAATAAAGAGAAATTCTTGGTCCAAGGTAGGCTCGTCGAGGTTGTGAAAATCAAACAGAGTCATTTTCAACATCGTATGACCATCGTATGACATTGTAATTCAAGGATAATTGACCGGTTGCGGTTAACTGGGTTTTGCAGGAACTAAAAGTCTCAGAATGGTGTACTTCATGTCTATTTCGTGCTTTTGAGGATCGCTGAATCCAAAGAGATATACGAAACATTGTAAGAGCGATTGGTTGATCCTTGTAACACGACGTAGACTGTACGGGTTAAAATCTACTCTGGCAGACTATGAATGTGTGTGGATCATGACCAAATGAGAAACATCCTTGAACCAATTGCTCAGTAACACTGCAGTTTACCATCACAAGGGCACATTTATGAGAAATAAATAATAATATTACATTGTGTTACATTACATTCAGTCATGCACAGGCTCACAGCAAATCACATCACGCCACGTGTAGTACTTGATATGAGTTACTTTGTGCTATAATATGTAATGCACTGGGTCACATAATATCATGTTCTCACTCAGTAACACGATTTACAGCATATCGCATCACATCAGACGCATAATTATTATGACGACATGTAGATTGATTAAATTAATATGTTTTATCGTTCAGTAGCTCATCGAAGGCATCATGATGATGGTAGGAGCCATGATCTGGTTCGTACTTCTGTCGATTTCATTTGGGATAACAGCAACCGATGAAGCGTTCGACATTCATTCCATCACCATCACCAGCTCTCAACTGCATCAGCTACAATTCACGAACGCATCCAGTGAAGAATCAACAGAAGCAGTAACATACAGACCCGAGAAAGGCCTTTCGTCACAATTGCCCGCCATCCTCTCCTCCTTCTCCTCTTTTTCTCCCACTTCATCCTCCTCTCCATCCTCTAAGCAAGTCACGTGGTTGGACATCCTCACTTACACGACAACGCCGTTGCTATTGGTGATCAGTGTCACTGGGAACACGCTGATCCTGCGCGTGATGATGTCTCGAGCGTCGCGACAGATGACAGTGAGTCACGTGTTGGGTGCCATGTCGATCGCCGACCTAATCCTTGGCTTCGCATCTCCCTTTACGAAGAGCAGCCTCACGAAGCAGTTTGGCTACGACGTCAAGGGCCTCTCGGTGTTCGGATGCGGTCTCTTCTACTGGTTCTACCGCACCGTCAAGTTCTTCTCCGCCTGGCTCCTGACGCTCGTTGCCATCGAAAGATTCGTCGCTGTCTATTTTCCCACACACATGAAACGCGTCTTCTCGAAACGCAACGCCTACGTTGCCATGACGACCATCCTAATCGCCCTGAGCGTCTTCGATGCATTCTGGAGCGTTTACGGCGATAGGGTCGTCAACGGAATCTGTCTCAACAACTCCACCTACAAGGCATTCGGATTCGTCATATCCTCGTTCTTTATCTACTCCACATTTCCTTCTGTCGTCATGGTAACGATGAACGCGTGCGTCATCTACCGTCTGATCGTGCTGGACCGGAAGAAGAGAAGTCAGGTGGTAGGAGTGGCGCCTGCTGCTGCTGCAGAGGTCAAAGTGACCACGTACTCGAAAAGTCAGAAGATCACGACCTTCCTACTGACGCTCAACGCAGCCTTCATCATTCTTACGAATCCCAGTTCGATTGTCTATCTGTATAGTTATCTTCAAGGCCAGAATATCTATCAGATCAGCGACCAGCGCTTCATCATCTTCCGCGAGATCTCTCTCATCATGGAACAGATGAACTACTCGTTCAACGTCTTCTTCTACTTCACCTTCAACAGATCCTTCAGAGATGCTCTGCGCAAGATGTTGCCCTCTTTTGGATGCAAGCGCAACGCAGTCCCCGCTGTCTCCTCTGTCCAGCCAATACCCTCAATCTACTGAAGATGCCCATCCCCCTTCTCCTCTGTCCAGCCAATACCCTCAATCTACTGAAGATGCCCATCCCCCTTCTCCTCTGTCCAGCCAATATCCTCAATCTACTGAAGATGCCCATCCCCCTTCTCCTCTGTCCAGCCAATATCCTCAATCTACTGAAGATGCCCATCCCATTCTCCTCTGTCCAGCCAATACCCTCAATCTACTGAAGATGCCCATCCCCCTTCTCCTCTGTCCAGCCAATATCCTCAATCTACTGAAGATGCCCATCCCATTCTCCTCTGTCCAGCCAATACCCTCAATCTACTGAAGATGCCCATCCCCCTTCTCCTCTGTCCAGCCAATATCCTCAATCTACTGAAGATGCCCATCCCATTCTCCTCTGTCCAGCCAATACCCTCAATCTACTGAAGATGCCCATCCCCCTTCTCCTCTGTCCAGCCAATACCCTCAATCTACTGAAGATGCCCATCCCATTCTCCTCTGTCCAGCCAATACCCTCAATCTACTGAAGATGCCCATCCCCCTTCTCCTCTGTCCAGCCAATATCCTCAATCTACTGAAGATGCCCATCCCATTCTCCTCTGTCCAGCCAATACCCTCAATCTACTGAAGATGCCCATCCCCCTTCTCCTCTGTCCAGCCAATATCCTCAATCTACTGAAGATGCCCATCCCATTCTCCTCTGTCCAGCCAATACCCTCAATCTACTGAAGATGCCCATCCCCCTTCTCCTCTGTCCAGCCAATATCCTCAATCTACTGAAGATGCCCATCCCATTCTCCTCTGTCCAGCCAATACCCTCAATCTACTGAAGATGCCCATCCCCCTTCTCCTCTGTCCAGCCAATACCCTCAATCTACTGAAGATGCCCATCCCCCTTCTCCTCTGTCCAGCCAATACCCTCAATCTACTGAAGATGCCCATCCCCCTTCTCCTCTGTCCAGCCAATACCCTCAATCTACTGAAGATGCCCATCCCCCTTCTCCTCTGTCCAGCCAATATCCTCAATCTACTGAAGATGCCCATCCCATTCTCCTCTGTCCAGCCAATACCCTCAATCTACTGAAGATGCCCATCCCCCTTCTCCTCTGTCCAGCCAATATCCTCAATCTACTGAAGATGCCCATCCCATTCTCCTCTGTCCAGCCAATACCCTCAATCTACTGAAGATGCCCATCCCCCTTCTCCTCTGTCCAGCCAATATCCTCAATCTACTGAAGATGCCCATCCCATTCTCCTCTGTCCAGCCAATACCCTCAATCTACTGAAGATGCCCATCCCCCTTCTCCTCTGTCCAGCCAATATCCTCAATCTACTGAAGATGCCCATCCCATTCTCCTCTGTCCAGCCAATACCCTCAATCTACTGAAGATGCCCATCCCCCTTCTCCTCTGTCTAGCCAATATCCTCAATCTACTGAAGATGCCCATCCCATTCTCCTCTGTCCAGCCAATACCCTCAATCTACTGAAGACGCCCATCCCCCTTCTCCTCTGTCCAACCAATACCCTCAATCTACTGAAGATGCCCATCCCCCTTCTCCTCTGTCCAGCCAATATCCTCAATCTACTGAAGATGCCCATCCCCCTTCTCCTCTGTCCAGCCAATATCCTCAATCTACTGAAGACGCCCATCTCCTGCTTTCTCCTGCTACTGTATCTTTTCCCCACTCCTTTGCCTACTTAATTTATCTGGTTTGGGGACGTTTCGTCTCCGGACGATTCGTCACGGACGATTCGTCCTGGGACGATTCGTCACGAGGACGTTTCGTCTCGGGTCGATTCGTCACGGACTGTTCGTCACGAGGGTTGCGTAAATGGACCGTCTTTAAAAGAGGTCTCTGTAAAGAACTACCGTAATTTGATTGCGAGAGTTAGGCGTGCGGTTCAGGGCAATAACAGAACAGATGTTCTTACATATCTCCGTGCAATAGCCCATCTCTCTCACAACTAGTAGAACTTTTAAGTACTGGAACTTGTACTGACGATGACACTATCGTTTTATTCGGCTTTAGTCTGTTTTCTCGTTTTAGTATGTACCAATGTCTTTTTTGGACAATCGATCTTTTGTTAGATTTGTTAAGTTTTAACATTAGAAAATCGATCTTTTGTTGTTTGTCACTTTGGCAGATTTGTTGAGTTTTAACATTAGTTGAGTTTTATCCTCTGACGAATCGTCCTGGGACAATAACAGAACAGATGTTCTTACATATCTCCGTGCAATAGCCCATCTCTCTCACAACTAGTAGAACTTTTGTATATTTTAGTCCCGCATGATCAAATACGATGCGAGAACAGGAGGAATATGCTGACCCAGAACAGGAAGAATTACAAGGAGGAGCACTACGATGAACCGAGGAATGAAATAGACAGGAGCGAGAACGTTTCGTCCCAGGACGATTCGTTCTGGGACGAAACGTCCTCGTGACGAATCGTCCGTGACCAATTTCTCTGTTCTCGCTCCTGTCTATTTCATTCCTCGGTTCGTCGTAGTGCTCCTCCGTGTAATTCTTCCTGTTCTGGGTCAGCATATTCCTCCTGTTCTCGCATCGTATTCGATCATGCGGGACTAAAATATACAATATATTTGTGCATATGTATACGCATTCTTATGTATGCATGTATGTAAATATGTATGTTTGTATACGTATGTATGTATCTACAGTGGCGGAAAAACAACCCATAGGCCTACAAATATTATTTTTATGACTACGAAATAATTTTTTTATGCATAAATGCGTGGAAATTCAAATGGATTTTAATCTTGATCATAAAGACTAACGGTTTATGAATCTTTCACGATCCCCATCAAATATACATCATATGTAAAAACTACTAAAAATGGCGTTCCGAGAAGACAACAAAATAATAATGAAAGATTGACCCAAAATAAGAATTTTGGAGTCAAACGTTTACTTAGCGAATTTTCAGAAAAAAGGATGGAAACTTGGTGGACCGAAGGCCCTTCTGAGAAAGATTGATAGAACCAGCTCGTCAGGTCGCCAGTAAGTCCAAGAACTGTGAGAAGTAACGAACACATCAAAAGGTTAAAGATCTTGTTTTTAGTCAATACTTCTTCTTCTTCTTCTTCTTCTTTGCCTTCAGATTCGAATTAGTCCCTCGCTCTTCATTTTTCCTGCTCAACGACGTCCATCCATCGCTTCTTCTGGCGTCATCGGCTGCGGTGTCCATGCACCTCCGCTTTCCTGATTCTTTTGATGTTACTATCCTCCTCCGCCCGCTACCCATGTCCATACCACCTCAGTCTGGTTTCGCGCACCTTGTCGCATATACAGGCCACTCCGAGTGTTTCCGGATATTCTCATCTTTACTTCCTGTCTTTCAATGATACCCCAAGAATCCATCGTAGCAGCCTCATCGCAGTTCTCTCCAGAAGTTCCTCCTCCTTTCTCCTCAGCGTCAATGCTTCTGCTCCACAAATCAACACTGGTCTTATCAATACAACAGACCGCAAATTCATCTCACACAGAGAAACTACACGAGAATTGGACATTTCTCAGCGTTCAGTAAATGAATTGTCAAGAAAGATCCTGGATTAAATGTGTCAAAAGGTATAAAGCGACTGAACTCACAGAGGCCAACAGCTAGGCCTAGGCAAGACTGGAGCACTCCAGGCTTTTGTTAGGCCTAACTCTTGATCCTGCGCATATAATTCATTTCATTTGGTTCACAGATGAAAAACTTTTCACTCTCTGCACCATAGAATAGTCAAAATGATCGCTTTTGTATGCTGCCGTCGGAATCCGAAAAAAGAACATACGTGGAAAGCGTTT
>OY744608.1:46821564-46984064 GCA_963556255.1 Allolobophora icterica
TGAAATTTTTAGCCAATTGAGTTATTTTGAGGATGAGAGTGAATGATGATGTTTGGGCGTTCTAGTGACAGCTCCGGCTAGTGAATTTTGAATAAGTTGCAGACGCTTGATTTTGGTGGATTAAAGGTTAAAAGAGAGGGAATTGCAATAAACAAGCTTTGAATGAACTGTGGAGGTAGCAATGGTGCATGAAGCAAGGCGCGAGAGGTTGGAGATGTGGTTAGAGAAGGAGAGATGTGGATCAAAAGTAATACCAAGATTGCGGACGGTGGAGTCAGAGGTGAAGGTAAGAGAAGACGAGTCAGTAGATAGGTGTATGTAGGGTCAGGGATTTTCTGGATTTGGTCAGCTTTTGTGGGTGGAAATCTCCAGATTACAATTGCGACGATTACAATGAATCATTGGAAACCATTGGAGTTGTGTTAATGAGAACAAGTCATTTCGGATTGTAATTTGAATGTCTATTATAAATGCCAAGCTTATGCTAAAGTTAATAGGAATGGTTTGTTCGAGGCATTTAAAATGGACCTAAGGTACTACTCAGTCTAAAAAGTGGAGTATGGGTATACCCGTGCCACTTCCAATTACATCTATGTACCGTACACTAAAGAACACCGTTTGACCGCGTATGGTATTGCATGGAACTGCTAACGGTTAACGGTCTGTAGTTACCTGAGGGAAAGCAGCAGCTGAAACCGCAATTTTATAGGGGCTACACTGATGCAAATGTTCAGGAAAGCATTTGCAATCGTCATGTAGATGACAGGCCTCCATCAGGAAGCTCTGAAGCTGCAGTGAATGAGCGAACGAGATCCCCTCCACAAAGTGCACGTGCAGTTCGCTTGGTTGCGCTGCAGCTTTTTCATCTGCTTTGATCCGTCTTCGCTTTCTTGTTTCATTTTTCCCCATTAGGGATTAGGCCTAAGCTAATCGCGTCGACTGCTTCTCATTAGAACTCTTACATCCTTATCATGCTTCGTCGCCAATCAAACGAAGTGACGCTTGTGTTGTTGATTCGTCTTAGGCATTAAGCGTTAGTTTTGGCCAACACATAATCGACACATGGAAACGTAGGCCTATGCAATTATAATTCCACGCTGCTACCTGTATGACCTACCTATCCCGAAAGCATGGAAACGTAGGCCTATGCAATTATAATTCCACGCTGCTACCTGTATGACCTACCTATCCCGAAAGCATGGAAACGTAGGCCTATGCAATTATAATTCCACGCTGCTACCTGTATGACCTACCTATCCCGAAAGCATGGAAACGTAGGCCTATGCAATTATAATTCCACGCTGCTACCTGTATGACCTACCTATCCCGAAAGCATGGAAACGTAGGCCTATGCAATTATAATTCCACGCTGCTACCTGTATGACCTAC
Source organism: Allolobophora icterica (assembly GCA_963556255.1). Taxonomy (NCBI): domain Eukaryota; kingdom Metazoa; phylum Annelida; class Clitellata; order Crassiclitellata; family Lumbricidae; genus Allolobophora; species Allolobophora icterica. The sequence goes on from OY744608.1 coordinate 46,822,954, forward strand.
CTATCCCGAAAGCATGGAAACGTAGGCCTATGCAATTATAATTCCACGCTGCTACCTGTATGACCTACCTATCCCGAAAGCATGGAAACGTAGGCCTATGCAATTATAATTCCACGCTGCTACCTGTATGACCTACCTATCCCGAAAGCATGGAAACGTAGGCCTATGCAATTATAATTCAACGCTGCTACCTGTAGGACCTACCTATCCCGAAAGCATGGAAACGTAGGCCTATGCAATTATAATTCCACGCTGCTACCTGTATGACCTACCTATCCCGAAAGCATGGAAACGTAGGCCTATGCAATTATAATTCCACGCTGCTACCTGTATGACCTACCTATCCCGAAAGCATGGAAACGTAGGCCTAGGCAATTATAATTCCACGCTGCTACCTGTATGACCTACCTATCCCGAAAGCATGGAAACGTAGGCCTATGCAATTATAATTCCACGCTGCTACCTGTATGACCTACCTATCCCGAAAGCATGGAAACGTAGGCCCATGCAATTATAATTCCACGCTGCTACCTGTATGACCTACCTATCCCGAAAGCATGGAAACGTAGGCCTATGCAATTATAATTCCACGCTGCTACCTGTATGACCTACCTATCCCGAAAGCATGGAAACGTAGGCCTATGCAATTATAATTCAACGCTGCTACCTGTAGGACCTACCTATCCCGAAAGCATGGAAACGTAGGCCTATGCAATTATAATTCCACGCTGCTACCTGTAGGACCTACCTATCCCGAAAGCATGGAAACGTAGGCCTATGCAATTATAATTCCACGCTGCTACCTGTATGACCTACCTATCCCGAAAGCATGGAAACGTAGGCCTATGCAATTATAATTCAACGCTGCTACCTGTAGGATCTACCTATCCCGAAAGCATGGAAACGTAGGCCTATGCAATTATAATTCCACGCTGCTACCTGTATGACCTACCTATCCCGAAAGCATGGAAACGTAGGCCTATGCAATTATAATTCCACGCTGCTACCTGTATGACCTACCTATCCCGAAAGCATGGAAACGTAGGCCTATGCAATTATAATTCAACGCTGCTACCTGTAGGACCTACCTATCCCGAAAGCATGGAAACGTAGGCCTATGCAATTATAATTCAACGCTGCTACCTGTAGGACCTACCTATCCCGAAAGTATGGAAAAGTAGGCCTATGCAATTATAATTCCACGCTGCTACCTGTAGGACCTACGGTCACCTACCTATCCCGAAGGCATGGAAACGTAGGTCTATGTAATTATAATTCTACAGCTACTACGTGAAGGATCGACCAATCCCAAAGGCATGGCTCTAACCTATCTGCACGAAGTTTCACCTGCAAAGTAACTGTCTACAGTGCATCTGTAAAGTGTATATGCAGTGAATCGCACTTAATGTACACTTGATAGCACACGACAAAATTCAATTAATTAAACCTATTACACGGCACATTATGAAATGCGCCATAGCGGCTATACCGTAGGTTACCATTCAGTTAACGAACTTATATCGGTGTAGCAAAAGTGATGGGCACTAAACTATTTTTTTAGTTAGACTAAAATTATTTTACAACTAAAAAATAGTTCAACTAAATTTGGCAACTGATTTTGGAAATTAGTTAACTAAACTAAAAAAAGTAGTTAAACTTTTCCAACTTTTGTCCAACTTTTTACAACAAACATTTTCACAATAACAGCTGTTAAGTGAACTGTAATAAAGCAGCGCGTCAGTGAAAATTTCAACTTAAAACTATGCAATGTGTAAGTCTTACTCTTCTAGCATACAGTTACAGGCGTACTGTAAGTAGTGTATGAATTTGAAAACACAGGCTGTTGATGCCAAAACCGTGCAGTGTTAATCATTAATGACTATTTTCAGAACGATCTCACGGACCCCTTCCATATCCTTTGCAGACTCCTCTTGGTCCACGGATCACAGTTTTAAAAACGCTGGACTAATTGACTATTTATTAATGATTAATAATGAATGAATGACATGTTACCTTGATGCGGTTCAGAAAGTTGGTTGTAGAAGTAATATTTCCAGAGATCCTTTTATTCACACAAAATCGACATTTTGCAGTGAAGTCCTTACGCTTGCTTTTGTCTTCTTTCAGTTTTACCTTAGTGAAGAAAGTAGTGACTAATAAACTATTCATTTTTAATGATGTAGCCTTTACTCCAAATCTTTGCAACGAACTCAACTCACGTATTATAAATAATAATAATAAAGACAAAGAACAATGTCATTATTAACACTGCGCCTTACTACAAACTGTATTCTATGCAGAGGCAACACCAGTGTTGATAAGTAAGTAAACGTCGCGTTGAGTTGTTGACAGTGTTCAATGTTCATTGCGGAAAAATAGTTGCATATTGCTGATTTTTAGTTAAACTTTTAGTTAGCAATTATTATTTTTTAGTTAAACTATGGTTTTAACTAAGCTATTTTTTTAGTTAAACTTCATCCTTAACTAATTTTTTTAAGTTAAACTAAAAGTTAGCAACTTTTTTGTTAACTATTGCCCATCAGTGTGTAACAGTGATGGGCAATTTACCACTATCGAAAAGACTAGGGAACTAACTTCGTTGTCTTTGCCAATAATTGCATTTTTAAATATGCAATCCTATATAGGCCTGTGCCATTTTAGAGATAAAATAATGAAAATGGAATTGGCTACCTCGAAAGAATTGCGTCTTTCAGTTGCCTGCACGCGCGGCTCAGGGTGTCATAGACTCAGGCAAAACAAACTGCACTGTGGCCTACATGCTCCTTAGAAATTTCTTCATTAAGTCACACTCAGTTGATGTAAGCCGTATAAATTTAGTTTATTTACATTAAGCGAATTTAAATTCAGTGAATTTACAGTGATTTCACGCTAAGAGAATTTATACTCAGCGACTTTACTTTCAATGAATTCACACTCACTGAACTCAGGAGCTCTCCGTGTCGTGTTTATTTGTCGTAAATCTCGCAACAAACATTCATAAGAGTTATGTTTTATTGATAACAGCTCATTAGGCATTTACAGAGCATCATAATTTTCAGTTGCTCAATGTTAAAAATGTACCGACGTGTTGGCCACCATGTGCTTACTGTCCAGATTATAGGCCAACCAGTGCCGATTTACTTGGTTGGCTCAGCATCATACTGCGAGCATAATAATTATATAGGCCTAGTAGCATCTGGTTGATTACGTTGTTATAGGAAGCAGCATCCATCAGCAAAGACGCCTATTAGTTCACATCAACCAGATTCTGCTACTTAACTAAGTCCACATCGTCCACATAATTATTGGAACACCTCATATCTTACTTATGTACTTAACTGCTAACGACAACTAACGGAAGTGAATGCACACAAGTTGGACGTACCAAAGATATGTTACTAGACTCTGACATATGAAGGATATACCCTTGGCATAAGCTTCCAATGTAGGCACAAGACACATAAGAGATGTACAGAAGGCAGGCAAGTCGACTTGTTCCTATGGCATATGCAGTTATGTATAGGCATATAGGCTGTATTGTATACGCTTATGTAATATTATATACGCTGCATTATAGGTCTTAGACTTATAGGTCCCTGTATAGGCCCTACAGCTTTTAGTGTTTGAATTTTAAATTTTAGGCGCTACACAAATGTCAAGAAACAAGCGCAATACATGCGTACATTTTCGAGGCTTATATTTCAACGGCATCAGTAACGCCTCTAAATCTTTCTTATTTAATGCTGTGCAAATTTCTGCCTCATTTATTACCAGTTGATCGTCATCTCAAGGTGACTTCGCCATCATTCGATCACACAGAAATCTTGGAATTCGAGCATTTGCTGAATGTAACACCGGATTTTATTCGCAAATCCTCATCACCATCGATCTTCAAAACTAACCTTAAAACGTATCTGTTTAATATGCATTATGATTAGTTGATTTTCTGTTACGCGCTTTCGTGCAAGATTTCATTTTGTTTAGACGCGATACAAATGACAGATTATTATTATTTTATTATTATCATTTTATTATTATTATTTTTAAAAATTTATTATTATTATTTTATTTATTTATTTATTTATTTATTTATTTATTATTATTATTATTATTATTATTATTATTATTATTATTATTATTATTATTATTATTATTATTATTATTATTATTATTATTATTATTAATATCATCATCATCATCATCATCATCATCATCATCATCATCATCATCATCATCATCATCATCATCATCATCATATTATTATAATTACTATTATTATTATTATTATTATTATTATTATTATTATTATTATTATTATTATTATTATTATTATTATTATTATACGATTTGCAGTAGCCATTTAGAGCGGCATGTTAAGATATTGCGTGGCAGATGCAAAGGCGCATAGATAACACAGCGCAGGTTTGACGTTGTATGCATTCTTCGTTGAAAGGCGGATAAAAAGAGAGTCTTAAAAGTTGGAGCATCTGTATGCTCTGACCAGTAAAGCAAGAGCGGAAAAAGAAAGGTCTCTTCTGCAGCCAGTAACAGCAAAGCCTGTATTGCCCGTTCAGGTGAGCCTATAGGTCGATTGTATGCGACTATCGACGCAAGACTTCGTCCATAAGCACAGAGTACAACTGTGAGCGACGTATGGACGCTCGCTCAGAGTCGTTCGGTCACCCCGTCTACATCGCTTGGTCATTTCAGTCTATTGAGAGACGAAGTCTTTTTGAAGGAGCACCAACCATCTTTGGCAGTCAAAGCCAGATTTCGAATGACCTGCAATTGGTAAGCTGCTTGTCGGCCAATCGCTTTGCAGATTCTTAAGAGCCGATACTTTGAGTCATCTCCGTCGTTTAAGGAGGTTGATCTGGTATTTTAAAGACGATGTCTTTTGTGGCTGGAGTGAAACTGATTGTCGTTCTGATGTGCTGTCCATTTGGCGATCCTTCGTCTGGCTCAACACCACCAATGGGATCCTCGTCTAAAGACGCGCAGTCTACTCTGACCGACTCCAGTGATCCCGCTGGTGATCAACCGGTCAAAACCAGTTCGACAGCGGTCGTCACAGAGTTTATCATTTCGCATGAAGGTAAATAAGAAAATTCATCTATGAATTTTTCACAGATTGCTACACTTTGTCATAAAATTTAAAATCTTGCGTGTCAGCCAAAATGGCGGGTGAGGGGTAAGGGCGTCGACCACAGTGTCTTGGATTCGATTCGATTGGCATTTCTTAAGCAATTCGTAAAACCCAGAGCCCAAGGATGTTCTGGTAGTGGGTTGCTATCGTGTTCGAACTTCAACAGATAGGTTTGTGATAATAAATGGTCGATTACCTTTATTTCTATAGCGGTGTCTTACCGTAAACCAGATGTTGGTAGCCTGTATGAAACAACTCTAATTGACCAGTTGATAATTTCATAATAGGCTAACTAGGCAATGATGATCGTTCATCATAAGTCCTTGATAAAAATAAGTTACGGCAAATTGCGCCAATGGTAGAAAGTTCCAGGTCTTAGCTCACCATGACATTGTGGTATTAGTTTTTACATGGTTGATACTTATGAGAAAGGGTGAACGATAATCAAATGGTAAGCATGCTGGACTGTCAACGAACAGGTCGCGGATTCAAATCCCCGCCAAGGCAGAATTTGTGTTGAGATTTCTGCTCCATCTGCGACCCTGGCCAAATCAGTTATAATGAGTACACTGACCGCACACTGTCAGCGGGAAGATCAAAAGGCGAGGGAGAGGACTGGCCACCCGTTCTCAAAAGGCGAGGGAGAGGACTGGCCACCCATTCTCAAATGCTGAGGCTAAGAAAATGAAGTCGCTAACATTTCGTGGATGTCTCTCGGGTAATATTAAGGAACTGCTCTTCTTCTTCTGATTCTGATTCTTCTGATAGGGCCTACTTAAGAATCTAATAATGTGTGCAGTTTACATCTAAACCAGTGAACTGAATGTGAGTTGGTCTATTCTACTTTTTCGACCTACATCAGGAGTTCTCTCTAGGGGCCTATGCTTAGCAAAAGTGAAAATTCTTGTAAATGAATTGGGAGATCAAGAAGAACTGTTTTCAAAAATATCTAGTATTTATCATTGCAAAATAACATTCATTCAGCGCCTTAAGTTCCTAACAGAGACACTATGAAATGTTGATTAAATTTTTAATTGCAGCAATTTTACTGTAATCTGAAATCTGTTATTGAATTGGATCCAGAGTTCAACGACATCTTATGGCAACATAAGCCGTTGACGTTGGCAAACATTATTTTGGCATAATACAGCCTTAAAGTCTATTATTAATTGAGAATTGACAACTTGTTCTTATAGCGGACGAAACTGTTATGTCGATTGTTGCTTATAACAAGTCATCAGTCAACATGACGCAGGGTTTTCCCCCGTCATCTTACATCATCGTATGGATCGACGCTCTTGCCTACATCATGACCCCACTCCTTTTCGTGATCGGCATCACAGGCAACCTTCTGATCCTAACGATAATGCGGAGCAAACAGTCGCAGCGCATGACAGTCAGTCATGTGCTGACCGTCATGTCTATCTGTGACCTTGTCGTTGACTTTCAGTTTCCGTTCACGAAAGCCAGCTTCACAAAACTGACGGGGTTTGACCTCAAGGGCCTGTCGGAATCCGGCTGCAATTTCTTCTTCTGGGCTTACCGAACGGGAAAGTTCTTTTCCGCTTGGCTGATGGCGCTGGTCGCGGTCGAACGATTCGTGGCCGTCTGCTATCCGCTGCGAATGAAGCAGGTGTGTAGCAAGAGGAACGCCTACCTGGCGATGGGCGTCATCTTCGTCGTTTTGACGACCTATGACGCCATCTTTAGCGTCATGTGTGACCGCGTCGTACGCGGCATATGCATCAACAACTACTTGGTCAAGAACCAACATGACGACAACTTCTGGCTGGCTGCGATGGCAAGCATCATCTACGTCATCGCTCCGTCCTTGATCATGATCCAGCTGAACAGCTGCGTCATTCACAGGCTGATCATCGTCGATCGTCGCAGACGCAGACAGGTGGCTGTCCTAGGCGACGATTCAGCGGCGCGGATTCAGACGCAGAACAATGGTCGGAGCCAGAAGACGACGTTCGTGTTGCTTGTGCTGACAGCGGCCTTCATTGTCCTCGTGTCTCCGATGTCAATGGCCTACATGGTCTGCTTCTTCAACGGTTGCAGCATCCTCCTCTCGACCGATCCTCAGATGATCGTCTTTCGCGAGGTGGCGCAGATTCTCGAGCAGATGAATTACTCGGTCAACGTCTTCTTCTACCTGGCCTTCAACAGCTCTTTCCGAGCGGCCGTTCTGCGCAAGTTCCAGCGAAAAACTAAGATCAGCAATAGGAGTATACAGGTCTTCACCGTGAGAGGCAGCGCGGAAACAAACCAGTGACCATCGATGCTGTTGTTGCTGTTCTGATTTTCTCAAGAAGCGCAATTATTGTCATGTCAAACACCGACGTCGCTGCGCGACGGTTGTAAATTCCTAAATAAAACTCTGGAATTTTTGTTGTGTTCGAAAGGATAAAAAAAGAATGTCATTTCCCCACTTTTTCAAACTTCTCAAGCCATTGTACCTAAAATATATGACGGTCTTTTGTTTTTAAATAGTGTCATTTGCCTTTTTAAATGAACTTTTCATCTTTCCCAGGCTCACAATTAGCCATATACAATGCTAGCCATTGGCCTATTCCAATGTTACTTAATAAATTGCTTATGTATGTAACTATACCTCGAGTAGAAGAGCACTCCCCATGTGTCCCTTGTCCTGGTCTTACCTCGCTGATCGTACGCAAATGGTTATCTGCGGAGACTCCAGAACCCATTGGGTAAGAGTTAAATTTGGGGTGACACAGGCCCTCTCCTTACCTCCTATACACGGTTGACATTTCCGCTATATTTGCTAAGCTCTTATAAACCGGTCATCTTTATGCAGACGACGCTCAAGCGCTCATTCATGGCACTCCCTCTGCACAGCTTGCATTAACTGGACGCATTGATGCTCTCTAACGTGATTTACACCTATGGCTGTCTTCTAATCATCTCTCTTTGAACCCAGCTAAGACGCAGCTTATATGGTTTGGTACTCATCAACAGCTCCTCAAACTAGACTTCCCACTTCTTGCTGAGAAATTCCCGTCATTCACTTTTCTCTCTAGTGTCCGTGACCTTGGTGTTATCCTTGACAGCACGCTCACCTTTTCTGAACACATTGCTAATCTTACCCGTTCTTCTTACTTTCACTGAGACGGCTTAGAGCAATCCGACGCTCTGTCTACTCCTCCGTTTTTACCACTATCATCCACGCCTTCATCTGCTCCAGAATTGACTACTGTAATTCTCTTTTGATTGGGCTGCCAAAAGTCCGTCTTACCCCCCCCTCCAGACTGTTTTAAATGCTGTGGCCAGATTAATAGCCCGACTTCCTCGCTGGTCTCATATTTCCTCTTTCATGTTCGATCATCTTCATTGGCTTCCCCTTACTGCACGGATTCAGCTTAAGGTTCTCACTTTAGTCCTTCGGTCCTGTACAGGCTTAGCACCCAAGTACCTCTGTGACATTGTTCGTCTGCCAGTTTCAGCTATTCCCTCCGTCCATTGCGATCGCTTAATCGCCATGATTTTTTGTGCCACGAGCCAAGACCACTATGGCCAAAACTCGAGCCTTTCTTGCATTGGTCCTGCTCTATGGAATCAACTTCCTCCATTGACACGTGCCTCTTTATTAGCTGGTGGCCCAAGTGCCTCGTTCCGCTGTCTTAAAAGCACTTTCTATTCACTAGATCTTTCGCACTGGGAGCGCCTCTGATTAGCGAACACTGTGAGAGGCGCTTCATAAATGTTTAGATACAATAAAATACAATACAATACAACTGTAGAGCCGCCATGTTTTTTTATGCCTTGAGGTGACTCTGCCAACTACCGAACTTTAAACGGTCTAATGTAGCATTGTTGTCTTCAGTTATGGAAAGCGTTGTAGCTTTGTCAGTTAACGTTGTATACCTGAACTTCATAAGAATTTTCGGGTTAACGAGAAGCCGCTGCAGTTAATCTCCCATGCATGGCTCACCTGTACTCAGATATATGCGAATAGCATCCAGCACTGTTAGCAGTGTTAGGGCTTTAGTTGTTCACTGTCGTGCTTTGTGTCACTGATGCGTTTCATAATAGGGGCCTACCACAATTCTCTATTGCGTGTGCGTCCAATTTTTTAAAGCCTGCGGGCGCCCCTGATCTCATTTACCCTTTGTAACAAATGAGCGGAGTTGCTATAATGATTTTAGTGTAGATATGTTGCTATAGCGACGTCCCAATTGTTCGATATGGCCCACTGCATGCATATATCTGAGCGACTGACTGAAGAACTTGCAATTTATAGACAGCGCAATGGCATACCGTAAGTCAGAAGCAATAAATTTCTATCAGCAATCACACATATACCAGCGGCTGCGACGTGCAGTTCGATGAGTCGTTAGTACGCATCAATGAACGTGTCTGGAAGACATTGTTCGATATATCAGTTGCTATAAGTCTTGATGTGTGTAGGTATTTCGGTGAAGTATCAGGTGTTTGCTTCTGCAGGCAACTGCATCTTCAGTTGCAGATAGGACTTGCTAGTGTAGCGAAATTATAACAATTTCTGACTGACTGACGAGTATATTCTTGTGTAAGGTGCATGTGCAAGAGAGACAGTGTGTGTATATTAGAGATAGAAAGATAGACGGACATGTAGACAGGCAGACAGACAGGTTGGCTGATTGATTGATTGATTATTGATTGACCGATAATATTCAGCGAATTCTTTTTCACGTTTAATTGCAGGCGGTATACTTTCCGAACAGGTAGGCCTATAGGCCTTACATGTCTTGAAATGTGCTTATTTGTGGTCGTCACTGGATATGCCGTCCTTAAAAATACTTCGTTTGTCACCGTATACAGCCCGTAATTATAGTACTCTGTGTATGTATGAATTCGTACTTTGACATAATATTTTGAACGTCCAACTGAATTGTTTCTAGCACGCTCCTTGTTCCACTAGGCTGAGCTGCATCTGCACCAGGTACGACGATGCATTGCATTGATCTGCTTCACGTAAACCATAATCCATCGTCACATTTGCCCATTCAAACACACGCGCACGAATACAAGCGTATATGCACAAACGCATTTAGTAACGCATACGTATACAAACATACACACGTACAATCGTACATGCATTTAAATATAATTATATACTTGTACATACCTGCGTACGTACATTCATAGATACATACATAAATACATACATGCATGCATGCATACGTATGTACATATATAACATACATACATACATACCAGAGGCGTAACTTTGGTCTAGAAAGTAGGGGTACCAAATTTCGCATTGTAATTTCGGAATTTCCCTTAGTAACTGCTAGACAAATATTATGGCGCCGTTTATGTGACGTATCTAATGATGATGATGATGATGATGATGATGATGATGATGATGATGATGATGATGATGATGATGATGATGATGATGATGATGATGATGATGACGACGACGATGATAATGATAATAATAATAATGAAGGTGACGATGATGATGATGTTCGATAATTGTTTAAGTCTTAAAGTCTCAAATGCAGGTCTTCCTCCGAGAAAATAATAGGCTTCGTTTCTTCTGGGTATGAAAGTTGGGGGTATTGAACCCTCCTGTCTAAAAGTGGAGTAAAAGTACCCCTCGTATCCCCCAAAATTACGCCTATGATACATACATGCTACAGTAAAGTTGAAGTAGGTCCTATTATATTCTATATTGTTAGTATTCAGAACTGATTTAACTGTTCAACAGTTGTTTGTCGTTCTTTATGATAGGATACATGGTGTTAACTTCAGTACAATTAATTTTAAAAATGTTTAATTTAATGCAAAAACGATATATTTAGAGGCTATAGATTTTGGCTCCAATCTCAATTCTCAAACACGCATAGTTTATATGAGACTGTGCATGTTCGCATAGGCTAGCCGCTAGAGACGCTGGGGTGCAGCCGGGGCACGTGCCCCCAAGTAATTGGGAAGGGGCATTGTCCCCAAATTGAGATGAGAATATCTTGAAATATTAAAATATTATGTTTCAATATAGACAGACTTCTTCGAAAACAGAAACAGAGACAAAGAACTGAAACTGATAGGCTAAACAGAAATTCATTATTATTAATATTCTTTATTGAAAAACCAAAAGCGAACCGCACATTGGTGAACAAGTAGGGAAAAATATAAAGCATAAAAGTAATAAGAAGATAATAATATTTGAAAAAAGGAGTGTAAATTTATGAAAACAACGATTTATTTATATCTTCAATATATTCAATTTGAAACAAATTTACATGTAAATAAAACGCACCCATTTCATCAGTGCTGTAGTGGTAAAATTAGAGGTGAGCACAAACTACAGGTTAGTTTTCCGAAACACTGGATTTGGGAGAGGGGCTGAATATGGAAACGATTTGGTAGGGTTTAAGCTATTGAAATGACGGAATTCCTCAATACCTGATGCATCAACTATGCTCAAATTTATTAAAAAATTAATGTTTTTCATCCAGTGACAGTGACGTTCAGATATGAAAACAAACAACAAAAAGCAATCGCATTTTAGGCAATATTACCTCAAAGCTGATAGGCGCAAAAAGGTTTTAATAGCAGAAAAATTTTCCCGGGGTCGTTGCAACCAACCCCGGTTCGGAATTGCTTGAACAATTGCAAGCCTTCTGTTCAATTAGCTATTGTGGGCACATGTTTTGTCACTGAGATCGTCACCATGGCTTGTTTTGGTGCTGAGATGTAAAGGAAATATAAGGGCTACACTGGTTTTAGGTTGTTCCAAAAATAAAAAAAATATAGCAACAAACTATGAAATTTATTGCAACCAGCCCCGGTCTCCCCGTCCTGCCGACATAGCTACAAAAAGTAATTTGAGCAGAGTTTAAATGGATAGCTCGAAAGGCTGTTCCGTATGGATGGACCAACGTACGAGAGTGCACGAATCACTATGTATGTATGGTCTACTCGTGTTGGCGTACGGCAGTGAGAGCCCAGAAGATCTCCACTGGTGGATGAACAAAGCGACCGACAACCTGAGTTGACATTGGCACAAATAGCTCTCGTACGTCTGATGGGTCAGACCTAAACCACGAAGTTCTGTCCAGGAATAGTCTCTAGAATTTGATTATTTCCTCGAGAGGGAGCCAGCGATGTGTACATCAAATTTGCTGATATGAGAAAATCTTTCCTACCGGCATTTCCATGGGCGTTAGATAAAATCCAAGTGAGCTCTATGCGGGTCCCATATGGAAATTTGGGTCTAATGTGGGCCCCATGTGGTCATGCTGTCCAGATGGGTAGATTTGCGCCTGAGCGCCTTCCAATCTGTCTCGTTCTAGGCGGAATCCGTCTTAGCAGTTCCTCTGCTTCCTCTCTCTGGTCTCCTGGCAACCGAACTTGGACCTCCACGTGAGAGGAGGTCCAGTGTCTGTGGACACTGCTGTTGGTCAACTCATCTGACCTGACGCAGCGCTCCTAAATAAGCTGGTGGTCTGCTCTTAGCTTTTACTAAGTAGCACTCTATAAATTTCGAGATCACGATTCATCAACTTGAGACGACATTGGTCAGGTTCGGATCCATAAGTAGGCCTACATGCATGTATTGTGTTTTGGCTCCGTTCTACTTCAGTTGTCATCTTCGGATTAGCTCGCCTGTATTACGTCAGTGCTGAATGCCGTGACGTATAATTTCATATTTTTGCATAGTAGATGGGAACACCCTAATATATATAATAATACTATATATATATATATACAGATTTCCACTTCTCTCTATTTTGTTCTCTTTGCAGATGATACCAGCATTTTTCAATCTGGTACATCTTGGGCTACCCTTATTAATTCTGTCAATGCGGAGCTTAGCAAAGTTAATGATTGGTTTGTCGCTAACAAATTAACACTCAACATAAAAAAGACAAATTACATAGTTTTTAAATCTTACAGGAAAATTAAGCCCATAATTGGTGAACTATCCATTAATAATGAACCTATTACCAAAGTGGACTCTATAAAGTTTCTGGGTGTCTTCATTGACAATCATCTAAGTTGGAAGGATCATATTAACTATATATCCTTAAAAATCGCCAAAAATATAGGAATAATTTCTAGAGTTTCTAAAATGCTTCCTATAAATATCAGACTGTGCCTATATAACTCCCTAATCCTTCCTTATCTCTCATATTCCAACTTAATATGGGCCTCAAATTACGATTCTCCTCTACAACGACTGGTAATATTGCAGAAAAGAGCAGTTCGAATGATAGTGGGGGCGGGTCGATCAGTTCATTCTAAACCAATATTCAAAGACTTTAACCTTCTAAACCTCAATCAAATTAAGACACTACAAATTGCCCAGCTGCTATATGCCTACAATCAGAAACTGCTACCAGCCTCCTTTGATGGGTATTTCATCTTAAATTCAGAGATACACGATCACTATACTAGAGGTGCTGCACTCTATCGACCAACCAAAGCTCGAACTAATCTGAGAAAATTTAGCATCAAGTCAGCCGGTCCGCGAATTTGGAATTCTATACCACTGGAAATCAGAAATGCGAAAAACAAGTTCACCTTCAAAAAGAACCTAAGATTGTTTTTAATTAATGAATAATAATATTATCCTGAGACTTCTGCATCCCTGTGCTAGTACATATCCTGTTTGTGGACAACGGCGGAGTCAAATGTATGAGTTGTGTTCTTATTTTCTTTTGTTCCTTTAACTGCTGTTGCCAACAAATGAGTATGTATAGTCTTAGTCTGGACCCGTGGAAGCCAATTTTGTTGGGCTTCTTTTTGGGTTATATACTTGTTTTATATACTGTAAGCCTTATTAGTTAAGCGTTATTAGCTAGACTTAGTTAAGACCTAAAAAGTACCCATGCAGTTTACATATAACTGATGTTTACCAAATCATGTATCCGATATTGGATCTTTTCAGCTGCCATCATTTAATTTGCAATAGAAATAGCAGGGCTTCCCTGGATAGCGGGACTTCCATCCCTTTAGGGTTACCCTTTGCTATTCGCGACTAATAACCTGCTAAGTATACTGTATGTTAAATTTATATGGCAATACGTGATATGAAATTGTCTATTTTTACTAAAGGCTACTAAGTGCTTTCACTGTTAAATTGTTTCATACCAATGTGTAATTGTACTAGGCACTTCACGTCTATCGGATGCTCATAACATACTGTAATTGTCGTGAATATCAATAAAGATTGATTGAATTGAATTGAATTGAATATATATTAGGGAAGATTTGTGATATCTATAATCTCTAATCGTCAACTAAAAATTCCATGTCTAACTAGATGGAATTCTCTGCACGTCAGTTCGATACACTTGCTGAAATTTGCGAAAAGCTGTCACAGTCTGTATGTGTCTATGTTGTTGAGCTGGGCTTCATGTTTGATTATACCCACCATAGGCGTAATTTGTGGGGGGTACGAGGGGTACCAGTACCCCCCACTTTTTGGACTGGGGGTACTGTACCCCCCACTTTTTAAACAATGCCAATCAATATTTTATTATTGTTCCTTCTCAGAGAACGCACTCACCACCAAAGTACGAAAATACTTAGATACACAGGTAAATCTAGAGCCAAAATTAATGAGAATACTGGCAGGGAATATCATAATATGTTGAAAATGGGCACCATGCGAAAAGCTAAAGTGGAGAAGAAATTGGTACCCCCCACTTTTTAGACCAAAGTTTTGGTACCCCCCACTTTTTAGACTAAAGTTACGCCCCTGATACCCACCTACTGTAGCCAATCGTTACTGGTTTGGATAGGTTGCAGGGTCAAGATAACTGCTCCCTGCCTTGCAAATCGCTCCATAGCCATAGAGCTGTTCTGCCTCTCTGGATTAAACTCCTGCCAGAATGCCTGACCCATTTGCACCTTGACCTCTGCCCATAGAATTTGTTTTGACTGAGCGCCTGTGAATGATCTGGTTCCCGCGACTTAACTTTTGTGGGCGCTGAAGAAATCGCGAGATTACGATTGCGATTTAAAGTAAAAACTGCGAACAAAACGAATTTTTTGAGTGAAAGATCATAAAGTTTAAAGGAATATGGCCACCTACGATGTGTGTCAATTTTTTGATGATCCGATTTAGGCTCTGACGAATTGTTTATAAATGCAGTCTCAACAGTTTAATTGTACTTACCATTGCATCTTCCAGTCGGTGCCTTGGAAAACGATAGATAAGACCGTTTAAATAAGTTAATGGCGGTCCGCTACACATTAAAGCACTTTCTTTATTATCAATTTCATATATTTAAAATTTACTTACAATCCTCTGTATTCTCAAATAGGGTCTACAGTGATGGGAACTCGAGATGAAGTGATCCAGTCTATCTTTCTCCCACCACTCTGAAAGCCCACACACTAAATATTATGTACGTGTAAAGGCCTATAGGGCCTACATAATTTTTTATAGTAAAAACTGTATATTTATACATATATAAATACATACATATATTGCAGCTGTCTTAATAACTGTCATGTGTCTTATCTGTATGCCCAGACTCCAGCCACTCTGTCAGAGTCTGTCACCCAGTCTTGTAGGATGATATATTGCGCGTGTCACCATCAAAGCTTTGGCTTGACCAAGGAGAAACCCTATCTTTCAACAACCGTTGTAGCTTTCAACCCAGAGAGTAAGGTTCCAGTATCCATTGTTCTCTTGGCAGGCGCTCAGCTTGCTGACCCCTCCCTGAGCTCGGGGCTCTGGCATTGGCTCGCGTTTGGTAGATTCCATTAGGTCTATTGTGTTATTTCTATAGCGTATCGAGTCTGAGGTTCGTGGGCACAAGCTTTGGCTCTGTTTGAAAAATGCGCTCATATTTTAACTAATCACTACTAGAATTTAGGGCGCAAATAATATTTTTATTGTATCAATGCCGAAAAAGTTGTGTGAGCATGCGCCTGCATCGGCGCCAGAGCCAATACTTGTGTGAGCATCGGCGCCTTTGACGCCATAGGTTCCCGGCCCTCTGTTCATCCCCCTCCATTTAACACGCCAGATATTCCCGTTAAGTCTTCGTGGAAGTCTGTAGCATTGAAACGTTCACTAACAGACATTAACGTCCCGAAGACCATAAATTAATCATTGACCAAAACTTCTTGGTTATAAATGACGCGTTTAGATTTTACGGTCACTGATAAAATAGTATTAGTCTGGGCTCTGCGCCATCGTTGTAGCCGACTTTGACAATAGTAGAGGTCCTGAGTAGACTCGAACGTTAAAATTCTCGAGATGCAGGAACGCATGTTCAAATTCATCAAAACTAGGCCTATTTGAGAAAACCGTGGGAAAATAACGATTTATAATTATAGATTTTGAGTAGCTTAATCTGCTGCAGTTAAGAATAAAAACGCCTCCAAATACATCTAATTCAACTTTAATATCTAGTTGAATTTTCCAACATCTTGATAAGAGACTTTAATTTGCATCACACCTTAGCATTCTGTTTTCCATGAAAAACCGCAGGATTGAGAATTAGGAGTGATAGTAATCTCTCTCGGTTGGAGTTTTTAATTTTGTTTTTATAAAGATAAATTGACTTTGAGTGGGACTGAAAGATTTCAGAGGTACTCCAACACTGAATCAGTCTGTGCACGAGTAAGACAAATTTAGGTGTTTGCATCTTTTTGCCTGATTTCTGGATTGTTGATGCACATCATCTTTGTCAAATCTTAAGTCAAGTAGTTGAAGATTTTCGGATTTAAAGAGGCTAAACTAATTTATTTGACTAAAGCATGTCGCCGATATAGCTATTAGCATAGATACCATCGCGCAGCTTGTAAAAATAGGCCTACAGTTCCTGTTCAAAGAATTTCTGCTGGTTTTTGACCCTACTATAATGGGAAGAAGTTGAAGAACATATACTACGTACACATTTATAACATATAGGGCCTACTACGTGCACATTTATTGCGTTTAATTCAAAACCTCGAGCAAAACGAATTAAACACCTCGAGCAAAACAACAATACAACTAAAGATATATAACGCCTTAGTAGAATGCCGCAAGAGCTTGGTCATACGATCTGAATTCTGAATCAAGTAGGCTTACACGAATTGTAAAGATGTGTGGCTTAGACCTATAGTATCTCTACGTCGGTTTAACGGCAGCCAGTGGTGTTAAATAACGGGAAAGTATCTAAAGGCACAACTCGTCCATATATAATTAGGTTGGGTCGTGGGCTTGACTTAAATCGTGGTTCCCTCCTGACAAGAACTCGGGATGTGTCTTGAAAACCATAACAGCTGATCGTTTAGCCCCATAGATATATCTGGCATCAATATTCGATTTCAGCGTTGCCATTCATGCATTTGCTCGAATTTCGAAAAACCGCGTCATATTACTTTTGTCCAGTACATATTTCCCAATCTCGGCCCACATGCCGGTCGATTTCAGCAAAATTTTCGGGTTCGACAATTCGGGTGGAGTCGGCGTTGTGAAGTGTATCACGTAGGCGTCATTCTTCCAGTCGAATGTGATGTTAGAGCTGAGGTGGTGCAGCGAACCGTTGCGATAGCCAGGCCACCAAGTCGGACGACACTTAAACTCGAAACAAGTAACCTGTAGATGAGGATCGACACGAAGTAAATCAGGATTCCTCTCGAGTAGCTGATACGACCGTCTACATCCGTTATATGTATAATCATAGTCTCTGAATTGTTTCATCGACTCCTGAAATATATGCCAGAACTTCGCATCTCTCTTTCCCATCATAACTCCGTTACTTATGACATCTGGAAACGGGACATAGAAAGATGGCATTCCATCAAAGGAGACGACCGCATCGTAGGCACGAATCTCACGGTCGAAAGGCTTCACAACAATTGCATCCATGTCCAAATATATTCCACCGTATCTTTTCAAAATCTCCACTCGCAAGACGTCGCTCATGTGAATTAAACTTTTGATAGGATTCCCATAGATCATTTGGATTAGCGCATGCGGTATAATCTGAACTTTCTTGTTTTTTTGCAACAGAGACCAGTAGTAACCTGTCGGAGCTTCACCATGTATAAAAACTTTATCAACTTCGGCGACATGAACCAAACTAAGTATACTTAGGTAGAAAAGAAAGTCCATTCTTCCACCTCCAATCCACATAACATGCGCAATATTCGGAGCCAGCTGGCTATACGAAGGAACTGGACTCCGTATATTGTCCATACCATAGAAGAGTTTCCTGATAGATCGTCCAAAAGAAGTATCTAAGTTCCAGATCTCATTTGGGTATAAACTTCTATCCAGTACGATACATAATGGCAAACTCGTCTCATTATCCAAGCTGGAAGTCGAAGAACAGTTTGCAAAGAACTTCGTACTGTTCGCAATTATATCTAAGGTATCAGTCTCTGTTGGCTCTGAAGCAAGCATCGCATGTTCTTCCCAGTGAATCCTTTCGAAACTTTTAAAGTAAGTACGAACAAAGTCCTGTTTAGAGCTGTCGTTGGTGCTACAAACAGTATCTGGTACTTTGACGGTCTCGAAAAATGGATAGTTCTGAAGAATTTCGTCTAGCCAGACGTTGTAAATCATTGGATCAACGACGGGGTAATCCTTGTAAAACAACACTATTTTATCAGGTTCCATGTGTTTGATAACGCTTGTGACACTTAAGTAGTTCCTGAATTCAAAACTCTTCTTTTCCGTACACCAAAAGTAATACACTGGGTATGATCGTTTAGAAATTGCGTCTTGCAATTGTTGAGTGCCAATGTGATTGTCATCTATCTTATTCATAGTCGACATAAACCTGTGATTTTGTCGATTGCTTTGAAATTGAGATAGCATTATTGCTGCCAGAAATAGTGACGCCAGAACAAGTAGTTTCTTCATTCGTGCAATGTACTTCATTCTGGTTTATTTGGCTAGAAATAGAACATAACAGATGGATTATTAGGCGCTGGTCAGGCAATAAATGACCTAGGCCTGGACTATTCTGTGTATGGTCATACTATAAATATGGTGGCAGTGTCAAGGCGCTAGTATTTATGACATTGATGTCCTATCATAGATGATAACTTTTCGGCCTACAGTGAAATAATTCGAACGTAGCAATTCGGCAAACAAATTATAGAAGGTATTAGCAAGTCAAGGTCACGCACAGTGAGTTTACTACAGAGAGTACTACATTTTAAGTTACGCAAAAGGTCCAAATTTTTCATTTTGGGTTCGAACTCCACCAATTGCACCAAATATTCCTACACCAGTCTGATAAACACAGGCGTATACTGCGGTAATTTTCAAGACAGCTAGATTTGTACAATGTTCCCTTCAATTAAAGGGAGCAGTATGTCCTGACATTTGGGACTTGCACTCATGGTTTGTCTCTAGGATCGTCCAAAATATTGTCCGTAAAAATTAACTAACTTTGGAACTGTTCCTTCCCACTGTCCGCATCTGGCATTACTTTTAGCGAACGTCCGTAAGCCAGCGGATCACTTAAGTTACCATGGTGATCTTGCAGGTTGTGTTACACGGTTGGATTTGCTGATATTTTTTGAACGTATTAATTATTAGATCCAGTGCGGTTCAAACTGTCTGCTACGTGTCAGTGGTGACTGAAGCTGGTCTACTGGTGTTAACACGACGTAACATAAAAAAGGTTTTAAATGGTTCAGAGCACATGCAATCCGTCTATAAAGACTTCTTTGTATTGGTGCTTCTCCCTGCTAGCCCTTTGGCACTCTGTGTGCATACGCATTGTCCAGAGGTCGATAGGTCAGCTGGACTCGTGTACCTGCCTGCATTCTGCAGCCTGCCTTAACTAGACCCGTATACTTGTCTGAATTCTGCAGCCAGCCAGCCAGCCGAGCCACGCCCGGCAGCGAGAAGCTGGCGGTGGGGGAGGCCTATAATGACATACAACCTGTCACCTACTTTGAAATCTTCAATCTTTTCCCAATGGACTTCACACCTACATCACTTATTGTCTCATGTTCTGATGTTTCCTCCCACCTTATTGCACACTTGGCCAGCTTGTCTTTTGCTGAAGGTTGTTTTCCGTCAATAGCCCACTGTTTGCACTGCTGGAGTGCCACAGGTATCTGTTCTTGGTCCATAATTATTTACAATCTTTACTTCCCCAATCAGTCGTATAGCTAATAACTTCGGAGTCAAATTATAACAGTAGGCTATGCAAATGATACTCAGCTCCACATTGCCTTGTCACGCACTGATCATTCTGGCAAACTAAAACTTGAGGAATGCCCCTCATCTTTGAATGCATGGTTGTTTCAACAGTTTGGCCATAAACCCACACAAGTCTGAGGCTATTTTGTTCGCTTCACACCAACGCCTGCGTTCTCTGCCTTCACTTTCTAGCATCGACCTCGCCGGTGTCGCGTGACAGACTATCCGTCCTAAAATTATCCTGGGGATGAATAAATTTATCTCCCCGGATGGAATCTACCGGCATAGAGTATCCGGGGGATAAACCATTTCTATTCCCCATCGTGTAAAATCATCCCCCGAAGGATAAAAATTCACAGGTATAAGGTATTATTGAAAAACGCGTATAATTGTTAAATCTATGCTGTAATCAAAATCCAAAAGCAAGTGACTCTACGTGTTCTAAGCAATGTTCAGAGGAAATCAAACCGGTTAAAGTAGAAAGGATAACCACCAAGGGGCCATCCATATATTACGTACGCAAAAAACCGGGAAAATTTGACCCCCCTGTTCGCAAGCGTACTTTCTTCCACACCCCCCCCGCGTACGTACACTTGACGCACCCCCCCCCCCGGGAGACCAGCTGCAGAAAGTGTCTCGAAAGTCTGCACTTTAGGCCAGATTGAAGGATGAGTGAGGGCCAATATAGACAAATTATAGGTGTCTCGTTCACAGCACAGAATAACTGCACATGGCTTTTATATAATGTAATAAAATGCCATCGGACAACTATAGGACAATACAGAGTTATAAATAGGCTAATGTGGACTTCATAATTAGAAATTTATTTTGCGTACGTACACTTTTGTCCGACCCCCTCCCCCCCCTTCGCACCCGTACGCAAAATCGCCAAAATCCGACCCCCTCCCCCCTCATTGCGTACGTAATATGTGGACGGCCCCCAAGGCTGTAGTCGAGGGTGTACGCGGGTATACAGCGTGTACTCACCTCTAGAGACCGTATAAGCCTACTCACCTCACAAAAAATTTGTACTCACCTCTACTTGATTTGGCGTCGTACCTACTGTCTTTACCTCCATTGTGCATGCATTCATTTGCTCTCGAGTTGGCTACTGTAACTCGCTCCTCCTCCTACTCGGATACGCCATGCTAGCTACGCCTCTCCCCCTCCAATCAGTCTTAAATAGCACGTCTTCCTCGCTTTGCTCATATCTCCACATATATGATTGAAGTCTTACACTGGCTCCCGATTACTTCGCGTATCCAGTATAAGATCCTCCTTCTGGTTTCCAAATCCCAGCTACGGCTTGCCCCTAAATACCTCTCTGACCTTATGCGGCAACCTCTCTCTCTCTGCAACTTCTGCTCGTCCTTTGCGCTCTACCGGCCGTCTTGATCTCTTTGTTTCTCGTACTAGGACCACTCTGGCCCAACGTCGAGCTTTTGCTGTCACAGGTCCCTCTGTCTGGAATGGTCTTCCCTCTCGACTACGAACTAAACTCATGATGGGAATCTCCCAGCATCTACTCGCTTGCTCAAGACGTTTCTGTTTCCACGGGGCTCATGCACTGAGGGTGCCTCTGAATAGTTTATACTGCGAGAGGCACCTTATAAATTACTAGATACGATACTTCGTTTCGTAAAACTAACCGGTAGCGTATACTCACCTCTCATTTGTTTCGGAAAACTAACCGATAGCGTGTACTCACCTCTAATTTTACCACTACAGCCCTGATAACCACACGCGGAAGTGGCTTTCTTCCCCTTCTCTTAAGAGGGATTTTGGGGAAACAGCATTACCTTGTCGTTGAAACATTTCTCAAGATAATATTTTCGCATTTCTGAAGGCTCACCGAAGTCAACATCCGACGTGGCAGAACCAGAAGCAATCTCAAAGGGATAGGAAGCTGCGTACAGCCCACACGAAGAAGTCCATTTGCTGCTGGCAGAGGAGGAATTTAACATGTAGGTTCCCCGATATGGTTAGGTGCCTTGTGTAGAGCTGACGCAATTGTCGGCCGAGATTTGCCGAGATACGAATCGACCGATATCAAGCGCGAGCTATACCAATTCACCTAATTAGCACCTAAGTCATTTTTCATGACACTGTCGTTTGTGATTGCTGATATTTGTCATCCATTGCAACAAGCCCTTCACGCAACTAATAATGCGAATAGACATTGTTTAATTGGCATGATATGACAACACCGCAAAGAACATAGGAGTAATTTAAGTTGGTTCATTGCCTCAAATGGCTTCACTGGCTTTCCGGGTATTTTGTCTTCCTCGTTTTACTGGTGTTCCGATTGATACGAATCGACCGATATCACTGTCACAACTTGCCTAAGAGTAAATAGAGTATAGAGTAGAGACAGAGAGTAATGAGAGGGTCATTGACGTCACTGGATTCTTTGCCCACACATGACAACAATGAGTAGCATAATTATGGCTTTGCCTATGACCACGACTGATGTAGTTCGAAACTGACTTAAATCGCACAATTTGTAAGTATGTTGCAGAGGGATACTTTTTGACGGGGGGATAATTTTGTACGACTCATGGGGATACTTTTACACGAGGGGGGATAGTCACATTCATCCGGCCGGATACTCTATTCTGCTAAGGGGATATACTTGTATGGGGGATACTCTATTTCGTGACACCGGCACTGCTGTGCCACTATCGGACACTGCCAAAACACTTGGGATAACCCTAGACAGCAAACTCACATAAATTTCGACCACACATAACAAACCTTTGTAAATCTTGTTTCTATCATACCTGTTCTCTTGTCTCCTCTCGCCTAGATTACGCTAATTCCATGGGCGCCCGAGAGTTGGGGCAAGGGACACTTAACCCCTGGATTTTGAATATATATATATATATATATAATTAAAATAATATAATTTTAAATAATGAAAATAAATTACACCCACAGTTAGTGAGCGTTTGGGAATCCGACTATAAAACATCAGATAATTGTAAAGTATTATACTGTTGGAATTTACTTTGTCGAGGAGAGAAATGTCGCTACAGGGCTCTCGTTCTCGGCATAGCAAATGAGGACGACAATTGCTCGACCTTGGTCGTTTCATTACTTTCAGGCTGAAGGCATAGACCGCCCAGTTGAGAGTGTATCTCAAGACAGACCAGCGCCGACGAAGACAAACCTTCCCTTGCTCGATCGTTCGTTAATGAGGATGTGATTTCTGATGGACGAAAGATGTTTCAACCGACAGACTGGCGCCAGAGAAAGCAAGTCTTCACTTGCTCGATCTCGGTCGCCCTGCCGATTCCTGGAGAGAGGGGTCGAACAAGGTATTAATGGAGCGCTTTCCACGATGGACCGATACACTTTCAGGACACGATCGATGTCAAACGAAGCCGCCGCGCCTGTAAGTCTGACAGGCATACGTTTGACAGAAGTTACACGCTTCCTGGGAGGTCGTCTAAGCTCTCGTACCTGGAACGTGGGGAAGGCGCGCGACGCAATGAAGGGCGCTGTAAAATTGGGCTCAGTCAGCTAGGTCGGCGCAGTAGCTCAGTTTGCTGTTTAGCTCAGGAGTCGATCGAAGTTGAAGACGTGAAAGAGGCAGTTATTACGGAAATTAATCCAGTCGAAGATGAAGATTGAGATTAAGATATATGTAAGATATGAATCTGAGTAGATATTAAGATAAGGTTCTTTCACTTATAAGTAGAATTTCAGATAAGGAGGATTAGATAAAGAAGTTATCATTTGGAATCTGAAAGTTTGAAATAGGTCGCAGGCACTGGCGTAGACTTGTCCAAAATATTTGGAGGGGGCATGGGGTCTGGACAATCTGCGAATCTCAGAGGCTCAGAGCTAGACTTGACTGTCATCACTGCAATGCATCTGATCCTCGATAAACGCAGCTTCAGGTCCAAGTTCGTCAGTTAACTAGCGGCACTAGCCGGGAAGGAAACAAAACGATTGACATGATTGACTAGTAATTTTTACTGAAAGCAATTTATTTAATTCAAATCTATTATTATATACTAGACGCAGGGGCGTAACTTTGATCTAAAAAGTGGGGGTAGCAATATCTTGCATACACGAAGCATGGCCGAGACTGCTATCTCTGGGAAGGCACAATAATAAAATATTGAGTGGCATTGTTCAAAAAGTGGGGGGTACGGTACCCCCGTCCAAAAAGTGGGGGGGGGGGGTTCTAACACGGTAATATTAGAAACCACGGATAGACAGACACTCCTAAAACGCAGCTTGAATCTAAATGTAAATGTACGCGATTTTCTATTTAGCGATCGTATGGCCTCGACCCTGCTCATTTTTCAATGAATCGATGGGGTGATATCCTTCGCCCGTTTGAATAGGCGCCACGCCATTTAACGTCCCCGTGTACGGACCGTGCTAGCCCGAGATTTTTAAATCTCTCAAATAAGCCACCTTCGGGAAGCGAACCGCAGCCCGCATGCTTTCTTTCACAGAGGAGTACGGGACGCAGCCTTCGCTGTTACCGAATAGATCGTTATCTCTGCCACCTAGTCTGAAACGACTATAGGAAGTCTATCGATTAAGTAAGAATATTGCTATGTGTGCCAAAAGTAAGCTTTTTCGAATCAGTTCGTTTGACTTTGAAATAGGTAGCAAAATGTAAACATGAACGTCATTGGTCAGCGGCTTGATGAATTTCAGTTACAGTGCGCCAGCAGAAATAATGATTATTTGGAGCGGCCAGCTAAGAATAGCCTCTCGCCAGAGGCCGGGCCGACCTCTAGCCTCGGCGCCGGCCGGCGAGGGAGCGACACCTCGCTGCCTCTGCCTCTTGGCAGAGGCCGAGGCGGCTCCAAAGGATTCGACTGCCAGGGCAGCTTCGCTGCCTCTGTCTCTTGGCTGAGGCCGGGGCAGCTTTAAAGGATTCGACTGCCGGTGTAAAGACTTCAGGTTACCCCCTCTTTCAAGTTACCCCCCGGTAATCTGAAATCGATTTCAGATTACCCCCGGGGGTAGCCTGAACGCGATTTCAAGTTACCCCTGCGCTGTTCACATTACCCCCGGGGGTATTCTGAAATCGATTTCAGATTACCTCCCGGTAATCTGAACGCGATTTCAGATTACCCCCCGGTAATCTGAACGCGATTTCAGATTACCCCCCGGTAATCTGAACGCGATTTCAAGTTACCCCTGCCATGTTCACATAAGATAAAATGCTAACTATACCACCAAGCTCTTTCGAACGACTGAGAATATTAACGTTTCCCACGGCTGACGTACTGATTGCAAGCATTGACCAGTAAACCCAGCCAGCCAGACAACTACAGTACTATTTATACGTGTCTGCTGGTCCATTTAATGAGTTTTATGTAGTTGAGGCAGAGAGAGAGAACTTATCGTACATCATGCTAAAAGGTGATAATGAGAGTTCAGCGATAAATATTGGGAATTATTATTAGTATTATATAAGATAATCTAAAATAGGCCCCACTAATTTGAGGGGGTAATCTGAACTCGTAGGGAGTAATATGAAATCGATTTCAAGTTACCCCCGGGGGTAACTTGAAATCGATTTCAGATTACCCCCCGGTAATCTGAACGCGATTTCAAGTTACCGGGGGGTAATGTGAAATGGGGGTAATCTGAAATCGCTACACCGGGGCAGCTTCGCTGCCTCTGCCTCTGCAGAGGCCGGAGCGGCTGCGCCGCCTAGGCCAGCGGTTTCACGCTGCTGCTATGTGCAACTCTTAAGCGTAACATGCCAATGTGGACACAGTGATGCCATGACATTTCTGTTGTATTATATTATTAATGACATATGGGAGGGGGTGTAGAGTAATGGATAACACACTGGCGTGAAGAGCAGTAGGTACCAAGATCGAATCCCGTAGACTGCGGAAGGTTGATTCAGCCTTCCACTCGCTAGATGGCAGCGGTGGTTAAATTAGTAGGCCGTGGATGGCGCCCTGTTGACTGACGTATTGTAAACACAAGTTTATAACTGTGACCTATTAAAGACCTTGATTTAGGCATTAGACCTAGGTGGCAGATGACATACACATGAGTCCACAACAATAAATTGAAGGGCTTGCAGCAATAACCAGGTATGTCGGATTTCTTGAGTTTTGGGAAAATGGCTTCAAAGATTTGACACTTCAAACTGTTGTATCTTTAGAAGCCATTTTACGAGATATCGACAAGCTGTTTGAAGCACCATGTGAGTTATTACTGTCTCTCACAAAATTGTTACATAATGCAATGCAAAAGATAACATTAATGTTTTTTTCACGACATTTTGCTTCATACCTGGTTATCGACACTCAATAACCCAGTATGAAGCAAAAATCGTCTGCTGTTAGTCGACATACCTTATTGTTGCACCCAATGGTGACTAGCACACAGTACAAATTAATCGTACATTAAGAAGGTAAGTCATCATATCTACATTACAGTAAGAAAAACAACACCGCAAAATCAGTGAATTGTAGAGTAAGTAAGAGACAATAACCGGGTATGTCAAATAACCTGATTGTTGCACCGGTTTTAATACAAAGATTACAGGAAAAAACGACAATTTTTGTTATCATACCGGGTTATTGCATTGGAGTAATGCTGCCGGCTGCTAAACACCATATGTCGACAAACTGTTTTACCCAAAAGACAATTCAAAAATAATCAGATTTGCACTAAATTTGCAGGGTATATAGAATACAATATTCCAAGCACGCTGGCATACTTTTTCACATAAACCAGGTATGTCGACATACCTGGTTATTGAGGCAAGCCCTTCAATTGTTAAGAACGCAAGGCTACAGGCCTTGCAGGGCCAAACAAGGGCCCATACGGGACCCTATGCACCCGGGCCGGCATGGGTCAGTTTTAAACCAGCGGGTAAAAACGATACGAAACATTAAAATGATGATACCGTAGACCATAACAATCAAAAAGCACCTATTCCCAACTCGCGCTGACGATCCGGCGATTTTCTAGAAATTTTTGAAATTCTGTAGAAACCCATGTTAAAAGTCGATATCTTCATATTTACGTAGAACACTATATCATTCCAGAGTCCGCAATACAGTCCTTCCGTAAAGTAATGTGAACCCCGAGTGATATATTAATATATTCTATGTAAATATGGCGATATCGACTTTTAACACGGATTACAACAGAATTTCAAGAATTTCTAGAAAATCGCCGGATCGTCAGCGCGAGTTGGGAATAGGTGCGTTTTGATTGTTATGGTCTAAGGTATCATTATTTTGATGTTTCGTATCGTTTTTACCCGCTGGTTTAAAACTGACCATACCCCGGGCCCATGAAAACCTAGCTACGCCTCGCGTCGAGTGACGATGAATGAAGCGGAAGGAATGGTGTTGTAGGCTACAGCGGCGGTCGGTAGTGTAGAATTGGGCACGAGATGTGTTTAGGTCCGATTGCATTTAGAGAGAGACGGATGAACAGAAACAACAGTAATGTCGAGGCAAAGGTAGGCATTGTGAAATTTTTAAAGTGGCCGAAGACGCCAATTATACACAAAGGCGAGCACGAGCGTCTCGCGGCAGATTAAAAATTAACCTGAGGAGTTTTAGAGACAGTTTTGGTTATTTTAAATGAAATAGGATCTATCTGACCTGATATCCTGAGTAAAAGAACCAAACAAGAATATTAAGCCAAAAGCGAGACCGATGAAAAAGAAGAAATTCAATCCAAATTCAACATAACGCTCGGACAGCTACGCTGGTGCCCTTCTCAATTATTGTCAGCATATCTGAAATACAAGCACAGCATAATAATTATTTATTCTGCCCTAGAAGTTTTCTTAATGAAATAAGCAAGGAATCTGTATCACAGTATAAATAATTATTTATTCTGTGTCTGTATAGACAGACCTTGGGAAATGAGGAATCTGAATATAGGGGGCCTTAGTATATATTTCGTGTCAACAAATTGTGCCTCAATCTAGATAAGACTAGGCCTATTATAGGCCTATCCTATTTAAATCTCATAGGAAAATCTGTGACATCAACTCTATTTTATATATTGATACTGTGCATTATTCACCGTGTAAGACAGTACACTCTCTACGAAAAATAAAATCTCCTCCATAGCCAAATCACAGTACCGGTAGGTCTATAAATAATTACACAGTACGTCGACTCTCGGCCGATGCAGCAGTCAGAATGTGTGACCAATCGCCATTTTGAAAACGAGACGTTTACACGTCAATACCCCGGAATCCATCACATCAAATATTTTTAAACGTTAAAACAACATTGAGGACTACACGCCGATACACCGGAATCCATCAAATAAAATATTTTTTAAACGTTACAGCAACATCGAGGACTTCATTAGAATTAACAATAATATTTTAAACGTTTATTACAGCTTAAATCTATAATTCAGGATTGCATTTTCAAAATGGCGTCACCCCAAAAACAAGTCAGCAGGCCAAATCCTGCTTTTTCCATCTTAGACGTACCGGTATGCGGCAAGTCAGAAAAAGTCTCAACGAAAAATGTCTTGGCACCATAATCCAGGCCCTAGTCATCTCCAGAATTGACTACTGCAACTCGATTCTCTACGGCCTTCCGGCATGTATACCTTGCTACCACTTACCTCTGTTCAGGGCTGTAGTGGTAAAATTAGAGGCGAGTACACGCTACCGGTTAGTTTTCTGAAACAAATTAGAGGTGAGTATACGCTATAGTATTTTGTGGGTATACGCTACAGTATTTTAATATAAATAAATACAGTGCTTTTTTTCAGCCGGGACGCGCCGGACCGGCGTTCCGGCACCTTTTTCAGCTACTAAAAATAATTTATTTATTTTAATAATAAAAACAATAATTTAGTTATTTTAATTTAATTTCAGTGTTTTTGAACTGTTTTCAGTGTTTATTGAGACCCTACCAACCCCCAATCCCGTTTTTCTCGTGATTTTAACACGCCCATAATTGTTTGCGTTCCGGAACCTATTGTACCGTTCCGGAACCTTTTTTTCTAGAAAAAAAAGCACTGAATAAATATAAATATTTTGTGAGGTGAGTATACGATCTCTAGAGGTGAGTATACGCTGTATACCCGCGTGTACCCTCGACTACAGCCCTTCCCATGGGTGGCGATCCCGGGGGGTCGAGGGGGACAAGACCCCCACCTTAAAGAGTGGGGGGACACGCCATGCATCGGACCCCCCAAATTTTGAAGAAACCCCAAAAAAAGTTCATCAAATTTTTTCGTGCTAGAGTTGTGAAATTTGTTAATTTTTTGACCTTTTTTGGACCAGATCAGTTCAAAACTCTTTTTTGACCAGATCAGTTCAAGAATGTCCCCCCCCCACCTGTTAAACAAGATCGCCGCCACTGGCCCTGCCTCTGTTCTCCATTACGCTACTAAGCTAGTAAAAACCTTATTGCCTTTGATCACGTCACCCCGGCCCTTCGCGAGCTTCATTGGCTCCCCATACAAACTCGCATAAAGTTCAAAATCTGTCTACTAATGTATCGAGTATATATACAAACTCATCTCCCTCATACGTTTCTTCACTAGTCACACCATGTTCTACTCTTCATTCTTCAATCCATTATCCAGACAGGGACTACGATCATCCTCCCAAGGTGATTTTGCTGTCACTCGTTCCTTCAGGAAATTTGGAAACTGAGCATTTGAATGGAATAAACTGCCGGACTATATTCGCAAGTCCTCAACACCATTGATTTTCAAAACTAACCTTAAAACTTATCTTTTTAAAATGTAGGGGCCTACTATAATTAGACTTTTTGTACTGTTACGCGCTTTCGTGCAATATCTGATCTTATTTAGTCACGCTATAAATGTCAGATTAGGCTATTATTATTATTATTATTATTATTATTATTACTATTATTATTATTATTATTATTATTATTTTTTTTTATTTTTTTTTTTTTTGCCCGAGGTAGGATAATCCCTCAGGCGCCTAGAAGCAATTCCGAAGAATTACTGTGCTACTGGGGCTCGTGGTCCTCGTCCCCGGTGTTGTGCCTCTCAGGGGCGGATCCAGGATTTCTGGTTAGGGGGGCGTAAATACTACCAATCGAATCCCGTAAATAATATATATATATATATATATATATATATATATATATATATATATATATATATATATATATATATATATATATATATATATATATATATATATATATGAAATTAGATCACGCAAAACTATAATGATACTTTTTATAGAAAATTTTATGGAACTTTAAAAAAGTATATAGTTTCTCATATAAAACAACTGGTCTCCACTGAAGGTTAACAGTGAAACGATTATAAATCAGTTATCGGTTTTGATCATGCAACCCTTGATCCAAAAAGAAAATTATTAAGTGTCACATGCCAGTGGATTAAGCAGTGTCATTCTCCTTGGATGCTTTCTGGCGTAGGCATTGAGAATGTCATCAATGTCTAACTTTTTCCCCGGGCACTCCGGGCGACCGGGCCCCCCTCACACCGCCGGGCCCCTGGGAATTTGCCCCTCCCCTTTCGGCGGCCCTGGCTGCTCCCAACTAAAAATAATATAGTCGATGCCAATTTATCATACGATAATTAACATAGTAATGATAGAAATTGAATACACTAGTATTTGTATAAAAATACTTATAGATTCAATAAGCAAGGGATGCGCCTCATCCATGGACCGCACGCCACTGAGCGTTAAGAGAATGGTTATTATGAGTAGGCCTAGTTCTATATCCTTGATTTGCTTTTGTCCATAATATCGGCAGCTGAACGGTTTCGGCGGCTAGAATCAGCACGACGAATTTCAAAATTATAATCATATGCCATCTTTTGAGATTTAGGCCTAAGATAGGCCTATGTCTTACCAACGGCAGTCGGCTTATTCGCGAATGATAAAACTGCTTTTTAAAGTCGTTTTTACGGCGGACCACTCGACATATTTTTAAATTGACCAATTTCTATTTACGTAAATTTTGTCTGTACATGAACTTTGTGAATGCCGTGACGGCAAAAGTCATTGGTCACGTGGGCAACGTCTGCTAGCAACTCAGGTAAGTAGGTAAGAGAGCTCCGGTAAGAGAGCTCCATTCTGCCGGTCCAGCTACTTCAAACATCCTATTCCCAAATTGCAGTTATATTAGTTTTAGGTCAGTTTAGTTTGAGAACATTTGCTGCAGGTTTAGGGTGGGCGTACGCCGGCTCCGCCCCCCTCTAAATCCGCGCCTGCCTCTGAATGCAATTGCATTGTAACGTTGTGTGCAGATTGAGAGGCGCTGGAATAAATGTGCGGTCTCGCGAGGGTCGCGAGACCGCACATTATTATTATTATTATTATTATTATTATTATTATTATTATTATTATTATTATTATTATTATTATTATTATTATTATTATTATAAAGCAGGGTGAGAATTGTGGGGGTCGGGGGTGTTCAACCCCCTATAGTCTTTCTTAGGACCCCATAGTAAGGTCTTCATTGCACACCCCAACTCCACATGAATCAAAGTCTAACCCCCAGTCTTTTTTCTACAATTCTCCTTCTGTTATAAAGTAATAATAAATAATAATCTTATTCTTTAATTAAGCGCCTGCAAACGCACTGCGCTGTACAGTGAACGTACGGTGACCGGTCAATTCGGCGCCGGTCAATTCGGCGTTGGTCAATTCGGCGCCGGTCAATTCGGCGCCGGTCAATTGGGCGCCTTTTGTTAACCCTTCTATTTCTACCTACATTTCGTCTAATATGACTTTCCTTGATCCCGCCCTAGTTTAAGTTATATTTTAATCGTTGGTCCCGTTTCTGGTTTAAGTTATATTTTAATCGTTGATCCCGCTTCTAGGTTACTTTATATTTTGCTCGTTCATCCCGCTTCTAGTTTTAGTTAGATTTCAATATTTCAACAAAAGGCGCAGAATTTGAAATTATAAACTTCAAACCATTTCACACCTGTTACCGTTTTCCAATTAGCAATTAGATTAAATTATAGCTAACGGTAGAACCTGGATGAAATATTGAAATATAAACTAAACTAGAAGCGGGATGGACGATTAAAATATAACTAATAGTAGAACCTGTATGAAAGATTGAAATATAACTAAAACTAGAAGCGGGATGAACGATCAAAATATAAACTAAACTAGAGGCGGTATCAACCATTAAAATATAACTTAAACCGGAAGCGGGATCAACGATTAAAATATAACTAACAGTAGAACCTGGATGAAAGATTTTAATATAACTAAATCTAGAAGCGGGATCAACGATTAAAATATAACTTAAACTACAAGCGGGATCAAGAAAAGTCATATAGTAGACGAAATGTCGGCAGAAATAGAAGCGTTAACAAAAGGCGCCGAATTGACCGGCGCAGAATTGACCATGCGCCGAATTGACGGGCGCCGAATTGACCGCGCCCAATTGACCGCAGTGATATTTTACTTCTAAAAATAATTCCTAATTCAGTTCTAATTCAGTTCTGAGCTCCTGAATTTTACTTCTAATTCTAATTTTACTTCACACATAATTTTACTTCTCATTCCTATTTTAGTTCTCAAATAATTTTAGTTCTTATTTTAGTTTTCCAAATAATTATTAATTTCGTGCTGTAAAAGTATGCAACGCTTGCAGAGAGAAGCACACAAAACTTGTATCGAGAAAGAAAAAACTGTTTGAAGTAAAACAAGGGGTGAAGCGTTAGTCTAACAATGCTGGTAATTTGATTTTTGAGTCGTGTGGTCATCATTTTACGAAACGAAGGATCATCTAGTATCAGCGTAATCGGGCAGGCCCTACTGTGTGGACAACCATATCCAAAACGCTGTGCAGTCGCTGATGGAATTCATTCGAGGCAGTCGGCAATATCTAATGCTCTTATAAGCTAGGCCAGCGTGTTACCATTCATCTATACCCATTCTAAGACTTATATTGCTTGTATTTCTCCAGCTAGTGCTGTTCCACAAATTCCATCGTTTTCCCCGTTTAGTAGGGCCTACTTGGCATGTAGAGTAGGGGCTACTTGGCATGTAGTTATCGCCTGCACATGTAGTTTCGTCAAAATGATAAACCCAAAAGCGGGCTATCTCGCTTCCTTCCGGTCAACATTCTCGATAAACTCGTAATTTTACAATTTAACGATCAAACCCAAAATAGAATGGCGTATGAAACTGAGGCAAGGATTCTATATTTAGAGGATTGGTTACTCGTGGAAAAAACGTTGTACTTCCGGCAGCGGGGAGATCGTGGCGACATCTGTCGTCGCGGGTGTACGAGTCTCTCGAGAGGTAAGCAAGTCTACAGACGCGCTGTGGTGTTCAGCTATTAATTGCACGAATTCTAGGAAGAAGAATTCAGGATTATCTTTCTTTCGGTTTCCAAAGAACCAAGAAAGGTAAATGATAATAAGTGTACAGATATTGTTTTTAATTACTGTAATTTAAGTAGTCTAAATTGTGGAAACATGCGTTGGGCATTGCGAAGCTATATAGACCCATGTTTACCTGCAAGTGACGTCATGAGCGCCGAATGGCGGCCAAAAAACAAATTCACAAATTTTGAACTTAAACGTAAATTTATGAGAATAATAATAGCTTATCATTACTCAAATAACTGATATGACTTTTCAATTTGTTTCTGGACTCTGGATTTTTCTCGTTTGCTCCACGTTATGGATTACTTCCACCAAAACGGTAACATTAAACTTTGAAATGTCCCTCTCCGATAGGAAAAGTGCACCAATTTCACTTGTGCCATTTGAATACAGCCCAAAAGCACTGATTACCCTTAAACCCAGTAATAACTTTTTAAGAGTTAATTGCAACCTCTACAATCTCCTAGGAATTTTAAAACGAAATGGAATTCTACATTTTCGAGGAACCAGAGGAGGCTGTCGTAAAGTGAGAAAAATTTACACCATCAAATCTCGACGCTCACCCAGATCTACTCCCTCTGTCTCTGCATGTAAGATCCGCTACCTCACTTCAATTCCACTACATAATCAGTTTGTTTCATCTCCTAAATCTTTACCTAAAACCGATTTTCCATCACCATTCAGCGGAATGGTAATCAACGCCAGTTCTATTGCCAAAAAAGATGCGCTTGACCATTTAAGCGCTGAACTTTTTGGATACAATCTCGACTTTGCGATAATCTCTGAAACTCATCTTAAAACTCATCACCTTGAAGACATTTGTAAAATCCAAGGCCACCAAACTTTTCGAAGAGACCGAAAAAGAAGAACAAAAGGCGGAGTTGCAATATATATTCGAGATTCAATATCTGCTACACAACACCATATCAAAGATCTCCCTACCGAAATTGAACTGCTCTGGGTTAAATCTGTTGTTGAAGATAAAAAAATTTTCATCGGAGCACTTTACCACCCACCCAAACCAATATACCAACTCAATTCAATTCTTCTTTGGATTGAAAAATCAGTAGAAGACATTTCTCGATCTGATAATAATGCTCTCATTATCTTAGGTGGTGATTTCAATCGCCTAAACATTGATAAAATTATGGAACTAACTGGATTACTTCCAACTGTTTTTATTCCTACTCGGGGAAGTAACGTTCTAGATCAGCTCATGGTTTCCACACCTGATCTATTCAAAATAAAAGTCATCTCCTCAACCATTCGTAGTGATCACAAAGCAATCATTGCCACGACCGGAAACTCAATCACAGACAGAGGAAAGGAACATACAACTATAACTTTCAGGAAAAGATCTCCTTCACAGCATTCTTTGACATTACAAGGTTTTGATGACTTTGATTCAAGTCTACTTCTCTCTTCATCAGATCTACAAGAAGTATGGAACAATTTCTACCTAGATGCAACTGATCGATTAAATCTCAACTACCCAATTCGAACCATCACAATTACATCTAAAGATCCTCCACACATTACTCCAGAAATAAAGCGATTGCTTCGACTTAAAAACCGACTCATGCGGAAAGGAAAAAATGAGAAAGCCGAAGCTTTAACTCTTAGGATTGCTAAAGCCATCTCAAAAAAGAATGCATCATTCCTTAAATATTCCAACCCTCGAGAAAGTCCTCAATCCCTTTGGAAGAAAGTAAATCTACTCACTAAGAAACCAAACCATCCCTCAACATCCTCATCAATAAGTGCAGACGATCTAAATAAATTTTTTGCTGACGCCTCCACTGATCCTAATTATATAGCTCCCCTCTTTAAAGCTACTACCACCTCTCAGCAGACTCTTGTAACAGAAACTAGAATATTCAATTTACTAGATCATCTTAAACATACTGCAGATGGCCATGATGGCCTTCCTGCTTGGTTTCTTAGAATAACTGCTCCTGGTTATTCCTATGTCCTTTCCCAACTAATCAACCAATCATTAATTCAATCTTTTGTTCCTAGCCAATGGAAAACTGCCATCATACGTCCCAAGGCCAAGATCTCTCATCCAACAAAACCTTCTGATTTCCGACCTATTTCCGTTCTTTCTGTTTTATCTAGACTTGTTGAACGTATAGTAGTCCAGTCCTTTATCTATCCTAGTTTTCAAAGCTTGCCAAAACATATTTCCCTTCATTATCAATTTGCATTTAAACCTACTGGTTCTACCACTGCAGCAATAACCTCTATCATACATCATGCAACAGACCTTCTCAAAAATAATAAATATGTTATCATGATCTCTATGGATTTTTCTAAAGCTTTTGATTCTGTCAGTCACTCTGCCATTGCACACTTACTAGCTTCACTTTCCCTTCCAGACAATATATATAACTGGTTAATTAACTATCTCCAAGACAGGAACCACTATACCATTTTTAATGGAACCAAATCCATCATCATCTCAATTAATGCCAGTGTTGTACAGGGATCAGTTTTCGGCCCCACTGGATTTATTGTCTGTATCTCTGATCTCCATCCTATTCACCATCAAAATCGTCTATCCAAATATGCTGATGATACATACTTATTAATTGGATCCAATTCATTAAATACAGCCAATGATGAAATCCAACATATTTACAATTGGTCTGAAACAAAGAACCTGAAAATCAATCCTGATAAAACTCGGGAAATGGCTATCATCAAACGCAACCAACCCTCACTTTCTGACAACCCTTCAATCACAGGAGTTAAACGGTCAACATCAATCAAGATTCTCGGAGTCACCATCGGAGAAAAATTAACAGTCACTGAGCACATCAATCAACTGATAAAAAGTGGAACCTCCTCCTTTTTTGCACTAAGAACTATCAAAAATCATGGAGCATCTCAAGACTCACTACATCTCATCACTAATGCAACAATCGTATCTAGAACCTTATATGCTTCTCCAGCCTGGTGGGGCCTTATAAGTGGCAAGGATAAATTGCGCCTTGAACAATTCCTGAACAAACTCAAACGATTTGGATATGTTCAAACTATCTCTCCCTCCATAGCTGAGCTTGTGCTCAAAGCCGAAATGGCCTTATTTAAAGCAGCTTTACTCAATGAAAATCACTCAATTAGATGTTTATTCCCAACCAACCATATTACTCCTTACTCCCTAAGAAATCGTCCTCACAATTTTAATCTACCAGATAAAGACTCTCGAAACTTCATATCTAGAATGTTATTTTCTAACTCTTACTAAGCTATTATTAACAATTAACAATTTTAATTCACTTCCTTGTACACCTACAGCGTTATGTCTGTTGTTTCATTAAACGAATATAAACTAAACATAAACATCTGACATCAATTAGAAAAAAAACCTGCGTTGTGTTTGCTTAACTTTCCCAGTAACAAGTTAAAGTAAATGATAAGTAATTTATAAGTAAAAGTTTTAATAAATTTCAAGTAATGTAAACCTTAGAAATATGCACTTTTTGCGCCGTATGATAAGGCCTATGGCACATCTGACATCTTCAAACCACAAAGCAATCGTACAATCAATGTAGTGAAACATTTTGTGGATAACATAATATTGGGTTTATTTTTACTCTGGCAATGAAATATTTTGCGTTACTTGTCTGTAAGAAAGTTTACTTTGCGATACGTGTTTGGCAGATGCAGGCGGTGGGTGCAGTAATGTCGACGTCAAGATCTAATCAAACGAACTGCTGCGTATCTATCTGTGAGCTGTGGACTGTGCGCCGACCATTTTGAGGAGAGCCATGTCATGGGCTTTTGGATTTCATCATCATCATAATCATTATTGTCGTTAATTATCGTTGGTGACTGTTTTACCGTCTTAAATACTTAGTGTAGAATATTTATAAACATTTAAAAACAGTGCTAGATTCAGATTTATTACATGTTTGTTACATCTGTCTGCACAGGTACACTTAAGCATTGGCTCTGAACAGTATTCTGTACAAATTTATAACTCAGTTGGTGAAAGCTTTAATTATAAATCTTTTGTTCCTAATGATTTGTGTGTTTTGCAATGATCTGAAATAGTAATAGGCCTAAGTATTGTGTCTATATTGTATTAAATGTTCTTAGTTAAATAAAGAAACTAAGCACAAGAGGCCTGTAGGCTAGTTATGTATACAAATACTTCAATCCCAATACTAAGTTTTTTAGAAACGGCCATAAAGACATGCAATAATGAAATTAATTTTACCTAAATATATGTTGACAAAACTGTCAAGAGATTGTGCATTCTTCAGTGGTCAGTTAAACTGTACCGAGCAATCATCCAGAGACTGCAAGAACATTTGCTAAATCCCCCTTGTGGAGGACTGTGGTACACGCTGTTGACACCCAACGAGAACTGCAGCTGGTTTGGTTATATATGCAAAGCCTCTAGATTAGACTGGCAGCAGAGTTAATAACTGATTAGGCCTAATAGCCATGGCTAACACGTTGGGACATCAGATTGTGTAACCGTAGGCCCCTAATCAACATTCGACACACACGCACGTATAAAGAATTGATAGAGTGTGGGTCCAATTGTGGCATGTTTGCGTAATGCAAAAGTTCTGCAAAATGAGCTTTAAAACTGAATAAAATGTCATATAAGTTGTAATAGACAATACAGCACATATTAAATATAATTCCTCTACACAGGCAATTGTTATTAATTAAGAAATAATTATTCGTCGATTTTCTTCGCAGAAAGCGCATTGCATTTGCTATCTAAACACGAAGTTCTACGCCTTTGTCGCTGGAGGCGCCACGCTCCATGGACCAATAACTTGTCCAACGGCCTTACATAAGGAGATTCCAGTCCTTTGCATAAAGAGTCCTTGAAACTGAGGTCATTGGTATGCAATTAAGTGGGGACAATTATTAGACTACGAAGACCAAAGATCGTAGATTAGGGCCCACATCGCGAATGGTATGCGCAGCGTACGTCTTCATCTCAACCAAAGTTTTCCAATGGATCTTCATCTCAACCGAAGTTTTCCAATGGATTGTGTTTGGAGCGCGTGCAATTTTACCGGTACTCGCCTTCGTCTCAACTGAAGTGCCAGAAGAAGTAAAATGATTTTAGTTCTGAAAATAATTCCTAATTTCGTTCTTAATTTTAGTTCGGCATATAATTCCTAATTCAATTCCTAATTTCGTTCTTGCAGCTGAAATAATTCCTACTTTTACTTCTACTTTTCGTTAACGAAATCATTTATTTTTACTTCTAATTTTAGTTTTCGTTAACGAAAATATCACTGATTGACCGGCGCCGAATTGACCGGCGCCGAATTGACCGACGCCGAATTGACCGGCGCCGAATTGTCATGGCACCGAACGTACATATAGTAGAAACGGCAGCCACGCAGGGCGCCTTACCATCATGTATAAGTAGAAGCACATGATAGGCCTAACAGTTTTATAGGAGTCGAATATAACTGTTTATACGGCAGTAAGCAGGGCGGCAATCACGGCCTACTATTCATTTAACCACTGCTGCCACCTAGCGAGTGGAAGGCTGAAAAAACCTTATGGGGTCTACAAGGTTCGATCTTGTACCTTCAGCTCTTCACGCCAGTGTGTTATCCATTACTCTAAGGACCCCCTTAGATGGCCCTACTAACGGGATTTCCCATCCCTTTTGGGTCTCCGCCACGTGACCTCTATGAATGTAACTTACCGCGTATACTGCATAACTGTTAGTCAGGGCCGCCAACAGAAATTCCGGGCCCCTAGGCAAAGCATTCACGGGCCCCTAGTGAAAAAAATTTCACCACCTTTTTTGGGAATTCCTCTTACAAAAACTTGACGACCTTTTTTAGGAATTCCTCTTACAAAAACTAAATGACCTGTTTTAGGAATTCGTCTGAAAAAAATTTCATGACCTTTTTAGGGGAATTTCATCCATCAAAATTTGATGATATTTTTCATAAGTTGATTGCGGGCCCGGCCCGGGCCCCTAAAAAGTCGACGGGCCCCTGGACATTCCCCCCTCTCGGCGGGTCTGCTGTTAGTTAATGAATTCAGGAAATAAACAGAATTGAATTGAATTGAATATATAAGAGTGTGTATAATTATATGCAGATACAAGCCAGGGTGCTGGCAAAAGGGATCAAAGAGTCCCATTTGCAACAACTGGATAGGCCACGAGTAACTCTTGCGCTACATAAAAAATTTAGCAGAGGTCTCATGTACATCAAACTACGCACTACAGTATTAAAAAATATGACAAAGCACGTTCGGGAGGCGAGTACGTACACGCTCTCCAGAGGTGAGTAGGCCGGCATACTAAAAAATATATTTAGGCCTATGTGAGGTGAGTATACGCGGTCTCTAGGGGCGAGTACACGCTGTATACCCGCGTATACTCTCGCCTACAGCGCTGCTTTTCGTACGTATTACGTAACACCGGAAGCCTCTGAGACTTGCCGGTTGTCGAGACCTCTATCCCCCCTCCCAATATTTTGGACAAGTTTACGCCAGTGCATGTTTGAGATTGGAGCATCTAGGTTTAAAATTTTCGATCTGTTAATTAAACTGCATTCATTGGATCTATAGCTGACCAAAATCTGTCACTATAGTGGCCCTATGAGCATAGGCGTAATTTGTGGGGGGTACGAGGGGTACCCGTACCCCCCACTTTTTGGACTGGGGGGTACTGTACCCCCACTTTTTAAACAATGTTGATCATTATTTTTTTTATTGTGCCTTCCCAGAGAATGCAGTCTCTGCCAAAGTGCGAAAGTACTAAGATACACCTGTAAACCGAGAGCCAAAATTAATGAGAATAGTGACAGGGAATATGTTCAAAATGGCCACCATGCGGAAGGCGAAAGTGGAGAAGAAATTGGTACCCCCCAGTTTTTAGACCAAAGTATTGGTACCCCCCACTTTTTAGACTAAAGTTACGCCCCTGCCTATGAGGGCCAGTTATGGGCCCAATGAATGTGGCTGTAATCGAACACGTAGTTCTCGAAACTTCAATTTACTGGCTAAAGCGCGAAAGATGGGCCGGACTCAATTCTACATTTGACATCTCTGACACGTCGCAGTTGTATAACATCACTTTTGACTCGTCTGCTTCTTAGTCCACCAACGGACATCGATCTCTGGACAACCCCTCGGATACGACGCAGCGCTCGTGAATAAGCTGGTGCTCTGCGCTTAACTTTACAGCAGAGCTTTAGAAAATTGGAGATTACGATTACGATTAGTAAGTAAGTAAGTAAATATATTCTTTATTAAACGCTAGCAAACGCACAGCGCTTTACATACAATTTTACACAAAGGCGAAAAAAATATAACAGTAATAATGACGTTAGATTATAAATGAAATAAAAGCAACAGAGCCTAACTGTACAGCATCCTACCCAGGAAACTTCATCGGGTAAGGGACTCAAATCTATAGGGAGAACCAGATTATGAGAACGAGGGCGCAAATCATACCCGGTCTTTAGAACAGGAGGTAGAAGGTCGTGGAGGAGGTGACTAGGGTTTTGAGAATGTTCTTAAAGACTAAAGAGATCACGATCAGCTTTTTTGCAAAGTTCCTCAAAAGTAGGAAAAGAAGGAGGGAGGTAGCCGAGACGAACCAACTTACGGATAATTGTGCCCAAATCATGATCAAGTTCCTGCTTGTTGGCAAAGCCTAACCATACCTGGGAACAGTAGCCTACAGCATACGTTTGACAGTGGTAGCCCGTATTACATCATGAAGCCTGGGGCCCGAGGGCCCGTGAGAAATCAGGATACGATGAGCGTAAAGGGATTGTTTAGCCTTTATGCCTAGTTTGTGGATATAAGGAGAGAATCCAAACTTATCGGTTATTTCAATTCCTAATATTTTTATGCAGATACCCTTGGGATTCCGCATATAGGTGGTGGATTGGATTTAAGGATCGTCTTGGGCTTGGTGAAGATAATGTCGCTGGATTTAGAATGGTTGAGATGAAGATTGCATCTCTGGGCCCAGGCATTTATGTGATCAAGTTCTGCAACAGTGGTGGAGATATTAGAAGCCAGTATGAGAAGATAGCAGTCATCTGCATATTTGAAGATGCGATTAAAGTGGTACAGAGGTTTTAAACCAGACATGGCTACAACAAAATTGGTGGGACCCATGCCGGAGCCCTGTATGATACTTGCATTAATTCTGGCCAGGGTCGATGTGATACCATGGAACTTAGTGCAATGGGTGCGATTACTAAGGAGGGAAAGGATCCAATTATGAATATTGATGGGGATGGGTAAGAGGGCCAGTTGGTCGGCCAGGAAAGAGTGTCTGACAGTGTCAAAAGCCTTAGAAAAGTCTAAGGCAACAAGGCGGACATTATGGTTCAGAATCAGTCTTGTTGTCCTCGAGACCAAGGTCTTGGTCTCGAGTGCACTTGAGTTCGTTTTTAAAAGTCTTGGTCTTGGTCTTGAGGTTCAAGGTCTTAGTCTTGGTCTTGGTCTTGGTCTTGGTCTTGAGGCTCAAAGTCTTGGTTTTGGTTTTGCAAGACCAAGACCAAAACTTTTGACAATATGAACATTGAACAGTCATTTAACAAAACGCAAGGATTTTTAAAATTTATCCAATAATTACTAATACGATTGCTTCAGTATTTACACAGTGTCAGTGAGGCTTTACTGTTTTTTGGACATTTATTTTGACTTCCGGTTAGGCCTATATTTACCATGGAATGAATTCAAAACAGACTCACAATTTGTACATTTACATCCGGTACTTGAAAAGCTGCCCTGTGTGCCAGTGAATTCAGCACTGTAGAACGTATTTTTCGCATGGCACAATTTATGAGGCCCCACAGGGCACGTCTTGGTTAGAAAATTCTGAACGAATTGGTTTTTATAAAATGCGACAGGCATTTGGAATAACATTTCGTATGCAGGACTTTTGTAAATACGAATTCAAAATTCCCTGCAGTCTGCATTTGGAGTTGTTTTGTTTGAATAAAATAAAAGATTCATGTTTTAATTAATATACGAGTAGTCCGACTTGACAATTTTTAGTACGGAATAGAAGTCTGGACATGGTTGTGATTTATTGAGTATTTTTCTCGGTTTTGGTCTTGAGTTTCAAAGTCTTGGTCTTGGTCTTGGTCTTGGTCTTGAGGTTCAAGGTCTTGGTCTTGCATGGTCTTGGTCTTGATCGAGGTACAAAGTCTTGGTCTTGGTCTTGGGGTTCAAGGTCTTGGTCTTGGTCTTGAGGTTTTAAGGTATTGACAACAAGACTGTTCAGAATTGAGCGAGCTAAGTATGAAGTCAGTAATAGTAATTAGGCCTAATTAGAAGGCTACCTAAGCCTATTTTTTGCTGGTCAGCACTTGTTATTTATATCGAGGGCGGGCGCCTTGCATGACTGCCATAATTATAACGCGTGTTTAGTTAAGATATTGATAATTGTACTGTCATGTCTCACTGTAATCACAGTATAAGCACAGTATAAATAAGTAATTATTTATACTGTGCTGTAATCTTACTGCGTTTGTCGGTTTGAATTAAGAAAGAAAAGATTATTATTTTTATCAAAGGCTATGCCTGCAATACTTGTTAAGCAGACTTCAAACAGGTGCTTATTGGCATCATCTTATTAGGCACGCCTACAAGGGTCGTCGTCCATAGTGTTTCTCCGTAGAATTCGAGCGATCGTGCTTGGGCTTTAAACCAGTAAATCATTATCTGAAGCATAGCGCATAAAAAGTGGTGGCATTTAATGCATTAGTTCTACGAAAAGTGGAATTCTGGGTTATGTGGTGACGTCACGTGCGCTGGCAAGATTGACGTGGCATAGAAATAGCTGTCGATTAAATATTGTACGTAACTGCGTTAGAAGTCATCATTAAATCTTGCCTTTTTTTATAAGGTTTTGAAGCGGAATAAGAAAGATGGGACTGACCATATCTAACCTGTTTAGCCGTTTGTTTGGCAAGAAGCAGATGAGGATTCTCATGGGTAACGTATTATTGTGAATTTACTGTTGGGAGGCGGAATCATTATACATGTGATAACATATTATCTTCCAACGATCGAATGGTATTCAAATTGATTAGTATGTTGTATTGGCCGACCCACACCTGCGGTGTAAAGTCGGATTATCTGTAAAAAAAATTAATTCGAGGTTTTTGTATACGTGTGAATTTCTGCTGTTGCCGTTCCGCTTTATGGGCGATCGACACTAACCTACAACTCCCTGCAATATTTCCAGCCCAAGTATCCCCACGATCTCTTCACCATCCAGGCAACCGCTCCACCCGATCATCGTCCTATCTCAGTCTTTCTTGACACCCGGTCGCCACTAATCTCAAGTTCTCCAACCGAGCCATATCTAACACAGAACTACGCCTCTAGAACGAACTCCCTCCTGTCTCGGTTCTTCCATCATCATTGCAATCCGT
Organism: Allolobophora icterica; assembly: GCA_963556255.1. Lineage (NCBI taxonomy): Eukaryota > Metazoa > Annelida > Clitellata > Crassiclitellata > Lumbricidae > Allolobophora > Allolobophora icterica. The sequence goes on from OY744608.1 coordinate 46,866,980, forward strand.
CCTCCATCGTCCTTTCATGCTCTTATCTATCACCCCTCGGGCTTTCCACTCAAAACTGAAGTCTCACCTTTTCAAGAACTCTACTCCTCCAATCCTCCACCTTCCAATTCTTGCCCTAAGCGATACCCGCCTTAACAGCTGCTCTGCCTCCTCTCATGACCTGCCCCCAATGTCCCCATGGAAACCGCTTTACTTCCTCTGTACTACTCTTTGGAGAACCCTCTCTGATTTGACGCAGCACTCATGAATAGGCTGGTGCCCTGCGCTTGGCCTTCGAGTGGCACTTTAGAAGTTTGGAGATTACGATTGCGATTGAGCCAACCCTAACACTTACACCATCCATACAACTATAGAATTCTGATAATAACACATTAACCCTTGCAGTAGTTCAGAGTCACACGATCCAACGTTTGTGTGAAAGTTTGGTGATTTATTCATGCGTTTAAATCAGATTTGGGTCTGTGGCAGAGTTACTCAGTTACTCAACGTAGTTAACGTAATCTCTCAGTGGATGTCACCCAATCTTCTCTGCCTTAACCCAAGGTCCAAAACAGAATTCATCATCTTGGTCCTTCTCAATCAAATCAAGAAAAACCTTTCTCAGTCTTTCTCGACTTCTATAACGATCTCCCACCTCAGTTCCGCAGAATCTCGGTTCCTCCATCATCATTCCAACCTGTCCTACATCCTCCTCAGGCTTCTCTATCTATCGCCCCTTCCCTGAGCTTTCCACTCAAAACTGAAGTCTCACCTTTTCAAGAACTACCCTGATTCATCTAATCCTCTGACTTCCAATTCTCACCCTAAACGACACCTGCCTTAACAGCTGCTCTGCTTGTTTCTTGATCTGAACCCCCTGGCAACTGGACTCTGACCTCCTTTGGACTACTGTTTGTAAAACCCCTTCTGACTTGACACAGTGCTCGTGAATAAGCTGGTGCCCTGCGCTTGGCTTTCGAGTGGCGCGTTAGAAGTTTGGAGATTACGAGAGTTTCTTAGGTGATTTCAACTGTGATATCTGATGTTGAGGCATCTATAGCAGAAACCGCTGAGATGCCAACTTTTTTATTTTTTTTATTTCAATTATAAATGCTTTAATGATGACATTATTTGTCTTCGAATAGCAGCTTCCTTGCATGGTAGTTTCTTTCAAAATCAGCTTATGTATGTTAGTATTTATTTTGGATTTGCCAAATATATTGACGTACAGGTTTTCAGCTTGCCATAGATTGCTACGTGAGGCAGAACATCCCTGTGGCAGAAGTTGAACTGCTTATTTCAATTCACAACAGTTTTTCTACTATTTTGTTTCTGTAATATTTAGAATGATGCTCAAAGAATTAATGGCATTAACAGATTTCTGGATCTCTGTGTTATAGTTGGTCTTGATGCAGCGGGTAAGACTACTATCCTGTACAAACTGAAACTGGGCGAGATCGTAACGACCATTCCAACCATAGGTAAGACTTCATTAGTTGCTTCTATAATCTGTTTTAGTTTCATGCTGCTCTTAGTTGTAACTGTAGGATGAGGTTCCTTTTGGCCTGACATTTTAAGTCATGTCACTCCTTAGTTAAAATTGTTAAATATAGGATAAAAACATATTAGCATGCATTTTTGCTGCTAAACCTGGAGATCTACAGACTCTTAGCATATTGACTAACATTTTGTGAAATGCCAGAATGCTCATGTTTGGTTGTTATCTGTTGTTAAAGGGTTCAATGTTGAAACTGTGGAATACAAAAACATCAGCTTCACAGTTTGGGACGTTGGTGGCCAAGACAAAATACGACCTCTGTGGCGACATTATTTCCAAAACACACAGGTAATCCATGATTGATTTCAAACCATTTTTCATCATCCTCTGCATGTTTCACTTCACTGTAGGGGTCCACCGGAAATCGCCTCGGACATTTGCCTCGGCCGGAAATCCCGTTTCCAGAACTAATCGCCTCGGCAAATACCGTAGACGCAAATAGTTGCAAAAAATGTTTTCTAAAAAAAATTTTTTTCTTTAAAAACTTATTCAATAAACTTAGGTATATAAAATTATAAATGTTCAGCCTTAAAACAATTACACATCCATTGAATTCAATTCCATTTTCTTGAAATTATGTAAATTTATTGAATTTAATGCAATTTTAGAAAACTTCACAACTGCACAGAAATGACTAAAATTCAAAATGTATCAAGTACACAAATTTATTTTGATAATTTTTTATTACATGAAAATGTTTTATTTATCTATCGCCCATACCTTTGCTAGGCGAGCGACCAAGGACTCATAAATTATTTGTGTAATTTTTAATTCTGTTAATTAGCTTAATGTTTAGTTTAATTGATTTTAAACTGCAGACAAGTCATTGATATATTGATACTGTGATACGCCTATGCAATCAAGCTTCATGAATATCAAACTGATACCCGCTGATTCGAGATTCGATTCGAATTCGAACCTTTACCTCGATTCGAGATTCAATTCGACTGAAAATTTGTGATTCGCAGGTCCCTAGTATTATGTTTATTAATGTTCCTTCTTCGAATACTGTTTCTTTTAACAATTTCTTTATGTTCATGTTTTATGGTCTGTCGATACCTGAGAATGTGAGATGATCATAAAGATTCTAATTAACTGCACATAGTTAGCTTGTACTTTGGGAAATACTTAGCATGAAAATGCTTAATACAAAATATTGGTTAACATGAGAGGGAAATGGAGTTTGTTCCAGCATCAAAGGTTTTTAATGTAATTTAGTTCCTTTTTCACAAAACTGATCACACCAAAATATGGTTAACGAAAAATGCTGGCTCAGAGGAAGAAACTACAATGCAAAACCTTGGTTGAATACATATCAGCATGTGTGCCCATCATGCATTCACTACACTGGCTGCCTATTGAGCAAAGTTTCGCATCTTAACCAACCGACCTCAGACAAATAGATGCTGCAGTCGATCAGTTGTTTCTGACTCATGATGACCCTGCACATAAACAGTGTTGGGTTTTCTCAGTCACTGGTCTGAAGGTTTAGAATTCTTTGTCCAAATCAGTTCCTTTTGTCAGTTCTTTGATGTCACTCAGGTATAAGACTCTTCTGTTTCAACTTGCACACTGACCATAGACTGGTTCCTGGTTTCCCTGATCTATCAGATTTCAACCTGGCTCTTTCAGTTGATTATGGTTTTTGATTGTGATTTCACTCCACTGATGTCTTGGACATTATAACAATGCTGTAAAAGTCATTAGATTAGATTAAATTAGTCATTTTTATTCTAATTGCGATTTTGGGGTCGCATACTAGTGGCAGTTGAAACATTCATTACTTGCTGTGATATTTGGTTTATACTAGAAACTAGCTAGTTTACAGCATTATGGGAAAATATTTTTAGTGTAGAACAGAATATACGTGTTTACAAGCACTTATAATTTATATGTACTGTGTAGACTGGTAGAATTTTGCTGCCTGAATAACATGGCTTTGTTGCGACTCCTCTTTTGAAGTATCACAATGTTTTCAGCATAGCTTTATTTTTAAAGTTGTAGCTTTAAATCTTTTTAGTTATCTTTTAAAACATTAATAATCCAACAAATTGTCACATGTGAAAGAATTTATGAATTTGCATAGTCTTGTGTAGTTTCTTGAATATGTGTATTGGACACCGTTACAACTGCTACATCCAATGATCTTTGTGTATACAATACAATACCTGCATATGTATAAATTTAAAAACTGGATTTGAAATAAACAGTTGAATAATTTTGCTTAACATGAATTGTTAAAACAAGTCCCCTGCAGTTCATGTTAAACAATTCACATTTCTGTTTTTGCAAGCCAGTGTATATTTTTTAAATCGTTTGATGTGTGATGTTCACATGTCTGTTATTTTCAGGGCCTCATCTTTGTTGTTGACAGCAATGACAGGGAACGAGCAACTGAGGCACGGGAAGAGTTGACCAAGATGGTAATTAGTTTTGCATTTCAAACATGAACTTTTGAATGTAATAAATTCTCTGAGCCAATGTGAACTTTTAATGCAGAAAGATCAACTGATGACAAATCAAGCATAATATTTAAAAAATATGTTTATTAGGCCTAACCGGAGAATTTATGTTTCATTATAATCACAATTTGTTACTCAAGGCATTCACCAGCTACTTTGACATGGCCTTACGGCTGGTGACTGACAAGTCAGTTTTGCCTGAACAAGTACTCAAACATTTTCTATAAAAATAGCTGGTCCAACTATTTGGAACGACCAGTGCTTTTTTTCAAACGGCGTTCCATCACCTTTTTTCAGCTACTAAAAAATAATTTATTTATTTTAATAATAAAAACAATAATTTAGTTATTTTAATTTAATTTCAGTGCTGTGAACTGTTTTCAGTGTTTATTGAGACCCCTCCCAACTCCCAATCCCGTTTTTCTCGAGATTTTAGTCCTTCCATAATTGTTCAGTTCCGGAACTTATTGTTCAGTTCCGGAACCTTTTTTCTAGAAAAAAAGCACTGGGAACGACCTTTCAGTCAATATTCTTAGTGCTTCCAATCTCCTCGCTTTCAAGAAGCTCCTGTGTGCATGTCTTTTAACCTCCAACACATAGATAAAAATGTTTTATCTAATATCCGCTCTGTTGCTTATTTAGTTCCCCTTATGTATAATGTAACGTAACTTAGATTCATTTGTTATGTAGCCTCCATCAAGCATTTCATGGTGCACAGAGGGCCCTACCTTAACGGAACCTCGGTCCCTTCTGATCCTCCCTTTATATCCCGACCTATTACTAAATTGATGTAACATACAGACATTTGATTTGGGAGCAATAAAGTTATGTTTATGTTATAGAGACATTCCAACTCTTGCCAACTATTCCAGTTTCTAGTGCATCATGAAATTGGAAGTTTAAATTGTCAAAATTTTACAGCCAGTCTGGTAATATTTCCCTGTCAGGTATTTTATTGCCGTTATTTATTTGCACGTATTGCAAAACAATTTGTGAAACGGTTACCAACGTACTACTAGTTGCTTTCTGTTGCATTACTTACAAGTGCTCAAAATGTGTAGTTAACTCTGCTTGGGTTTGTATTTGAATTTCAGTTGCAAGAGGATGAACTTCGTGAAGCCGTGTTGCTCATCTTCGCAAACAAACAAGACCTACCAAATGCAATGAGTGCAGCTGAAATAACCGAAAAACTGGGTCTTAACCAACTCCGAGGACGAACAGTAAGGCCGCTGTACTGTTGTATCAATTTACAGGTGTACTGTTATAAAGTATAATGCTAACAGCACATCACCTGGTTACAAATGTAGAGTTGAGCTTTGAAATTTGTGTTGCATTTTAAAATGTATTGCATTATGGCAGCCTGACTGCTTGAAACTGTTGTTAGGGGTCATTGCATAATTAGTTAACGCTCGAGGGTGGGTGGGTGGTGTCCTTGAAAACATTACGTGGGTGGGTGTATGGAGATGAACGTTACGGAATGCTTTTACCAACAGTTAAGTTATAAATGAATTTTAAATTAACATCGAATGACACTTTGGCTATGTGATCGAAGTTCAAACTTCGTGCCATTGATTTAAAACTTAACTAAAAACATGCATTTAGTATAAATCAACACTAAGTTTATGTTTAATACACTGTCACGGTGCAATCGAAGTTCAAACTTATTGAATATTATCTGCCATTAATTGAAACCTGAGGATAAATAAAAAATGCACTACATAAATTTATGCAGTCATAGAACAAATTTCAAACATTTAAAATTTATGCCCTACAAAAAGCTGAGCAATATTTGTATTAATAATTATCGAAGTGCTCAGACTAGGCAAATAATTAATCTTAATTTTGATTATTTATATTTTAGTCCATGAAACTTTTCAGCAGTGTGTAAAACTTTTTACTCTTGGCGTAAAACTTTAAAAAACAAAATTGCTTGTCAAACATCACTGTCATTTATATAAATAAAACATTCTGTATATTTTAGGCCTACTGTTAAATTCTGTTCACATACTATATTAAATTCGCTATAAAATATGAATTATGATTGTGCGTTCACATAGTAAATATAAAATGATTTTTCGTAACAATAAATGCGTAACACTGGGGTGGGCGGGTCTAGGGAAACGTTGCAAATCGTCATTTTGAAAAACGGTCACTTTCAACATTACATAATTATGCAATGACCCCTTACAAGCTTGTATATTACAGCTAATTGCGAAGCCTGTAATCAACTCACAATGGCCACGTAATTATGCAATGACCCCTTACAAGCTTGTATATTACAGCTAATTGCGAAGCCTGTAATCAAATCACAATGGCCACGTAATTATGCAATGACCCCTTACAAGCTTGTATATTACAGCTAATTGCAAAGCCTGTAATCAACTCACAATGGCCACCTACCTGATATTCAGCCAGTTCAGTGGTTCGGTTTCAGTGCTATCTTTACAACAAAAGTTCTGTTCCACTAGCATAAAGCTTTGATGCCTTGTATATTACTAATGCAAAACTGCATTCTCAAATCATAACCAGAAACCACACCTAAGTTGCCGTCAATACATTGACTATCTACAGTCACTGGCAGGCAAGATCCACAGACCAGAAGACAGGCTTTGCTGAATTGTTTTGTTTGGTCCTAAACAATAAACCTTACTCTTCCAGACAATTGTTTGGTTGTGTGCCTTAGTATTTCTGTAACTCATAGATGAATCCTTTTGTTTTTATTTTTTTCAGTGGTACATTCAGGCCACCTGTGCCACACAGGGCAATGGATTGTATGAAGGCCTTGACTGGTTGTCTCAAGAGCTTTCCAAGCGCTAATATGGCCAACACTGTCATTTTCCACACTGTAAATAAAAACTGCATCGCATGGCCATGTCTCAGTGAAACTCATAGGAATTCTTTGGTTTCATTTATAACCACATGTGCATTGCTGTGTGATAGAGTTGAAACTGAAAAGTTGAATTCAATCTGGCTTGGTGACCTGAATAGACTTCTTTTTCTCCAGTGCAGTTGTGATTTCTGAATTATGACGCTCACTGCAGAATGTTGTGCTGTGTAAAATTCAGTATAAACTTTAACTCTGTTATATTTCCAAATTCATTTTTCAATTCCAAACATTTATTAGCTATTAACAATTTCCTCTAATCTTGAAATAATCTGTATATTCCTTTCTAACAAATCTCAAATCTTCTAGCTAATGCTGTTTGCCGACATGTAAAATGTATGTAGTTTTATTAGGCTATAGCCCTACAAGGTGCCAAGTGTTGATGCAAGGGTATTGATATATTTCTGTTATTAAGAACTGAAGGCTGTGTAGGTAATTGCTTCAATGTTCACTTGCATCTGAATGATGAATGAATTCATTATTACTCAATGTGACATGGTTGTGTGACCAGTCAAAGTTGCTTTGTGAAATATTTTGGTCCAAAGTCAGAACAAAACACATACTGAATAACAATTTGAAAACTTAATTACAAGGACTTTTGATGTTGGTTGGGTGTTGTGAGTTTGCAATATAATCTGTCATAAATTCAACATGCTATATGTATCAATGAAACCGCATCAGATTTGTATTTGTGTTCAGTCTTTGACAAGCGTTCTTGTCGTTCAACTGCCATTATATTAAAAAATACTTTGTATGTTCATTACAGAGATGATTATATAGCACCCCTTCAACGCAACTACTCGGAAGTGCCCACAACCAGCGCGTCTGATTTGAAAATAGTAGGCGGGTTGAAAATCAATCGCGCTGGGTCGAGTAGGCGAGCGATGCGCGGTCGACCTTGGGGGCTTTTGTGTCCAGCATATTTTATGTATCGCATTCGTTCGTGTATCTGCATATAATAATCATCTAGTAGGCCTATCCCAATTCAAATTCTGTTATATGAGTAGGTATCTTGAAGAGGCGCTATATAAATTCTCAGAATAAATGAATGAATGAACATTCACTAGAAACCTACCATTGACGTTAGATGAAGTGCTGATTTCACAACGTTGGTTGAGCCTTCAACATACGTTGAACACTCATTTTTGGCTTGACCTTCTCAGCCGGTAATCCATTCGAATTTTATCGGCGTGTTTTCTGCAGGACTTGCAGTATATTTTGTTCACAGTCCGACAGTTTTCTAATTCGGCTACATCAACATCGAACGAGTCGCCTAATTTCCACGACAGACACGTGCTCAACTGTAGGCCTACATTATTATTCGACTTACATGTACTCATCTTCGCAGCCATTGTTGTTTAAGATAATTTCCGAAATTGGTGCTGTTATGGATGATGTCACGCGGCGTGAGGTGTCAGCCGTTTTGTTATGGCCAATCATATTGCACGAAATTGGAGTGATCAGTCAGCAGTAATTAGGACAGGTCACGGCACACATTCACTGCTGCCGCAAGTAAGTAGGCCCTAAATTAAAGTAATCTCTATTAGTTAAAAAAATAATGGTCTGGCTCCAGGTTCGTCTATCGTCTTGGAGTCTAACTCGGACTCAGTGAGCGACGACCGACTGTCACCGACGGTGAGAAGCCTTCGTCTAGGCGAGCGACCATGGAGAGCGATTGATCGCTCTCCTTAAATCAGACGCACTGCCCACAACCCGAGCACAGGTGAAGAGAGCAGTCTTAAGATGAGAATAGAAGTGTAAAATGGACCTTGAGCGCCAGAGGAAGGCCAGTCCAGTCCGATGGGGCGAATAACAGAGAAGGCACGGGTTCTGTCTAATTAATGGAAGTATGGGCAAAAGAAACAAGAAGTACACCTGTTCAGCTGAGCGGTGGCCCCAAGCAGCAGAGATCTTGGAGGTAAGAAGGGCAAGGCCCAGCAGACGGCACCACACCAGGACAGCTATCCTATATATAAGGTCTAAAGAGTCTATTAACTGAAAGTCTATTGAGTGACTTGTAATTATGACCTGAAATACCAGAAAGCAGCAGAAACCCACATGTGAATCTTGTATAAAGAAATTTTTAATTGCAGAATGTTGTGCTGCCTAGACTACAAATATTGTAACACTAGCATTAACTTTGACTTAACTTGTCCTGGACAACTTCTCATTTTTAATGCAACACATTGGCAAAGGTTCACCAGTCACTCTAATACAGAGTAAAACGGGGAGGCGACCTGACCGACGTCTCTGATGAGCGTAGACTCGGATCCGACGTGGGCTGGTGAACCAAAGTCCTCCGTGCCCACCTTCTCGTGGTGCGGACCGTTGGTACCCTTCCTAGGAAGGGGAACGAACGGGCACGGCAGGCAAAACCAGGGGAAGGCAATGGCAAACCACCTCTGTTAACTTGCCAAGAAAATCGTCATGAGACACACCAAGCCAAAAACGGTGATAGTTGCGAATGGTGGGACTCCCAGGCCGGAACGTGACTTAGAAGCTACTGGGGAAGAGCAAGACGGAGAGTCAAGGGCCCCTCGATCTAATGAAGCAACAGGACTAAAGCCGAAAGGACGTCTAGTGGTGGATCGATTCGGAGGGGAAAGACTCAACCTGAGCTGTAAGCAGAAAATGAAGTTGGGCACATGGAACGTGCGAAGTATGCAGAGCGGAAAGATGGACGTGATACAGGGAGAGATGAAGAAATTGGACATAGCAATCCTAGGATTAAGTGAGACAAGGTGGAAGGGACAAGGACATTTCAGTTGGAATGGATACAGGATAATAATGTCAGGACAAAAAGAGAGAGGAAGAAATGGAGTAGCAATCATGTGTGACAAGTCAAGCACAAATGCGATAATGGGATATGATACAGTGAGTGATAGAATTTTGAGTGTAAGATTCAGAGGAGGAAAGGTCAACATAACCATTATACAGGTATATGCTCCAACATCGATATCGTCAGAAGAGGAACATGAGGGTTTTTACACCAGCCTGCAAAGTACAGTGGACAGAACTCCGAAGGGCGACGTACTAGTGATCATAGGTGACTTCAATGCGAAGGTGGGTCAATGCACCGGAGGTGATGGAGACACATTGGGTAGTCATGGCCTGGGTGAACAGAATGAAGCAGGGGAAAGACTTGTTGAGTTTTGCAAAGGGAATGGCTTAGGAATTATGAACACATGGTTCGAACAGCCTAAGAGAAGACTGTACACATGGACGTCACCGAATGGGAAGCATAGGAACCAGATTGACTACATACTGATAAACAAAAGATGGAAAAGCACAATAAGAGATGTGAGAACAAGGCCAGGAGCGGACTGTGGAACTGACCATGAGCTATTGGTAGCAACACTGAGAACGAAATTGAAAAAGATAAAGAAAGGAGATCGATTGATCAGATACGACTGCAAGGGTATCACACCGGAATACAGGATGGAAATAAAGAATCGGTTTGAAGTACTAGAGAGAGATGAGATAGAAGAGGAAGAGGATTCGAACAAACTATGGGAGAGGATGAAGAAAACAATAGTCGAAGTCGCAGATAAGCACATTCCAAAGAAGAAGAAAATCACAACAACGACATGGCTATCGAGAGAAGCCTTATGCATGGCGGTTGATAGGAAGGCTGCAAAGAAGGCAGGAGAAAAGGATAAGGTAAGGGCACTGAACAGTGCCTTCCAAAAACAAGCACGGAAAGATAAAGAAATACATCTAAACGAATTATGCAGAGAAATGGAAGACGAGGGAAGGAAGGGACGAACCAAGGAAATGTTCTCAAAAGTAAAGACAATCACGGGAAAATTTGCACCTAGAATGGGCTCAATGAAGGCAGGAGATGGAAATGTAATCTGCGATGAAGAAGGGATAAAGCATAGATGGAGAGAATACACGGAGGAGTTGTATAGGGAAGACAAACGAATCAAAAAAGAACAAATTGACGTAACAGAGTATGAAAAGGAACCGGAGGTCATGGAAGCGGAGGTAGAATGGGCAATCAGACAACTCAAGGACAATAAGGCACCCGGTCAAGATGGGATACCTATAGAACTGATAAAAGCAGGGGATGATGCGATGATAAAAACAATAACAAAATTGTGCAATCAAATATGGGCAACTGGAGAATGGCCGGAGGACTGGAAGAAGTCGATCTTTATACCTATATTCAAGAAAGGAGATGCGAGGGAGTGTGAAAATTATAGGACGATAGCAATGATATCACACACTAGTAAAATATTACTGAAAATAATTCACAAAAGAATGGAAGGCACAATTGAAAGAGAACTTCCGGTGAACCAGGCAGGGTTTAGGAAATCTCGTGGAACTCGAGACCATATAGCCAACATGAGGTGGATAATGGAGAGACAAAGGGAGTATGGACAGGAGGTTCACATCTGTTTCATTGACTATAGCAAGGCATTTGACTGCATTAACCATGATTTAATGTGGAAAACCCTGCTTGAAATGGGAATTCCGAAACACCTGATAATGTTACTAAAGGGTTTATATGAAGACCAGATAGCGGTGATAAGAACAGAATACGGAGACACTGACAATTTCAGAATCAAGAAAGGAGTGAGGCAGGGATGCATCTTGTCTCCATTCCTGTTTAATCTATATGCTGAAAGAATAATGAGAAAGGCAGAACTGGAGGGGGCAATTGAGGGAGTAAAAATCGCTGGAAAGACACTGAATAACCTTAGATACGCGGATGACACAACATTAATGGCAAAAAGAAAAGAGGATCTGGCAGAACTGATAAGAAGGGTCAGGAGAGAAAGTGAAAAAGCTGGTTTATACTTCAACATAAAGAAGACAAAGGTCATGACAACAGCAGATTGGGATAGTTTTGAGATAGACGGAGAGGAAATAGAGGTGGTAGAAAGCTTCACATTCCTAGGATCACTGGTTGGAAAGGAGGGAAAGTGTGATCCAGAAATAAAACGAAGGATTGCTATAGGGAAAGCTGCAATGACCGGACTGGAAAAGATATGGAAAGACAAACATGTGAGCATAGAAACCAAAGAAAGGCTCGTGAGAGCACTAATCTTTCCTACGGTACTGTACGGTTGCGAGACGTGGACAATGACAAAGAACATGGAAAATAAGGTTAACGCTTGTGAAATGTGGATATGGAGGAAGATGCTGAGAATATCTTGGACTGAGAAAAGAACGAACGAATCAATACGAGAGGAGATTGGAGTTGAGAATGAAGAGTCGTTAAAACAAACTGCGACAAGAATGAAGCTAAGGTTCTTTGGACATGTTATGCGATCTGATGGTCTGGAGAAGGAAATGATGCTGGCGTGCGGTGAGGGGAGGAGAAGACTGGGTCGCCCAAGGAGGAGATGGATGGATGAGATACAAGATGTAACTGGCATGAATTTGGCGGAATTGAGAGACTTGTCATCGAATAGGAGACGGTGGAGTGTGTTCACCAGGACGATCGCTAGAGCTCCACGAGCTGACAGCACAAGGTGACAAGGTGACATTGGCAGTATAAAGGCCCTTAGGAAAAACTCAAAAAAGACCAACCACGTGACTCACTGTAATTGTAACAATTTACTGCTTATGGGGAGCTCATACACTGATGGGGCGAATAATAGGGAAACCGCAGAATAGACTCAGTACACCTCATTTTGCCAGACTTCCAGTACAAGTTTTCTTATAACAGACTTAATGCAAGATTCCTTATAGGAAAAATCAAGATGGACTCTTAGCAGATAACTTATGCTGGTCACAGTTATACCGTTATTCACCAAATAACTGCAATGCTGCTTTTGAAAAATGTGCAGGGATTGGTGCTTTGCACAAGTTAATTACAGTGAAAATTGACAGCACAGGTGTAATTTAGTTTCCACTTCTTTGAAACAAATGTGATTTATACAAAGCCTCAAAACCAAGTTTTGTACTTAGAGTAAAAGAAATACAGACAAATTAAAATCGTTCATGACAGATTTGTTTAGAAATTTAATGTACAGCAACACTCAAATGCTCTTATGTTAAGCAATAGATTCGACCATAGGAAAAGTTTTATATCATGTTGCTCAAGAGTTGTAAAGGCCACTAGTTTACAAATTCGTAAGTCCTTTCTTATTGCTATTCTGTTCAGATTAGTACCTTTTACTACAACTAACACTTTCAGAATAAGTTTTCAATCTTAGTGTAATTATATGCAACTAATAATTTAATTTACAAGTTCTTGTGGATGCTCGTGAGTCTGGCTGTTTCTACTTGTTACAGTCTGGCCTAAGAAAAAACAAAGGCAAATGTAAAACAGTTGTATTAAGTAATTCTCTGCTTCAAACAGCAGATTTGGGAAAATGATTAACAGAAAAACAAAACAAAAACCTTACCAAACAAAATTTATCAAGCAATGATTACAGCTGCAAGAGAGTGCAAACCAACTGGCAATTGAAACTCCCATGGCCCAAGTGACTAATGCATTAGCCATGTGAGTTAATGTACAAGGTTCAAATCCTACTGCAGCAAGGGAAATTGACAAATTGTTTTGAGTTATTTATTTGTAATAATAACGGATAGCCACATCAGCCATACAATATATTCTGGTGGCTGGATTGTTACAGCTTTAGTTTAGGCAGGAAGGCTTTGATACCTATAAATTTACCTAAGATAATGAAGACTACAAGTGAAGTTGATCCATGGAAGATTTGCCTTTCAGAGGCTCTACGATTTAGGTCAGTAAAATTAGGCTAACATATAATGACAATGACATTATGGTACAAGTAAACTTCAGTGACCCATAGATACATTTGCATCATCATTCTCAAACCTACAGCAGCAGGGAAATAAACATCTGTTGCTCATCAGAAAACTTGAGTATCTGTCATAGAGTGGCCCCATTACTTCGATACATCTGTTAGCCAATAGTTTGAGAACGACTGAAATGCCTTCGCAATAAGCAAAACTTCAATAGAAGTAAGTAAGTTAAATAAAACAGTGTTTGCATTGGCTGCGGCCAGGCCATCAATTGTTATTCGATAAAATTGGATCGAAATACTGAAGTTTGATATAGCAAAGTTACACTGAATGCATGCAGAATTGCATATATACATTTATACAAAAGTACTTACTAAGCTAGTGGTGGAGCTGGAAGGATTATAACAGTTTCCTATAAAAGCAAGTGCAACAGAACAGATTAAACAGTTTCCGCAAGTATGATGCCACATGTGCAGACAAATGGTGTTGTCAAGTTGACCACATTTTTCTCAAGCATGTTATTTTTTATCAACTAGTGGCAGTGGGGTTTCAGGATACTAACAGGACAGTAAAGGCCTAGCGACCATTCTACTGCAGTGACATGCTATGACCATTTGCAGGCTGTGAAGAATGTCACCCTCCACATCCGGTGGCAGATGGATGCCTGGATGCAGTACCTTCTACCACCTGTGAGGGACTGCTTTTGTTGCTGGGGTTAAAGTGTTGCTTGCCCCACTGCTCCCTTCTTCTCTCTTCTTCTTCAGGAACAAACAGTCTGCTATCAGTTCTAGATGTGAATCCATCAGTTGGGCTATGTGTGTCTGCTGTTTGCTTATTACCTTTTTGTTCTTAATAACTGTCACATCTGTTAGGCTGGTGGATGCAGCACTTCATGAGGTACTAAAATGTGCTATATATAGTAAGTGTCTAGATATATCCACATTATACAATATATACAAACAGCTGGACATTTATTTTCTTCATACTGGAAAGTATGTCCAAATTTAGAAGTTTTGTTATATCAGTGACTTACAATTTTGGTAGACCAGTGAGAATTCCACAAATTATAATATTTCATGCATTTATATACACCCATTACTAAATAAATTAACTTATATAAAAAAACTGCTTGTTGAGAAATGGCGCAAACCCTACACAACGAACTTCTCACCAGAGGCTTGAACCCATGACTAACAGAAACACATTTATTACAGGAACTAAATACACACGTATGATTAAAATAATAAACTAATCCACAGGCTTCATAATACCTGGAGATCTCCGGTGCTTTCAGCTTGGAGGGTGTGGGTAGCCCTGAAACTGGTCGAGTTCTCGATATGGAGCCTGGAGTGGTTCCTCCAATTGATGCACGAGTTCCACTACACCCAGCAGGAAAAAGCATTTATAAAATCATGAATGCAGCATTATACACTTACACTGCACAGTTAAACTAGAGATCAAAAACAAGGTGGAGCTGGAAGCCCAGGTACCTGTCCAACCATTTCTAGAAACTAATAGGTGTAATGAGCCATGACCCAACAGTCTTGGACACCAGAATTGCAGCCATTGTTGCCTCTGCTCAAGCAGCAGCTGAGCTAAGGCTGGAGTCAGCACAGACCCATCAGTACATATCATGTCCACAGGCAATTGCAGCAATGATAAATTCAACTGCTTGGATCAGCCATGCCTGGCTGCAGGACTTCGAGCCACTCACCACTGTCATGTATTCAGGCAGCTGTGTGCAGTTGGTACTGTTTTTCTCCCAAGACAACAAAGTTAATGAATATTATCAAATAATTTACATACACTCATAAATTAAAAACTAAGTTTCGTTAACTTATCTGTTTTAAATAAAGCACTATATACAGTATATTCCTATACTCAATATCATGGGTAACTTTGAGTGGGATTATTAACAGTAAGTACTGTAGTACAATGGCATCATAAAAATATCAAAGAAGGCACTAAACAAGTGTGGAAAATCTTTAGAAAGTACAATACTTTTCATTTCAATCAATTTTTACCACACGTAAAGAAAACATCACACATGATTCTGCCTTTGCCATAAATTGTGCTGATTAGTGTTCCATCTAAAATGACCGAAGCAGAGGTCGACATTACTTATCCAATGACGGAATGGAAATAGGTACCCGGGCCACATTTTACTGAAAATATGACGTATGTAGCAACAATACATACCACGTACCAGAGGTAAAATATTAGCAATAAAATCTTGGTGTAAAGTTGTAACATTCCAGCTAGTTTTAATAAGATTTTACTTCGTGCAAACCAGTGATATTTCAGTTAACTGAAATAGAAACTGAAACGAAAATTATGAATTTCCGTTTAACGAAAACTGAAACTGAAACGGAATTTATTTGCAAAACGGAAACTGAATAGAAACGGAAATGAAAATGTCAAAACTGAATAGAAATAGAAACGATAATTAATTCCGAACGGAAATTGTTGAAAATAAGTACAAATTTTCTGCGTTTGTATTGGGTTTTAGTTGGGCTAAATCGCTGACTACGTAACTCTATAGGTTTGGGCGGACCATTTATTCTGGTTATTATTCGATATCCATGCATCGAAATCTATGTTGTCTACTTGTCTGTTAGAGTTGGGTTGCTAAGTTTTCCATTGAGAATTAGTTTATCGCGACTATTGGCTGGATGCAAGCGCGAAAGCGGTTTGGCAGTATTTTGCTTATGATGAGAAAACGAAAGAGTTCGTGTTTAGTGAAAGTTGGATCAGACGTTAACAATAAACCATGTGGACTGCAGCTTGTCGGCAAGAAATCGACTAATCTGAAGGTAAAATATCTATCATAATAGTTCGAAAGTTGCGTTTGTCACGCCTTAGGCGGGAGTGTTACTGGGCCCGGGCCGCAAATTAGACGGGCCCACAAACAATAGACGTACAGACGTACAGACGCACAGCCAGACAGACACCTCTTCACATTCCCTAATTCATCTAATCCTCCGTCTTCCAAGCGTTCTCTAGGTCAGAGGTTCTCAAACGGTGGTACGCGTACCACTATTGTACCACCAGGTCGCAAAGTGGTATGCGAAGAAATAAAAAAACATTTCTATGAGTTTATGCCCATCTTTATCAATTTTTCCAATCTTTCTTTGATTAGCAATTAACTATTGAAGCCATTATTCTACGTAACCGTAATTGTAATCTCCAAACTTCTAAAGTGCCACTGGAAGGCCAAGCGCAGGTCACTCTATTACGACAGCTATTCACGTCCACCATGCGCTTCTGTTTCTTTAAATTTTCTATGAGTTTTACCCATCTTCTTTCTGTGTCCACCATGCGCTTCTTCTTAAAAGTTTAAATTTCTCTACGCTAATATTCGATTTTTTACCTGGTGGTACAATAAAAATACAGTTTGAGAACCGCTGTTGTGTGTCAACGCAAATATATCTATGTAGAAACTGAAACTGGAATTTTCCAGAAACTGAAACGAAAACTATTTTAAAACTGAAACTGTAATAGAAACTGAAATTATTTCAAAACTGAAACTTGAACTGAAATAGAAATTACGAACCCAAAACTGAATAAAAACTGAAACTGTAATTATTTTCAAAACTGAAATATCACTGGTGCAAACTACCATTAAGTCTCACACAAACAGCATACATAATTTACCTTGGATGTATTCATGAGAGATAAAACTGATATTCACAAATAATGCAAGGAATTCATCTCACATGTGCTTGTGTTATGTTACATGAATGAATTACCTGGCTTTCTTAGGTGTTTCTTGTCCGGCAGATGTGGCATTTTTCATCTGGAAACCAGTTGTATCTTGTGCCAAGACCATGGTGTTCATTCCTTTCATTGGACCAACTGCCTTCATTGGACCAACTGCCTTCATTGGACCTTGGCTTATGCCATTCCCATTGAGACGGCTACGAACAGCAGTGAGGATCTTGCGTTGTGCAGTTGTGCCAATCAGATCAAGATTTGAAGAAACAATTTTTGATGCAGACTGTGGGTTGTTTTCAGCACTGGTGCTATCAGAAGATGGAACCTTTGTTTCTGCTCTTGGTATCTGGAAATTCAGTCTGCTAAGGTTCAATGGGCCGCTTTGCTGGGTGCCACTTGATACTTGCTTGGAAGCATCTGTGGCTCCTGATATAGAATCATTAAATTGTGCAGTAGAAGAACTGGTGAATCCTGGCCGAGATAGTTTCGACAAACTCAACTGAGGAAGTCGTGATGTGGCTACAACCTAACAGGTAGTCAGTTAACACAAAAAGCATTACCTGCATTGTAAGGATGATGGTACCCTACATCTGAATATGCACTTCAAGAAGCCACATTTGGATACAACATGTATTTTTTAGCAATTCAAAGCTGAATAGTGGCCTACATCTGAACAGAACATACACTTCTCACAGACCATACCAGAACATGCATCATTCCATTTTTAAGCCTTGAGCCAGCAGGAATAAAAAACATCTGCTGTTCATCATCAGCTAGGCAGAGCATCAGTATAGTCACAAAGTCATCCTGTAACTATGATACATCTGCTAGCCAACAGTTCGATAGTTGGTAATAAGTGAAACTTCAATTTGTGCAAGTTTGAAAATTTAGTTATGTTTGTATGTGTTTACATAAGTTGTGGCCTGGCCTGCAACTGCTAATCGACGTAGCTTGAAGTTAAAAACACTGAATTCAGTATACCAAAGCTACACTGTGTATAATGGCAATAAGTTTACCATGCAGCTTAAGCCAATAGAATCATTAAAAAACCTGTAAATGCCATCACAGCCAGTGAATCTGAAGCTCGGTTCTGCTCACAAATGCAGGAAACAGTTGACACAAGTGATACCTTGAGCAGTGTCTCTGATTCAAGTGACTTCAACCTTAGATTATACTGGGTGTTCTTATAAGTAATACCACCATCTAGCATTTAGTTACTGCTTTAAAAATGTCCACAAGACAATACTGGGTGCATCAGAAGTTATTAGTGGTGGTCATTGCAGAGATTTTTGTGTTATATTATATTGTATACATCTCGATTTCAAAACAATAAATGAAAGTTCAGTTAGGTAACTACAAGTACAAAACTGAATTCAACAACAAATGACTGTATAATCAAACCTTGATCTTTGGAGCAGGTAGTTGTCTCTTTCCAGTCAACTGATTCGAGGTAGAAGAGTCACCTGCACCTGAAGCAATGTTCAAGTTATTACTGAGCTCAACCTCTTCCTGCATTGTTGAACAGAACCGCTTCATCAGAGGACTTCTTCCTGCCACCTGGTCTCCTTCACACTTATTATTGTCAAACAGGCAAGAGTTCAGACTGTCAGGAATCTGCTGTTGCTGTGAAAAGAGGAAGAAAACGCAGGCACAATTCACAATTCCAAAACAAAAGAATTGAAAACAATGCAAAAGCATAGTGGAATACAACTAACACACCATGCCACATATATCTGTGTTTTACTTTTAAAACCTTGCAAATTTTCAAACTCAAGTCAAAATGAGGTATTCAAACCAGGTTTCACAGCTGGAATCTTTCTACATTCTTACACAGTTTGAAGAGGTTACTGAAGTTATGCCCAAACACCAGATTCCTCTTGCCAAAACTTTATACATGTTATACAAGACTAATGGCAGAGCGGTTTCTCTGCAGCATGGGGTGACCCAGTGCTTCATTGCAGCATAGATAACTTTGTATTATTCTGGAATAGATTGCTTAATAAGCTGCAACAGCTCCTTAGTTTTCTTTGCCTTTATTCCACCAGTGGCTAAAAGCCACTTCTTTAAACAAGGCTTTGTGGTGGCACACTGCATGGAGTATTGCTACTGGCATCTTCTTAATTTAGAAACTTCCTTTACACTGAACTGGAACACTTAATTAAGGGTAGACATTTTCCAATTTAAGTCATGTATTGTATTTAGAACCCTATACATGACAAAGGGACTCTGGTGTTAGGATACGATCCAGTCAGCCTCCAAGTGGTGCTTCAAAAGATATCAAATTCAGTTAAGATTGCAAACTGCAAAAAGAAAGGTTAACTACTTACTGGAGGCCTCTGAACGGAGTCTCCAGTTTGCCTGAGTGTCGATGACCTCTGTAGAAATGACCCTCTAGCCAACCTTGACTGATGGTGCGAATTCAGACCCAGACGTGAAACAGATTGTCTCACTAGCTTCCTCTCCGCTGCCTGGGTAGTTGACAGTGGTTCTTTGGTCTCAGTACCCTCGAACTTAACGACTCCATTCTCATCACAAGACAGCCGCTTCTCAGCAGGCAGGATCTTTGAAAAGTTTGAGAGCACTTCATCCAAAGGACTAAATGTCAAGGCTGGAATGCTGGAAGGAGGGCTTGCTACAGGCTTCAATGCTGACTTGGCCAGATCACTAGTTCCAGTTGCAATTTGAATTCGGCAGGACACTGTAAAAGCCTCCTGACACAACTGTGCCATCTCATTTGCTGTTAATGGGCTGAGAGGCTTAAACTTTTCTGCCACTTTTTCTTCCTCAGTAACATTTGTGGCAACACAGATTTCCTTATAGCGGACAGGACCAAAAAATATCTCCTCTTCATCATCTGAGAGTTTAGGTAGATCCTTTGAAGATTCACTAAAGTAAACATTTTTAAAAACAGTAGCAGTACATTCGTTTAATGACCCTCTAGCCAACCTTGGAGTGCATTCATTAAATGTATATTCACTAGATTCTGGGGTACAACTGACAAATACCTAAGCCAGAAGAGAACATCAGTGTCAATGCACAGGCTTAATCTGCAAATGCAGTAAAAACATTTAATCATATTTTTAGCTTGGAACATTAATGTAAGCATATTTATACCCCTTGGAATATTTCAGTTAAACTTTTTTATACCAATACCAGACTAACACTATCATCCTTGGAATATTTTACCAAGTGTTGTATAGGTAATGCCAATAAAACTAAATAAGTTATTTTGTTCTTCCCAAATCCAACAGTACAAAGTGTTACAAGTACACAGATATGGTTCCTGCAAGGTTATTGGCATTTGTCAACTAGTAAGCCACTTCATGTACGGTATATATGTGGCAGACTCGTAGAAATGGTGCTCGGTGTCCAGGATGGCCTATACTACGAGCGCTATACGATAACTTTCCAGGTTCGCCTCTCTACGAAAATCATCACATATATTTCAGGCGTGCTTAATAGCACTTTTTTACTATTCATCCACACATAAATAGTCATCTTTTAAAGATGAATATAAATGCAAATATGTATATAGCATCCTATTTTTAGAGGTGCCATAAAAATATTCAGTATATATACAAATAAAAATAGTAAAAGAAACTCATTTGTGACAATAATCTACTCTGTTGAATTGCAAATTCAAATTTTAGTGTTTATATATGTATCAACAATATGACAATATAAATTCACTTGAGTAGTTATGAGTGGCTTGTTTAATTTCATCATATAAACTGTGATTCAATGGATTCACTCTTAGACAAGTTTAAAACTTCTGTCATGAAAGATTAAGCTTTCGAATGTTTTGATACACAAACAAGTACACATCAGAAGTCTGACATGCTAATTACTGTTGAATATCTTATCTTATCTTATCTTATATGATTATTTATAAAGCGCCTCTCACAGCATAGACTATTCAGAGGCGCTCCCAGCGTGTCAGCCCCGAGGGAAAAGAAAGGTCTTTAGGCAGCGGAGAGAAGAAGGCGAGATCCCAAGCAATATCTTGCTACGGAGAGGGGGGCAGGTCATTCCAAAGGGAAGGGCCAAGGATGGCAAAAGCACGATGCTGAGCCATCGAAGTCCTTGCGCGAGGGACAAGCAGATCAAGGCGGTCAGCAGACCGAAGAGGGTGGGAAGACAGAGCAGATAGAGGTTTGCGCATTAGGTCACAGAGGTATGTAGGAGCTTTTCCCAGTTGAGTCCTAGAGACCAGGAGAAGAACCTTGTATTGGATGCGGGAAGCAACAGGAAGCCAGTGAAGTACATCAGTCATAAAGGTAGTTATGTGAGAGAAGCGAGGAAAACGGGCAATGAGCCTGGCAGCCACATTCAGAACAGTCTGTAGAGATGAAAGGCGCGCTTTAGGGAGCCCAGCAAACAATGAATTGCAATAGTCAATGCGGCAGCAGATGAAGGCATGGACCATAGTAGTGAACACTGAAGGAGAAACTGATCTTCTTACAGCCCTCAAACGCCTCAGATGATAGAAACAGGAACGTGTCAGGTGGGAGAGGTGTTCAGAAAACGAGAGGGTACTATCAAGGGTGACACCCAAATCCCGAACACTGGATGAAAATGAAAAAGCAGGGTATATTGACGACAGAAGTGGGATATCAAGTTTAGAAAGTTGCTGTTTAGTGGCCAACCAGATCAGTTGGGTCTTAGAAGGTCTTAGAATATCATCAGACATAATGATGTACCTGAGCTCCAAGAGCAGTCATTTAACAGTTATAACTTTTCAAGCAAGAATTCATCACTTTAACATTATCATTCCATATCATATTTTTATGTTGCTCTTTGTTTCACCATATAAAATAAAATTCAGACAACTGTTACAAACCAAGCTATTGCTAACCTGAAACCAAATCTTACATAGATCTCTAACGTGAAACCAAATCTTACCTGGAAACACTCTCAGGTGACACAGGTAGATCAAAGTCAAAATTTTCCTCCTCAAGTAACTTCACAATGTCTGACACTAAATTAACACAAATAGTTCTGCATGCAACATCTGTCTTAAATTTATGCACTGTTTACAGGTACTTAGCATAATCATCTCTTTTGAGCTGACTTTCCTATGTACAGTAATCAAGGCATACCAGTGGTTGTTGCTGCAGTGATCCCTGCCAAATGCCATCTTGTATATCAGTAATATAGGGATGTTTTCTTCAACATGACATGAAATATGGTACAGTGGACAGCTTCTTTTTTGAAGTCATCAAAATTCTACTCTAATACCAAGTTAGATTCTTTTTCACTTTAATGACTGAAATGCCTAAATAAATCCTTGCTTTCTAACTAATTTCAATTTCTTGCCTAATTCACCTTCATCAAGTTCTTCTTTCCATTTCTTTGAATTACTGCTGTCCATTCGACTGCTGCAGCGGTTCACCTCAAGCGAGTCGTTAAAATCAATAATTGAAGCAAGAGCTAAAAGATAATAATTTGTTTGTAGTTAGGAAGTAGTAACCTTCCAATCACTGTGTTCCCATCACTGTGTTCCCATCACTGTGTCATTGAAGTCCAAAATTCATGTCTTGCCAGGTTACAGTCCACAGAAAGTCAATACTTCCAAGTTAATTTAGAGGAATAATATATCTGTATTTAATTTGCTTACTATTGGAGACAACTCAAGTAATTTTATATCTACACTATATGAATTCAGTGAAAATCAATTACACCTATGCCTACCAATTATCAATCATCAAGCAAGCAGCTGAATTCAGTGGTAACTGTTCATGCATTAACCTTAAACTTGTGTTCAGGACAAAAAATTCACATAATCGGGTTCATAATCGGGTTCTCCCGACTGCTGACAGTCTAGCTCGTAAATCTTTCATAATTAGGATGATTTTCACCGGAATATAGGCCTTAGTACTTTAATCTGGACGTGATATACATGTGTAAACCAAAATGCGGTTAGCAGTTGGATTAATAAAGGATATACTTACTTACTTACTTAGGACAGACCCATCTTAAGGGTCCCTGGAGCACTCTGTCATGTTGGGTCTCTCCGTCCCTTCCCTCCTCATCCCTTTCCTTTCTCCTCACCTCCTTACCTCTCCCTCCCCTCCCCTTCCCTAATTTAATAATATTCAAATCTGCTCAGACTCCAATCAGCAACAAAATTCAACAATAACAGCAAGAAAATTAATTTTACTCACGCATATTCACATCATTACAGAGCAACAGCTCAGTGCAAAAGTCAGTAAATGCATTGTCAAATTATTTTACACCAGTCAATAGTCACATTGGCTTTTTCATCATCAACAAATGCTCAAACGGGTTATGGATACAGGCAGCAGGCTACAGCGACCCTGCCACTGCATCACGGTGATCGCATTAGCACCTTACGTTCACATAAGACTTACAACTAACTATTTTCAAACTGTAGGCTCAAATTGTGTAAACAGTACTGAATAAGTGAGATAAACATCAGATTTATGAGAAATGCAAAACACTAAAATTTATTTACGGGTATTTTAGGTTTTTATACTGACAGTACTGTCACTGTTATGCAAGGTAATTTAAAGTTGCAAAAGTAGCCTATTTTACAGAAAAAATATAACAGACTGACAATGCAGCATCATATATTAGCTGCTTCTGAGTAGGCAATCCCTGAAGATGCATGATATAAACCGAAATTTTCCAATGGATTATGTGTTTGGATCGCTTGCAATTTAACTCGCATTCATCTCAACTTAAGCATGA
Source organism: Allolobophora icterica (assembly GCA_963556255.1). Lineage (NCBI taxonomy): Eukaryota > Metazoa > Annelida > Clitellata > Crassiclitellata > Lumbricidae > Allolobophora > Allolobophora icterica. The sequence goes on from OY744608.1 coordinate 46,891,011, forward strand.
CAAGAAGTATAATGATTTTAGTTCTGAAAATAATTTCTAATTTCGTTCATAATTTTAGTTCGGCAAATAATTCATAATTCAATTCCTAATTTCGTTTTTTCTGCCGAAATAATTCCTACTTTTACTTCTAGTTTTCGTTAACGAAATCATTTATTTTTACTTTTAATTTTAGTTTAATTTTAGTTAGCAAATAATTCATAATTCAATTCCTAATTTCGTTTTTTCTGCCGAAATAATTCCTACTTTTACTTCTAGTTTTCGTTAACGAAATCATTTATTTTTACTTTTAATTTTAGTTTTCGTTAACGAAAATATCACTGTATTATACCACTAATAATAAATTTGAAATAAAATTATATATTTTCTGCAACTGCTTTGTCTTCAGCCTGAAAAGTAACTGTGAGATTCATGCATACCTGCCAGCACTTCTGATTCTGCGAGCTCATTTTCAAAATGATTGTCGTTGTTGATAGACTTTTTAAACATTTTCAAATGTAATTCAAACTGACAAACGCAGTAAGATTACATCGAAACATGACAGAACAATCAAGTCTTAACTAAACACATGGTTTGGCAGCCACACAAGGCACCGACCTAGGGTGGGGGGTTGGAGTTACAGGTATTGAACCGCGAATCTAATGCTCTCCTGGCCATGAGTGTCACCAATACTCTATTCCCCTCCCCAAATTGAATTGCACTTGCAGTTGCAGACATCTCATTTTCATGTACCCTGTTCTTAGAACTCAAATTAATTTGCGCATCATCGTCAAGTTTGTCAACGATCGATCTACTGACTATTCTGGCTCACTACCATCACTAGCCTGTCCACTCACAGTCACAGGCACACTGTCAGACACAGTACTACTACTTTGAAAGAATGGCATCAGTTTTGCGAGATTTCGCTTCACACGTTAGGGGCCATCCACATATTACGTACGCACTTAGGGGGGGGGAGGGGGGTCGGATTTGGGCGATTTTGCGTACGGGTGCGAACGGGGGGGGAGGGGGGGTAACAAAATGTGTACGTACCCAAAATAAATTTCTAATTATGACGTCCACATTAGCCTATTTATAACTCTGTATTATCCTATAGTCGTCCCATGGCATTTTATTACATTGTATAAAAGCCATGTGCAGTTATTCTGTGCTGTGAACGACACCTATAATTTGTCTATATTGGCCCTTCAATAATCTGGCCTAAAGTGCAGACAGGCTGCCTGGAGACACTTTCTGCAGCTGGTCATCGGGGGGGGTGCGCGTCAAACGTACGTACTCAGGGGGGGGGGGGGTGTGGCAGAAAGTACGCTTGCGAACAGGGGGGGGAGGGGGTCCAATTTTCCCGGATTTTTGTGTACGTAATATATGGATGGCCCCTTAGCGCTTTGCAACAGATTTAAAAACCCACTGGCATACTTGCAAGTACTTGACATTATTGAATGATTGTATTTTAAGTGTAAGTTATGATGACTAAAACTACGGCAAAGTTACCGTAGTTAGTTAGTTACGCACAAGTCGGCACAACATGTCAAGAAGATGATGACGTAACTACAGAGATAATTAAAATATCTATAGTCTTGGCAATTATTCTAGGCTGAGTGCAAAGTAATGTGACTTGTCGCCGCATTTTACCAAAATGAATTCCATTTTTTCACCAAAGTGAATTCAATTGAGATGCAGAAAAAAGTGACTCATATTTGAGGGCCCCTTTCTCGTCAGGGGCCCCGGAGCATGTGCTCCGTGTGCTCCAATGCTTAATCCGGGCCTGGTTCAGGATATTAATTGTGTCTATTACCAAGATATGCAGGACAGCCGATTGGTTAGAGTAACACGAAGAGTACAGGTTCGAGCCTCCCCAAGATGGTTATTGTGTAGAAACCTTGAGCAAGTCCTTCACTCACCACTGCTCCATGCCATCGATCACCATCGAGGTGCAACAGTGTAGTCATTACTGGCATTTAATAAATGAATAACAATATGTAAAGTTGCTATTCTGCATGCACTACAACTACAAGATGCTTCAACTTTAAGGACTACATTTTATGCAGAAAAGCAGGAAAAGAGTGATTGTACTTCCAGAAATTTCAAATGTTTTACACAATCGAGTTGAAACAGCACGCACCACTCATTTTTCACAATCAAGATATTCGCATTAAGACAAGTCACAGGTGTTGAAGAATGGATAAAACCTGAAAAAAGAAATAAACTGATTATTTTCACAATACCAAAATTAAAGAACAAGTACATTCATATTTTTTCAGCCTACCTGCCAGCACTTCTGATTCTGCGAGCTCTAATATATCACCTCTAATATATTCATTAAGAGCCTTCATGTAGCATCTTTTCAACACTGTGAGAAAGTTGTTCCTAAAATTAAGAGTTATGAGCCGTGAATCGAGGGCCAAAGAATGATCATACTCATTTACTTATTTACTAACATAGCACTATGGCATAACTTGACGGATGCGCTGTGAATCCCTGAATGGGTATTACCGCCGGATCCCCGAAACTATTTTGTAAAGCAAAACTGTATCCCCGAACACGCTCTTCATAGCATATCCCCATAAGCCATATGGGCATTTTCTGCCAGAACCCAAAACTATTTTGTACAAAACACTCGAAAATACTGTTGTGTGCCAGATCCCCCAAATTCAAATTTCAGGAAATAACACGAACTTTTCTTGAAAGTCATAAGGTGGTCGAATGACTGAAATTGAACAGATTTTCACTGCTATGTTTTAACATGTATTAAAGCAGAACATAAATGCAATATAAAATTGTATATCCGTTTCACACTAATCCACAGATGTCGCATGGCTTCAACGTTTTAAACCTAATATTAAATATGTTTTAAATCTCCAAAGGTAATTTTTTACCTTGCAGACATAATTACTCGTCGATTTGCCTGCATAAATAAAATTACTTGTAAACAAGATGTGATATTTTCTTGATCCTCGATTATAGTCCCAAAACTAGTCGCACGACGTTACATAAGGGCTTCCAAGTGGGCGCGTAGCGAATCGCCGAATCCCGAAATGGTATTACCGCCGAATCTATTTTGTGAAGAAAACCCGTATCACCAAAAATGCTGTTCGTAGCGAATCGCCGAATTGGTATTACTGCAGTTTAAGCCCTTTCGGCGATTCGGGATATGGCGATTTGAGTCGGTAGTGGTTTGTGGCAAATCGCACGCTTGGTAGAAAACTGCTTTCGGCGATTCGGCGGATTTAGCAGTTTAAAGGCTTTCGGTAATTCAGGTAGACCCCTTCCAAGTCCGATGTATAATAGGCCCAAGGGCAACGAGAAAGAAAATTGCTTAACTGCTTTTAACAAAATATGATATAGAGGACTACCATTCTGGAGACACCTCATCTAGTCCACATTCTATTCACTTTTGGGTCCACACTTTTTGGGGATATCTAACACTTGGTGGAAACTGCTTTTGGGGATTCGGCTTATTTTGCATTCTATTCACTCTCGGGATTCGGGTCCGCACTAGTTTTCAGGATAACGAACACTTGGTAGAAAATTGCGTTCAGAGATTCGGCTTATTTTGCAGTAGGGTGACCACATATCTTTTCTGCCATTCCGGGACACCACAGTACTTCCAATTAAGTCAAATTCAATTAGGAGCTGTGCTCATTGAGAATCGTAATCACAGTGCTGTTGCGAGGTTTGTTCCAGCGGTAGAGCCTACCATGGAACCAGAGGTGGAAAAGTTGTTTTTTTAGTTCTTGGTGTTTGGTTTTTTGGCTTAAAAAAACAAAAAACCGCAAAACTACAAAATTAGTTTTTGGTAAATTTCTTATTCTTGTAGAAGTTATTATAATAATATTGATGTAATGATTTTTAATTTCGAAAATTGTAACTAAATTAAACTGAGCTGGAGCTCTTATTAATGCCATTTTTATGATTTTTTAATCCGAAATTCGAAAATCTTAAAAAAAACGTTCATATTGAAAAATCTTGTTTTTCCACCTCTGCATGGTATGGGGAGCAACTCAAGAGGGGGCGCAAATTTTGAGACGGAATGATTTAATTATTAGAATAATTACTTTGTCTTGAAATTAGGGCTGTACCGAATAAGTGATTATCACTATTCGGCCGAATACGAATAATTGAACCAACTATTCGGCCGAATACGAATACGAATAGTGTACAAAATAGGTCTACCAACAACATTTAACATTTCAAATGCAGCCCTAAGTTTCAGTTCAGTCAATTTAATACATAAACTAAAAGTAAACAGTTAACAACATGTAATTTTTGCATCCTTCTGCCAGTCTGTTTAAACTAGGAATGGAACTAATTTAGCTAAACTTAGAAATTGTCACTTACTTAACGTTCACTCCATTCGCTATAGCAGCCGCAAATGCAGAAACAGATGTCACGTGACCACTATTCGTATTCGGTCCGTCCGCTACTATTCGGCCGAATACCGAATAGCTATTTGGCCCACTATTCGGCCTCGAAGCGAATACGAAGCGAATATTCGGTACAGCCCTACTTGAAATATAATATCCACTTAAAATGAAATAAATGTAATAAAATTAAATAACAACAAATAGAAGTGTGTGTATAATATTAATAGATATAGATACCTGACTTACTTAAAAATTGTTGCCTGAACATATTTAGAGCCTATAGTAAATATTATATTTGAGATAGCAAATTTTGGTTGTTATTGGTTAAATTGATCTTGGGGGCGCTATATTTACGCTTTGTATCAGAGCGCAATATAGCTTGCAACCGAATATAGATTCTATCCATCTATCTATCTAAAACATTTATATAGCGCCCCTTCAAGGAATCTATTCAGAGGCACTCCCGACCCAGGCCCCAGTCAAAAAGAAATGTCTTAAGGAGACTGTAAAAGGAACCAGAGAAATCTCTAGGAAGGGAGCGAATCTTAAGAGGTAGATCGTTCCAAACGGCAGGACTTGGCAACCACCGAGAATGCCCTATGCTGTACTGGGAATGGCGGTACGAGCGTAAGGAACAATGAAGGCTTGCAACGTTCCTGCGTGATCGTAAAATCTTACAGCGCCAAAGAAAGTGAATTTGCTGTAATCAGCTTATTCACTTGGAAAAGGTCTATATACATACGTGCCTCAACTGATACAAATCGTCATATGTTTCAGGCGAAGATGTAGGCCTACAAGGATGTCGTAGACGTAGGCTGATAGCCTCTACTGCCGAATGTAGACCCATAGTTAGCCATACTCTTAAGATTACATTTTGCTGTGGATTTGTAAATTTTGAGGGTGCTGCACATTTGTCGATGTTTTTTTTACTTTATAAAAATTAAAATTGCAAATTATACGTATTATACGTATAGAAAACATTCATTCCGGGACGTTTCATTGTCCCGGAAAGGACGTGTCCGGGACACGGGACATTTTTTCAAATTCCGGGACTGTCCCGGACAATCCGGGACGTGTGGTCACCCTATTTTGCAGTATAATCGCTTTCGGTGATTGGGATTTTGGTATACGGGGTCCGGCCCGAATCCCCGAAACGAATTTTGCCTGGATTCCCGAAATCGCTTAGTGATGAAAATGTAACTGAAAGCAGAAGTCGGATAAATGCAAGGCCACGCTAGATCGATCTATGTCACGTATAAGAATTTACAATTTAACTTTCAATAGTTTTCGGGAGTTCGGCCGCTTTCTATAAAACTGATTTCGGGAAATCGGGCTTTTGTGTATTTTCAGCGTTTTCGGGGTTTCGGGTTTCGGGGATTCGGGTTCACCCGGTACCGGTATACCGCAGCTTGACTCCAAGTTAAGACCAGAACTTTAGTTGCTGAACGATTTCGCTCACAAAGCATGACTTCTGCAAAAATACACAACAAACTCACTTGAAGAAAACAAAATACATAGATTACATTTGCTGTATAAATAATATGGTTAAAAACCTCCTAGTTCTCGTATAGTTCATTAATAAATTTAAATTCTACGATATTTTTTGGTACCGCCACCGTTCAAACGAATGTCACGTGACAATATTTATTTTTAGATAATAAGCGTTTGGTCTTGGCTAAGTGTTCATCTATCAATGGTTTTATCCAGAGCCTGGTTTTATCAATCAATCAATCAATCAATCAATCAATCAATCAATCAATCAATCAATCAATCAATCAATCAATCAATCAATCAATCAATCAATCAATCAATCAATCAATCAATCAATCAATCAATCAATCAATCAATCAATCAATCAATCAATCAATCAATCAATCAATCAATCAATCAATCAATCAATCAATCAATCAATCAATCAATCAATCAATCAATCGATATTCGTTTATTGCATTTATTCCCGTTGACACAAACGCAACGGGATCACACAGACTTTTAAAAACATTGACAGCAAATGCGGTTAAATCAGATCTCAATTATAGGTTTCAGTGACTAGTTAATAAACATACGGGATATAAAGATTTATCGTTCTTTTCAGGCAATGTGAAATTATGAGTTCGAGAGTGCAAGTCGGCAAGGTTATAAGTTATACTGTTTAAATATTTTACACCTCCATGATCCTATTCACTTCGTGTTTAAAAGTAATGGGACTAGAGCTAAAACCCTATTTTCTTCTTTTAAGAAGTAGGTTTTGTGGTTTTGTCACCTCTGGTTTTTATATAAACACGCTGTGATTGCAAACACAGATTACTTACTTACTTACTTACTTAAACACCAGAGGTCCTTTCCCAATCCATATATTATAGAGCCTTTTTGGACTAAAATGGGTTCGTATCAAATTTTCGTGGGCATGCTTATAGAAAATTAAGTCTGATCAATCTCATACTGCATAAACTCTAAAAGTGTAAAAACTAAAGTAGTACTGTTATAATACGCGTAGTCATCTGTTTTTCAATAAAAATAAATAAAAAAGCCTAAATCTACGCCTAAATACCTGATCTAGAACGTCTCAATTTTATATGCATGTTACTACTATTATTAGACAAACTGCAATACATTTGTTATTGAAACAATAATCGATACCTGCCGTCCGCCAAGGGAGCTGCGCTCCAACGGTAGCACAGTATAAATAATTACAGTGACGGTAGCACAGTATAAATACTTACTTATTATTTATTCTGTGACGGTAGTCTCATGACGATAAGTAAGGACTTTCTAGACTTTATATTTTAAGTCGTTGCCTTTGAGCGATAAAATAGTGGTACACTCCAACGAGGTTATAGAAAATACATAAGGTGGAAGACGATATGTTGATGCTTTTAGAATAGTGTTTTTTAATTTATTGTATGGTTTTGTATCCTATGATTGTTTTGTTTCCATACATGTTGTTAGTCTTTCCGTGCACTTTCCGATCATGTGTGACTGTGCGTGCGAAGGGCTCTACCCGAATCCTAAATCGCCGAAAGCGACTAGATATAATAAAAGCAGGGTGAGAATTGTCGGGGGGTTGGGGGGGTCAACCCCCTAGTCTTTCTTAGGACCCCATAGTAAAGTCTTCATTGCACACCCCAACTCCACATGAATCAAGGTCTAACCCCCCAGTCTTTTTTCTAGAATTCTCATACTGAATAAAAGCTTTAATAGCAATTTCTCAAAAACAGTAAAGATCTACAAAGATGTAGATATTTACTTTTTGTGAAACAAAAATATTTACTTTGACCTCATTAGTTTCCACCCAATCCAGTGCCGTATCAAGGCAGTGTTTTCCAGACTCTGTGAGGCTTTCTCATAAATGTTTATGTATAAACATCAGAACTAGTTAAACTGGAGTGGCAGTTCTAAGCCTTTGATGTAGCCAAATATGCCACAAACTTCGTTGGCCAGAGAAATTCATGAGTTTGCAAACTTCTGATTTAATCTCTTCAACAATGATATGAGCTAACTCTTTGCCAAATGTGGAGAAAAATGTGTGGAACAGATTTGCACTAGATAACACTGGATAGTATGATTGTTTTCAGTTTTTGAAAAATGACACAATGATAAGCATATATACCCCACCACTTCTGCTATGAATTTATGATAGTTAAGGGGATTAGCTGCTTTGAAGTACTTAATAGGGAACGTTCCACTACTGCTTGGAACATAGTTTGGGCTTGACTCAGAGTATACACCATGTGTAGAGGAGCCAAAGTTGAACCCGAGTCTTGTTCTGAGTAGAGCAAAGCATGCCCATCAAGTAAGCTCTTCAAAGTAATGTTCAGATACTGCCTGTCTGCAGATTTCAGAATGCCTCTTCTCACAACCATTGAAACGTAGTCAACGACAATATTCTAATAGTCACACTTTCACAAAACTGCTTAAGTTAATTATGGTGTATTTAAGCTTAACACTTTGACTGCTAGGGATGTGTTACATCACCCTAAATTTGGTAAGTTCAGGTGCTACGAACGAGTATACACGTCCTGCAGGTATTGACTTATTTTGATCCACTACCAGTATTCATAACTTTACAGTGGAGGTCAAGGTTTGTTAGAATTTGGGAATGTGAGTAATGTGATTTTGAACAATATAGTGTTTAATTTTCGCTGTTGGGACTTTTTGAGAACAGCATCTTTACATATCTGCTTTTGCTCGTTTAGGATGAGTACAGAAGGCGAGAATTCAAGGAAAAGACTTTGCGTAGACGATGTGTCAGTGCAATCAGCAAATGAAAAGAAGGTTGAATCCATGACTGATATGCCTTTAGAAACCAAAGAAAATATCTGTCATTCTGAAGCTGCTATTTGTGGTCCTATGGGTGAAATCTTAGACAGTGGGAGTGATATCAGAAAAGAGGAAACAGAAAAGATGGATTTTTCTGCTGAACCATCAGAACAGGTTGCAGCCAGACAATCAAAAGAATTAGGAGAAGGTAAGACTGGTGAAGGATTGAAAGACCTTCCTGATAAGACTTCCGTTAAAGATATGCAAGGATCAGAGCTAGCAAGAGGTCAGAAGAGAAAACTAGACAATGACGCTGATTTAAATGATGAAAGTGCTGGTGTCAAGGGAAAACTGGTGGAAAACAGTTTACAAATGGAAGAAGAGGCACAGATTTTGGTGGAAGAAGATGTTGGGATTACAGAGTTCATAAGCCAGCTTGCTGGATTCAGTGGAACAATTAAACAGAGGTAAATAATTTGAGAATGATGTTGCAAATGGGTTTCACTTGACTTTTGTATGGCATCTTAATTTTCAGTGAAACTCCTGTTCGGAGATTGGCTGATCATCGTGCAACTAGTAGCAGAGCAAGAAGTGCATTGTTTCTTGCCTTCTCAAAATAGTGGTAGAGGTCAATTGCATGGTACAGACAAACCAAATAATGCAGTACTTTAAAGTCTGATTTGAACCTGCTGTAGTTTTTGCTGTAAACTAAATGGAGGCCAGGCTGAATCAAAGGCTGTTGTGTAATTTAGCATACTTCAGGTGTAAGCTGGCTCCAATGGTGGTACGATACTATGAGTGAAACTGATGTGATCATTAGTGACACTGATGAGCTTCTCTTGAAGTTAATTTTGGTAAGTTCATATATATATATTGGATTATTGGGCTGTCAATGGGTAACCAAATTCCCACTATGGTTTTGTGGCATTTTGGTAGGGTAATGTGCCTACAGCAGCGGTTCTCAACCTTTTTAGGGCTGCGACCCCTTGATAATATTTTTCAAAGGTGTGGCGACCCCCAACAATAAAATTGATTGGGTTACTCCCCTTCGACGCATTTTTGCTACCAATATAGTGTAGTAATAATAATTACATAAATATTAAATATTAAGAAACTATGCTGACAACTTTTTTTACAAATTTCTGAAGGTTCCAGCCGACCCCTTGTAAATCGTAAGGCGACCCCCGTAGGGGTCGCGACCCACAGGTTGAGAACCGCTGGCCTACAGGAACCCAGTCACAATAACATGATTAAACTACCGGTATTCGACTTGTCATGCACAGTACATAATTTATTTGGGTGGAGTCTTCATCCGTGTTATAGAGTTTATGCCAATGCCCAATCGATATTGCATGATTGCAGAATCTTGTGGTCTTTTTCAGTACACCATCAGTATTCTGCAAAGAGTGAGGGTGCCATAGCTAACTGATTGATTGATTGATTGATTGATTGATTGATTGATTGATTGCTTATAAGTGCAGCGTAAGAAAGGGTACAGAGGCCTGATCTGCAGATGACACAGTTGCCTTCATAGCACTGTAGGTGCAAATAGGAAATGATGGACATGTGACCCATCAGTCCAGAGACCATAGTTCATGTACTGCTCAGTTTACACATTGTTTTTTGCACAGTATTGTATTTAGTGACTGATGAGCACATGGGTGTCCATTCAAAGAGAAGTCAGGTGACAGGATGGTATTTTGCTGAAGTTGTGATGCCTGTAATTGATTTCAGTGTACAGTGTACACCTTTTCTACACTGTTATGATATTGCTGTTCCTTGGCATTGAATTGTTAATTTGTGGTTTTTCCAGGTATTCTGACTTCATTGTGAATGAAATCAATAAAGAAGGTGAAATTGTTCATTTAACTGACCTCTCTTGGACAAACAAAACACCCGAATCAGATGTGGCCACAGTATGTGTGTACTTATTTTCTCCCATCTTTATCACTCTTCTGTTCAGCTCTGATGTTGTCCATGTTCTCAACTATGTTCTTTTGGGTTTAGAATAAGATCTGCTTGAGAAAGGTGGACTTATTAAAGGCAAGATTTGCAAAGGATAAATAGAAATTTGTCAGTTTATCGTAAGTGATATTGGATAACAGTTCTTACTCACTTTCAATGCATTGTTAACAGTTATGTTGCTTTTCTTGCAATTATTTTCTTCAGCATGTAATGCTCTATGTCTATCACAGAACACATAATATATCAGGTTAATTAGAACAATAATTATATTGTTACTGTTACTAAGTGACATTATAATAATAATCATAAAACTAGTAATAATAGCAAGACATTGGCAAGGCAGTAAGAACTATAAAAAACACAAAACTAAAACAATAAGATGGAAAGAAATATTGCTTGCACTGTTTCACTGTTTAAGTTTCTTGGTGTACTTCTTTGCAGGACTGCAATCTAAGAGAATTAGTGTCTGAAGAAAACATTTCACAGTTGCAACGTCTCTTGGAATTGAAAAACTTAACGGATGAAGTTCTTATTCCTGTAAGTGATGTCTCTAAATGTTGATAGCAAAGAATTTTAACCACTGGGTGAAAAGTTTGATATAAGTATTCTGAAGCTTCATTTTCGTTTATAAGAAGATGTCAATGTTAAATGTATACATGTGTGCGTATGTGTGTCTATTTACATAAGCATTTAAGAACCTCACACGGATGCTAAACATGGCTATCTAACACACCCACAAATAGGTGCAACTTAAGGTAGCTTGACAGTGTTTCTCGAGCTGTCTGTGGAAGAATTACTAGTACATATTTTTAATGGAAGAATGTTCCATAAGGATGGTCTCGTGCATGGGAAAGCGCTGTGTGCATCATCGTATGAGAGTGCAAGACCGACAAGTCCCACATGCCCATGAATGCATCAGTTTTTTGCCAGGCTGGCTAGCCTGTGAAGACACAGGCTAGAAGCTCTGACTAGAAGCCAGTGCAGCATTTGCATTGCATCTAGCTTGAAACATGTGAGGATTTTGGCTGATGAGTGACGATTTGGGCAACGTAGTTCAGGACAGACTGAAGCTGTCTTATCCAGGACGACTATACTTCTACACATCAGGAACTAAATATAATGCAAGCAAATTGGGCTAAATCAATCTACCGGTACTTAAATATAATCTATACACAATTCAACATGAATGTTTAGCCTATGCATCCATATACATTAATGTTATTAATGTCTATAAATAAAATGACATGTACATAAATCCACACACAAGTAAATATTCTAAACAGTAGTGGATTCGGCTGAATGTCTCAGCTGATCTCTGTATAACATGTTAGATGCCAGAACTGTTGGAAAACTGTGAAGAACCCACAGAAAATTAGAGGACTAACTCTACAAGGCTAGGGCTGACAAGAAGAAAGGGATGCCCAGCACTTGAGGATGTTCTAGCAAATTCTGCAAAAAGAATGATTTTGCCAAATTTTATTTGAACATAATAGAAATGGTGACAGATTCATCAGTATTTTACCTAGTGGGTACCAGGGTATGTGCTGGTACACACATTCCATATATGGCAAAATTTGGAGGCATTTAGTTGATAACACATAAATTTCTGGTTACATTAAATTATTGATTTAAAATAATGAGCAGTGTTGATGTGCTGTTGACCGCAGGCTGGCAATGATAAGGAGTTACGAGGTCGTCTGCACGGGGCCATTAAGGTGAACTTTCCTGACCTCGACAGCAACACTATCGATCGGAATGGAGAGAAATTCATCCAGATTAGATTCCGTTCTGGGAAAGGTCTGTTTTTTTGTCTTCTCACAAGGAATATAATAGACTATTCAGATGCATTTGTGTTTGGTGGTTTCATCAGTTTGGCCAGTCATATATCATCCCTGCAGCTACTGGTTATGTAACTCTTGAAATGATATATGATACCAGCTTTTGGGAACAGTTGTGAATTCATCTGAAAATAATTTGCAACAAACCATGTTTCTGTTTTCAGTAGTTGTATTTGCTATTTTTATTTATGGGTTGTTTGCAGAAGACCCTTCCTTGATCATAAGTTACGGTCGCTGTCATATGGTCCAACAAAAAGTGACCAAAACAAACTCTCACAAGCATAAAGCTAAGTCTTGTGTGCTTAATTCTTCTCCACTTCTCCATCTGCAGAATGATCTGCTCCTTCAGTTTTGGCAGACAGTGATTTGTGGAATTCTGTTTTTCCTCTTTTCCACAAGCACTTGAAGACCGTTGTGTTTGTGGTTTCACTATGTTAGGTCGGAAGCACCTCTGACGAGTCTCTCTTGATGTGGTGCTATATAAATTTGCAATAACAATTACAACTGTTACAGACCGGCGCAGACAAAACTTTTGGAAGAAGAGCACAGGAAACTACTGCAAGTTTGTTCTGTATAAAGAGAACAAAGATACGCTGGAAGCTATCAGCATCATTTCTCAGTTTCTTAGGTTGGTTATACACATAATGGAATTTACCAGTTGCAGCGTATCATCTTATATATTACATACTAAGTAAACTGTAATGAAAAACTAACATTTAGAAATACATTTGAAGTCTCAGAATTGTTAGAAGAAGTATTCCACCAGTGAACCTTTGCAGCCATGTAACATTTTCCTTCAGTTAATCTGTGGCTATGTACTACAGAAATTAGTGATAAGAAACTAATCAAATATTAGTATCAGAAATAATGCAAGTAATGCTAACATATATTTTAACCTGCAATTACAAGTTTGTAAGAGTACGTCAGAGTTCAAAGTTTTGTTTGGCATTTAAACCAGTTATAGAGTCTTTAGCATTTTCTAGCTGTGGACTTGAAATGCACTTGATTGACACATAGCTGGAAAACAAACCTTCACTCGGTACTTGAGTTAAATGATAAAGTTACTGTGTAAGTTAATTGTGCAGTACATGCGAGCCTGTACTTTTCTTTCTAGAGTTTCATCTCAATGTTTTTCATTTGCTGGTACCAAAGATCGAAGAGCAAAAACATCACAGGATATAACTGCTTACAGGTATGTTTTGTTAAGTTCATTTTAACACTGATCGCTAGGAATATGTTCCATTTAGCATCATGTAACTAGTTGTAATTGTCAATGCAAAAGAGCATTTATATAGCACCTTCAACTATAGTTACTTGTAGAATTGTTAACATTTGCAAAGAAGTTATGTCTTGTACTTGAGCCTAGTTGAACCTTCACAGGACTTTCTGGTTGTTGACTTAAATGTGTGCAGCATTTACTTGCTTAGTATATTCATAGTCAGACAAGAAATGTTTGTCACAGGTGACTGTTGTTGTGGTAAGTGGAAGTGTGTGTGTAGGCCTGTAGGGGCTTACTGGATCCATTTCTACCAGACGTTAATGAGTGAGAGCTGCTGAGTTGAGTTCCAGAGAATACTTGAGGTTATATTCGGCTTGATCTTTTTGTTCCCAGGGCTAAAACTGCCTTGGCCCAGCACCGGGCATTTGCTGTAGTGGGTCCCACAATGTGGAATGATCTTCCCCCTCTGCTCAGGGCCAAACTAATGACTGGCTTTTCCTCATCGGTCTCGCATTCCCTAAAGGCATTTTTGTTTCCTCGGGGCTTCTGTGCTGAGAGCGCCTCTGAATAGTTATTCTGCGAGAGGTGCTTTATAAATTTCTAGATACAATACAATCCTTACCTTAGGTCCTTAGACCTTAGTCCTTCCATGCACTGACAGCGCATCGGGCGACACAGCTTCTCCACGTCATTCTGTCCTCCGCAGCTCCCTCAGCCTCTTCCCATGTCATTCCGCCGTCGTCCAGGTCTTGTATGATTGTGGCTCGCCAGGTCTTTCTCGGCCTCCCGCATTTCCTTTTCCATCCCGATGGGGTCCAGTTCAGTGACTGCTTCGCGATTCCTTCGCTGTGTGATCTATGCATATGACCTAACCAGCGTAGACGTGTTCTCTTCAACATATCCTCCATTTTCTCCATAGACGTTCTCTTCCTTATATCTTCATTCTTTATCTTATCCTTCCAAGTGACCCCCAAATCCTTATCTGCCACCGGTGATGGGCCGCCTCTAACTTCTTCAGATTAGCTTTAGTCATAGGCCATGTTTCCGCTCCATACAGCAACGTTGTCAGGACCAAGGCAATACAATACAATATTTAAAGATTGGTTAGAGTAGTAACTCGATAGGATAAAAGGTAGGTATTGCTAATATGTTTGATCTGATTAGTGAGCTATACAGGAAATTGAAACAGAATGATTTGTTATTTGGCCAGCCTACATAGGAATCTTGTTGTTATCATAGTTTTGTGTCTTAAATGAATTGAAAGTTCCCATACGTGTGTCTGTGTTCTGCTGCAGGATAGAACCTTCTCGTTTGGTTCATCTCAACAACTGCCTACGTAACATGGCAATTGGCAACTTCAGGTGAGTCATCACATTTGGCAACCTTTCAAATGGCACTTGCTGTTTTTATATATTATTTGCAGACTGTAAAGCAACACATAGAAAGACACACACATGCACACACACTGCTACACTGATCTATTGTTTAGTAGTCAGTAATTTATGCTTTTTTTGCTCATCTCAAAGCATTGACTGGTAGAAGTCTTCTGTTGAACCTTAGAATAGATTATGTTATAAATATTAGCTATGCACATGATATAATCTCAGTTTTTGGACTTGGTTGATGAATAAAATTATTTGACTACAGAGAAGTGCCCAAAAATGTGCTTATGTTTGTCTATAAATGGTGACATGGATCGAGATTCATGAAGTTCCTCGCTGTCACTGTCTTGAAATCCGGGTTGGAAGACATCCAAAGGTCCAGTGCCATGGTGGCCTGAATGATCCTTGCGACCACTAGAGCAGCTGTGTTGGCTGGGATGTCATCGGTGTATTGGTGGGCCAAGACCCCTTGAGAGTTAAGTCAGTGGTATAGAGTATGTAGACAAGAGGAGCCAGAGGAGAACCTTGAGGTACCGTATGGGAGATTGGGTACATATAGGCCCAACAACAACAGAGAGAGAGAGAGGGGCAGAGAGAAATGAACAGAACATTTTGTAAAGCTGCAGACCACCTTGGATTGGCCAACTACTTTTAACAGCCACGGGCAGTGCACTAGAGGTCATTGATAACTTCATCTATCTGGGCAGCTGCAGTCTGTATAATAGATCCAGTGAACTAGAAATCCAGCACCGAATCGCAGTTGCCAGATCCTGCATGGCATCTCTGGACAAGTACATCTGGCGCTCTACCATTCAACTGAACACCAAGCTGCAGCTCTACAAACTGTATCTGTTGCCAGTCCTCCTTTACAGTCCACACGTTAATTTACATGTGAGTCATGGACTTTCCCCTCTCCTGGGTTGAAAATTTAAAGGTAGACTTTTGTTGGTATTTTAGTTTATTTTTCTCTGTACTTATGATGTGATCTTTTTGTTGATTATTATTCAGACTGTGTAAGGAGCCACTGAAATTGGGAGACCTGTTAGGAAATCGCTTTACTATTTTACTCCGGTAAGTCTTCTACATTGTCAAATCAGACAAATAAGCTTTTTGTTTAGTATATACCTAATAAAAGTCAAATTAATACCTCTGTATCTACTCAGATTCTGTCAGTTGAATGCTCTGACCACATCCCTCTGAAAATAGGCTTTAAAATATATATTGAATGATTTATTCATGTTAAATGGTTGAAAATTACTGAGACAAAGCAAACAAGGAGACATCAGCTGTTTTTATATAATGCATGCTGTGAACACAGGCAGGACCATGCTACGACTGTCTCATTGTGTCTCCTCGAATTGACCCCCTCCTGGAATTCTCACCTGGCACTAAAACTGGCCAAACGCCTGGCTTTTGTGGATTTTATTTTATATAGCATCTATAATTAAAATGGTCTGGTTTGTGTGGTGGTAAGAAATTTCAGAAACTTGCAGTACATTGTCATTATAGTACCCAATAAAACATTGCCTAATTGCAGGTGATTATTACCATTGTGTAATTTTTGTATTGTTTTATTTCATTATGGAATTTTTTTTGTGAAAATCACTTATTTTTTAGTTAATGAAAGTTTAGAAAAACTGTGAATTAAATCTTGCATAGAGTTTCAATATTTAGTGTTACTGAAACAGGGTTTTTCATGTAAAATTGGTTATTTATTTATCTGAGATCTGTGGATTGATATATTGCATAATTCTGTGAAAATTATGTATTAAGTATTTTGGACCTGGTATTTCATGCCTTATCACCTTCTGACAGTACAGGTGATACATTTCATCTTTTGAGTGCAGTTCTGGCTTTTCTTTTAACAACTAGGAGAGGTTTTATCAGGCATCACAACACATTTCTGTCAATGCTTGTACTTTAGGAATGTTTTGGGCTCTGATGAGGACATTGAGAAAGGCCTTGCATCTCTCAAGGACCATGGATTCATCAATTACTATGGAATGCAGAGATTTGGTACAACAAGAATTCCAACCCATCATGTTGGAAGGTAAAACTTGGCTGCTTAACCCATTCTTGCCATAATTTTTTCCAAAATTGAGTAAATTGATAGTACACACTGTAGAACAACAACAGCACAACAAGGATACAGTTAAGTATAATAAAGTATATGTTTTCTGAATCAGCAGACTTCTGGCTCTGAAATGTATATCTTATTGTGAACAAAAGTTGATTTGTATAGCAGACTTATGATAAAGTGCAAAACAGTCACCAATGCACCGAATTAAATTGCATTTCTCACAACTGGTGCCTTAGTGTCTTTATATCAGTCTTTTATGTTGGATTGCACTTCATCGATCACATGGCTTTCATTATCTGCTCATTTTCGACCTTCAGTTTGTCAATAATTTTTCCGATAAAAGATGAGAACTGTACTCTTCACAGAAAGCTTTATACACATGGCTGCTTCGTGGAGTTAACTGATCTTTTTCACAGCTGCACGTTGGGTTCGGTTCTGGGGATTCAAGGGGAATTGGACAAATTTTACTGAGGGTAATTTTATCCAGATATTTGTGTAGGATTTGTATGATCCTTAAAGTCTGAGGAATTTTCTTATGTGATGTGTTTATCCAGAGCTTTGTTGTGTGGCAAGTGGTCTGAGGCAGTTGAACTTATCCTGAAACCAAGAGAAGGAGGTAAGAGGCTGTGTATGAACATCTTGGATGTACGAGTTTGACAATATATATACAGATATATATACATATATCTGAAAACTGTCTTATATGAACGTGCTGGTGTCGGGAGCGCCTCTGAGTAGTTACCTTGAAGGGGCGCTATATAAATCTTCAAATGAATGAATGAATACATATTTATACATATATGTACATGATTATTTATATAGAGCCTGCAAGACATTTCATAAGAAACTCTACTTGGCTTCCTAACAGAACTTTGTAAAGGGGATTATTAAATACTACAATTTTGGCTGATTTTTGTAAATCTTTTATATGTGTTGCTTTTTAACTTTTTTGTATGCATTTTGGTTTGTTTTAGACAACTAAAATTGTTTTTGCATTTATTTTAAATTTTTTAAGGTTGTCAGAGAAATATTCTTAAACTGTTGACTTTTGTCACATTTGTTCCTCAGTCTAGACAATGTTTCTGATAACTACAATTAATAAAGTCATCATGTTGCACCTTTCAAACACTGGTCAAAGGGCAAATGTCATGTTATAACTGAATTTACAGATCATACACTATAGGCATGTGTGTCTGGATATTTGTATAGCACCTCTTAAAAACCTCTCAAAAGGCATTGTATTTGTAACAGAAAATCTGTTAGTACTTTTGAGCATTCTAATGAATTACTGGATTCTTTGCTCTTGAGGTTTATTGTGATGAACAACACATATCCTAGTCTTCTGTTGTCTGATCCATTTCATACACTTTATTGTTCTTCATTGTGTTATTTGCTCCTATTGTTGTGTTATTTGATGCTGTTTATAATTTTTTCATCTGTGGTGTTTATCAGATCGGGAAGAAGTGTCGAAAGCTCGTGCCACTTGGTGGTCAACCAGAGATGCAGAAAAGGCTCTGCGAGATATGAAAGGGCACCAGTGCATGGAACGAAAGCTTCTGGAGGGACTCAAGAAGTATGCCAAGAATGACCTTGTTTCAGCCTTGTCATGGGTGGGTATTCGAGTGATGAAAGCACTTGCACTGTTGTCTTCTGCCAAACGATTGTTGTCCAAATACTGCGTTCTGTCATCTCCTAACATCTCCTGTTTCCAAACATTGCTTTTAACAGTGACAACCTGTAGCAGTCTGCCTTGGGAACCTGCTGCCTGAGCAACTGATGCAGCTTGGGTTGGAGTTACTAGCAGCAGTGGAGGGTATTATTACCATAATTTATTTCAGTGTTACTAGTAAACAAGGTGTAGTCCCGCTTAGCAGCTGCAATCCTGCTTGGTTCCACCCTGCAGTCACTGCAGCAGCAGGTGTAAAATCAATTGCCGCTGCACCAGGTGCACAAGCCGGATGTGTACAGTTGATACAGGATAATATTCATTGGCATCATCCAGTAAGGACAAAATTAATTACAGATGGTTGGTGATTAAGAACAACACTTTGTCATCATCTAGGCAACTTGCCTAGATGCTTTTTAGATGGCACAGCCACATAATCTGCTACAAGTTAATAACGGAACATAACTGTAGAAAATCAGCCTTTAGGCCCTTAGCCTAGTCTTGCTGTCATAAGGTAATGACCACCTATTTGGCCTTGTGGCCGTGTCTTACCAATCTAAACTTATCAATCTGTAATTGCAGCATTGAAATTTCTGGATAGTTTTGCATGCTTACACTTTGATGAAACACTTGTTTTTACTGATGTACTTTGCTGTTGAATTGGTGTTCCCATGTTGGCTCTTCAGGTAAAATGCATAACATTTCTAGAGCTGCACCTTTTGTGAACTAGTTGTGCTGGTGAATACAAGCAGTGAAGGAGGCACCATTGTTCTTATTCTTTCAGATGCTGATGTATGAGGTATGTGTAGTAAATTCAGTTTAACTAACTTGATCTTTACTTTGCTCGTAGATTCCATGCAAAATGCGTCTGATGTACATTCATGCGTATCAGAGTTACATCTGGAACTGTGTTGTGTCAAGGCGATTGAAGCAGTTTGGAGCTCAACCAGTCATTGGAGATCTTGCCATGGTTGACCCAATTGCAGAAGAAAGTCTTGGTGAGTAGTAGAAGGTCTTTTGCTCTCAGCAGAATATAGGTCATTCAACAAGGAACTGGTTCAAGGCAGGTGGAACCAAGCTGTGATGATGCAAAGCCCATGTGGAAGCAAGAATTATGACCCCATGTCCTGGAATGGGCTTCCTACCAAGCTCCGTCAATTACCGATTGGTCATTTCACCCTGTTCTTACTGTCCTCAAAACTGCGTTATTTGACCGTGGTTGGGCTGGGAGTGCTCCTGAGTAGGCAATCTTGAAGGGGCGCTATATAAAACTACTTTAATAATAATAATAATAATAATAATTAATAGTTCTTATTCTGCTGATGTAATAAATCAATGTAAACAGTCCGTTTATCTGGGTTCAAGTCATGGTGCTTCATGTGAAGATGGCACTTTGTGGTCAAAGCATGTAACCCATAAAGATAGTTTAGTAGTTGATGCTGTCTTGTCTGTACAAAGCAAAGGGTCTACAAATATAAAGCATACCTTTGAGAACTAGTACTTACAGCTGAGAAGTTGGAACTTAGCAAGCTTGATGGTGAATGGTCAGTTACGTATTACAGGCCTGTTACTGAACATTTTGTGGTTGTAATGTGTTGGTTGTCAGAAGAGCAGGAGGTGGAGGAGCAAGCAGCAGAGGAATCTGTTGTTGCAAAGACCACGAAGCCACTGAGGCCAGAGCCAGTAGAGGTGACAGAGGACAATCTGTCCAAATTCAAACTTACCGACATTGTGCTTCCTCTGCCCGGCTATGATGTCCGGTATCCACAGAACCAGGTCAAGTCTTGGTACGAGGAGTTTCTAAAGAAGGATGGCATGGAAAACTTCAACTTCAAAAGCAAAGTGCGGTAAGTATATTGCAGCATTACAGACTTCAGGATCTCCTCCAGTTGTCATGGTAGGGCTTGGTCATCACTCAGCAATTTGTGTTTTATTCCATTGGTAGTGAAGCTTTATTTTACCAACCAAAGTGAACAGTTAACCGTAGACAGTGTTTGTTTGTCAAAGTCTATCAGTGTGTATGTGTAGATGTTTTTCTGTGTGTAGATGAGTCTATCAGAGTTACCTGGTTAAATGCAGAAGCTATGTGGGTTTAGATGTGTTCATTGAAGTGCAATCCATGTATTTACATGATGAAGTTACCATGAGCAGTAACATTTATTAATGCTTCATTCAACTAATTGTAATGATTTCAGCAGTGAGTTGAGCAGCAAATGGTCATGCCATGTATGTCTTTGAAGAAGTTTCAACTGGATTTCTTTAGTTTTATGTGTATACACCACTGTCTGCCTGTATGTATGTCTTGTTGTCCTTTGTGCCTGTATGTTGCTGAGGGCGTTTGTCAGTGTGAAAGTGAGTGCACAAGTCAGCACCGAAGAGACACAGTGACCAGGAAGCTTAAACCTGCACAATGTTCATCTGTTCATAGCTAGAACTCCAATCACTTATGTGCATACTGTTTTTCCCTAAAGTTTTGTTCTTAGTCACCAACCATCTGCTGTTCAGCCTTCTTTTCTGGCTCCGAGTTGCCTATAATAATATTGGCCATTTCAAAGTCACCTGATAAATAGTGTTTTGCCAAAATAGTTCTGAGTATGACATGTCGTATGAAATGTATGACTGCTGTATGACGTGTTGAGTCTTGATATTTTTCTGCAGGGATTACTCTTTGCCTGGTGGATATCGTAAGATTGTTGTCCAGCCAGAACATGTGGCATGGGAAATGATGTATTACAATGACTACCAGGTGTCCCTAGTTCATGGCGATATGGAGACGCTGAAAAAGGAAGAGCTGCTTCCACGAATGTCAGGTAGACTTCAGATTTAAAAATGCTTAACAGTCTTTTTACTACAACTAAATTGGTCATTTCACCCTGTTTCTTACTGTCCTCAAAACTGCGTTATTTGACCGTGGTTGGGCTGGGAGTGCTCCTGAGTAGGCAATCTTGAAGGGGCGCTATATAAAACTACTTTAATAATAATAATAATAATAACATAGATTTTTTAATTAATGATTTTGATTAAATTTGTTCCTGCCATGTTATAAATTCAAGCATAAACCTCAAACTGCCCCTAGGTCCCAACTGATTAGTAAAGGTATTTCTTTACACAGTAACTAGGGGAAGACCACAACATTCCTCTACAGCATGAACACAGAGCAAGACCACTCTAATCCAAAGACAGGTACACCTTATTAATCTCCCACCTGCTTAGTTTTTCTGTCCCTACAACAGTAGAGCTGAACAAACTTCTGAATGGCAGAGGCCATTTAATTTTCTGCAGAACCTCATAGTCTGCTTATTAAATTCTAAATTGTCTTTGGTTGGTGCACAGTGGCCAAGTGTCACTCAGTAGTGGTACAAGTTGTCACCACTACTTCTTGTCAAATGGATGATTTGTTGAGCTATATAGATCAGGTTGGCCCGTTTTTGGATTGCTGTTTTCATGTGTGCATTTAGTTGTAGACTAGTTGTATTGCCCGTCCTAAGATGGTTTTGAAAAATTTGAAACTGTATTTTCCAGTTGTACAGCGGTATTATGTATCGGCGCTATATCAAATCAAGCTGTGAATGGCCGTTTAGGCCGCTGTTTAGTTCGTCACTTTGTTATATTTCTGGACCATTTAAACCTGTTAAGCTCATTTGTTTCAACCTGTTCGCCACCTAAGTAAATTATTTTAAGCCTATTTTAAGCCGTTAGTTTAAAATAGCAGCCATTTACGGTATATTTAAATTTACTTTGAATTAAGTGTGAACCAAGCGTCCGTTGGAATGTCGCCATTTTGTAAACAGTGACATTATTGGTCATGAATATTCATTAGTTGGAAGCAGCCAGTGAGAGGAACGTTAGAAAAAGTTCACTTCACCGGTGACGTCACGACTTCGTGACATTTCTCTTCTATTATATTATTAATCCTTTAATCTAAAACTTCATCTCTGTGGATTTTGTTCATAATAAATTATTTAGTTATTAGATATTCAAATTAGGTACCTCAAATTGCATGCATGGTCTGCATTTCACAGGGTCACTGTGACTGCTGTCATGTTTTAGTCCAGGGGTTCTACAACTTTATTTTTATTGTACCCCCAGGGACAAAAATCGAGTGTTGGCGTACCCCCAGCCAAGGTACCGTCTGATCAGAAACAGGCGAGCGCGAAGTGCCCTTGCAATTAGCGTAGGACCATGGCATAGGTAGACAAATTTAAAATATAGTTTTAAGAATGAAATCATATCAACAAAAGGTAAAGTTAAATCACTATTACAAGTGTTAATGTGAGCTGTGGGCCTGTTTTGACAAGCACAGATTTACAATATTTGGTTTAATATTTGTCAATTTCAAATGCAAATCTGGTTGAAGCTCAAGCATTATTCTGTATTTGTTTTTGATCGCAAAACCAGTTTCTAATGCTTGTGAGCTAGCTGCAGTAAACGATTTTAAACTTTTCTTACTTTGTAGCATTTCCATTTACCTCGTTTAAAAAATTCAAGTGATTTACCTTGAAGAAGTGGATGCATGTTTTGTATTGAAATGTCACTGAAATAGAGAAGGTTGCATTAAATTATTTGACAGCAAATCCAAAGGATAAATAGCTATCGTCATACCGTCTAATCTTACGCTGCTTACGAGTACGTCGTCCTCGTTAGGGTCTACTCTGGCGTCTGGAGTGTCAGTCCTGGTAGATTCAGTGCTAATGGTTGTGTTGAGGTGTTCTGGCTTTCTTTTAAGCGGTTGTTTTTTCAACCATTTATCCGTTGTTGGTTTTAAAATAATAATGCTACTATGCAGTATTGTAGTTACTCAAGTGTATAATAATTATTTGTTGTGAAAAATAAATGACGCGGCTGACATTTCAACATTAAAAAATATCATAGACAGAATAGCAAATCAAAGAAAGATTAGCATTAACTCATAGAAAAGTTAAACTTTTAAGCAAAGGAAGCGCATTTCTTTTTTCAATTTTTTCGCGTACCCCTTAGCGACACCTGGCGTACCCCTAGGGGTACGCGTACCACCGTTTGAGAACCCCTGTTTTAGTCTACATTGCAGGTTTGTCAGATATGATGAGACTAATTGGTTGATTACCATGTTTTGTTTTTCAGATGGCAAGTTCAAAGCCATTAAACTGGAGCTGAGTCTTCGTTCTTCATCCTACGCAACCATGGCACTTCGTGAAGTGCTGAAAAGCGGAACTTCAGCTGCCTACCACACCACACTTAATGTCACCTGAGACTGTTTATGTCATCTTTCTGCAACTTGATGCTGTCGGTACTCACCTGAAGCACCTGGTAGCCATGTCATCTTTAATGAGTTGTCCTGTTTCTGGTGATATGTTCCTTATGACATACAGTATATGTCATTTGGATTTCTTTTTATGGTCACAGTTTTGATTTAGAAACACGTTTTGTCGAAAGACTGTGTTAGTTTGTGTTGGTGAATATTGAACATGATCAGAAAGTGGTTGGTGATAATAATGACGATCAGGACGATGTCAAAATTTGCCTTTAATGCTGTCAATAATTCTTGCCTACAAATAAGGTCGGCTTGTTTTTTTCATTCTTACTGTTTTGATTCCAACTTGGTGCAAGAAGTCTGGAATGAGAAGGCTGTGGCAGCAAAAGCACTAAGGTAAGACTGCAGAGAGTTAGGTATATACTTATGATATACATCTATAGTTCCTATAAGTATGATCATGAGGGTTGTAAGAGAATTGTTCAGTTGAGTGAACTTATGTTCCAGTTCTAATTTTCACTAAAGATATCGTTTGACCATTACGTGGGTTAAATATGTTTATCTAAGTTCTTTACAGATTTACTTAGCCTGTCAATTTACGGGACAGAGAATCTGCACCTGAGATGCAAATGCAATGGTGCATGAGGATGTTTGATGTATTATGCATTTGAGTTAGCTCTCAACTGCTATTTGTAACTGCTATGCTATAAGGACATTAAGCATAAAATAAATTCATTATGCCATTTTATTTTCATTATACCATTTGGTAGCTATTAATGCCATTCAATCCTGATCTGCTATGCAAACTCAATTGCAATTGATTTAGTAGGGTAGAATTACATGTAAATAAGTCAGTGTTGGACAAATCTTACTTGTAAGAAGTATTTAAAATTGGAAATACCCTTACTTTTAATAAAGTTAAAGTTCATGTTTTTCTGTGTTTTTTAATGCAACATATCTGGATGACATGTTTGTTACAAAGTATGTTATAGATAGTGCAACCCACAGTCTTACAGTAGGCCTATGAGTAATACTAGGCAAATGCATTATCACCCTCTCTGTGGCCTTTAGTTGACCCACATAGAACCATCTATTCTACAACTACCCTATGCAGGACATTGACAAATTACAGTGAAAAGTGTCGGGCAACAGAACTGAGCCAACTAGCGACTAACTAGTAAGAAAGTTGAGATGTCCACATAGAGCTTACAGTTTTGAGTTCTCTTCAAGTATCTTGGAACATGGGATGAGGCAGATCAGTCATGAAGCATACATGTAGTAGATGAAGTGTGGACATTGATATCAATTACAGTAAGGCTGTCATCATTTCCGTCAACTGAAGAAAAGAAGATTCAGATCAGTTCCTTAACGCTGTGACCACTGGCCCAATTTTTGCCCAGACACGTCTTAATATTGGCCAAAATAATGAAATTTTGAAAATTTTATTCTTTTTTGATATCCTTTTGTTCAAAGAACCTTTGATCTATGTTCTTGTTAACCAAGCTAATCAAAGACTTTTTCGCTCCATTAAACTTAACCTTTTTCATGTTCTATATTCACTATTCCCCACACAACTGTATTACCTTATGATCTTCGGCCTAGACCTCATCATTTTTCACTTCCTGCTAAAGATAATAGAAATTTTATTTCTATTTTTATTTCTTTATATATATATATATATATACATATATATATATATATATCAATCTCGATTTTATCGAGATTGATATATATATATATATATATATATATATATATATATATATATATATATATACTAATTTGACATCACACCCGAGACAAACTATCTTCTGACCTTTTAACTGTTCCTTAGTTTTAGATATTTGTGTTAAATTGTGTCTGTGTGCACTGCACACTACTGAAATGTTTATGATACACATGTAAAAAAATTTCTGATCTGTGTAGAAAATGGGTTGTATCAATCACTCAATCAACATTTATATAGCACTCCATCAAGGCAACTTTTCAGAGGCGCTCCCAGCAAAAGTTTCTTCGATTTTTGTTATTGAAGCCAATTCTGAATCTAAATCTTTAGCATAATTCTCTTGTACTATTAGTGAGATGATTTTCTGATCCAGTCCTTCCATATTTTCAGAATTCTTTTTCATCAGGTCAGCGTTTGTTATGACAAGCTAGCCGTTGCACTCTGTTAATTCTCTCAAACTCAATGATTAACTTTGTTAGCTGAGATCTGAGCAGACTTCATTTTAAAACTTCCATCTTTGATTGTTTGAAGCTTCGAAAACAGAAAAAAAATGTATGATTTGGCTGCAATGATTGCCGCTGGTCCAGCAGGCTCACTGGCCACCGTGGTGGTGTATGGGATCCAGTTATAAGAAGTGCATTACTTGACTACTTGGTGTTTCTCAAAGTTGTGAAATTGTACTTTAGATTCTTAAGAGTCCTGTAAAGGGGAGCAAAGGAATTCCCGGAGAAGGCAGGTAGAGAGAGAAAAGCAAAAGTATGGTAAACCAGGTTAATAACATAAAAGCCTTAAAGTTTTTGGAAAGGAAAAAGCCATCTGAAACTGTTATATGCGTAATGGAGAAGGAACTCTCATGTTAATGTTCAGATGAAGCACAAAACCAGTACACAAAGCAGCAAATTTATATCAGTGACAAGTCAAACCAAAGCCTACATGAACATAACTCGGCATGATAATGGGCTGTCTGACTGGCTGATATAATGTTCAAACAGCAGGATTTTCATAACAAACAAGTGTAAAACTGTCAATCGGACAACCACGATGCAGTCAATTTGTCAGTCTTCTTGTTCTGCCACTGTCATGACAAGCCCAGTAATCCACAGCATCAAACAGCATGCACACATGTTCACAATGCACCTAAAAGTGTTTTACAAACTGTGCAGTTACATTCAGTAATTTATGTCATCTATTTTTAACATTCATACAGCAACAGTTGGCGACAAATACATCCATCAACTGCATACTGAAAATTTTACACTGCGTAGAGGTTCAAACACTTAGTAAATTTTTTGTGCTGCAAAGCAAAGGTGCAATTGGTCAGTCAAAGTAACATCAAAGCAGAGGAAATGTTAGTTGTTAATCGGTAAAAAATTCTATCATGCCGATGTCTAAAACACAAGGCATCAACCGATGGCATGCCGAAACCAGGTCGTAAATCAGGTCAATATCATGAAGATCAGTTGAAGTAAGACATGGGCAGCCTATGGTGGATCTCCTATCTGAACAAGTCGAGAACGAAATGATATAAACACAGGGAGAGCATTGCGAAATCTAGGTTCTGCAACTGAAAAGCTGGTTTACCAAGAACATTTCTAGTCCTAACTTTGACCAGAGATGATCAGATGAACTCAATGAATAATGACAAGTCTGACGAATCGAGATTGATTTTTAATGCTGCAGTTGGTCAACATTCAATGTTTTATAAACTACTAGCCCCAGTTTGCAACAAATCGTTGGCTGAAAGCGAAGCCGGTGCAAAGATTTAAGCACAGGAGTTGTGAACAGGTTATGTTCAATTATGTTTTCCTGTTCTCCCTGTGCTCAACTGCATTCATGTAGTCGTTATCACTAATGTTTTATGGACACAAACCCAATTAACCAAATTTCTTGTTTTAGAGTTGAAAATGTATGCTGTGGGATTAAAAAAAATCATATTCTAATTAAAAAATGTTGCCAGCAACACAGATTAATTTTCTGGATCATCGTGGTTTAACACTTTAATGATGAGAGTGTACTAAAAGCGAGTGGGAACCATTGCAGCTCATTGTTAAAATGGTAAGAAACGTCAGTGAGAACAACTACCCAAGAGCAGCTGACCCCAGGAAGACCAGGTAAACGATTTATCATAATCTGCCATAAATTCCCCTACTTGACCTAGTCAAATACAAAAACTGCAAAAGCATTAGCCAGATGCAACACTGCACAATCCTCAAAAGCCTAAACTTATTTACATCAGACACAAACCAAGACAGATGAAAACATGTGGTAATCAAGAACTCCAAATCCCTTCATATCAGTTGGGGGATAAACATTTCCAATGATGCACATTACTTTTCAATATATTCTAACAAATGGGAAAGGATGTTACTCTCTAAGACTAACACATTTTAAATATGCAAAAATCAAATGCCAAATAAACCCTAGTAGGTTTTCCGTCAAGATGATTGAAACTATTGTGCATTTAGTCAACTGCATGTCTCGAGTTTCAGCTGCTGTTGGAAAACCCACTTGGCTTAACTGGCTCATTTTAGTCCTTAACCAAATTCGGCCACACTGGAAGTTGCATGACAACATATCTGTTACAAAAGTGATGTGTGGCCAGACAAGATGAAGCATAAATTAGAGCAAACTGAACAACCGGATATGCCATACCTTTTGTATCACAGACAGAAACAGAAAAGTCAGTCTAATTTATTGTGGTTAGAAGACAAGAAAGTAAAAACAAGTGCAGAGAAAAGGTCATATATTTTAAAGCATCTCTTGATCTCTCAATAACAGTTAACAGAATTTACACGATGCAGTGCTTTCATACAGCACAGATGAAGTAACATGACTGGCATATAGAACACAAATAGTTATAGAAATCCAACATCTAATATTCCTCATCGACTTAAATATGCCAGTGCACACAACTTTAGTCTTCAACGTCACAAAGTGTTGTCCTTCATCACAAGATTTCATATTCATCGTCTGTATCTGTCTGATGCTTGTCACCCACTACAACGCATAACACAGCAACAACGATTACAACTGCTTGTATTTTTACAACTAATTAGAACCAATAAAGCACTTCTACATATATATATATATATATATATATATATATATATATATATATATATATATATATATATATATATATATATATATATATATATATATATATACAGTAATGTTAGTCAAGTGAAGTCGAATCACAAATTGTATTATATTGTTGTATCTAGTTAGACCAGATGATCCCAAGTAAAATTTACAATATCGACCATAAATTTTAAATAAATGATATAGTTATTAATATCACCATACTGATCATAATATTCAAATTAATATAAATCAACTTTTAATATAAATCAACTTTAACGATAAGAGTACACTAAAAGCGACTGGGAAACCAATGCAACTTGTCGTTAGAGTGTTAGAGAACAGAAATTACCACTTTCTTGTAGTCAATAAGAAAGTCAGTGCTAAGAAATGCAAAAAACTGAACACCCAATGACATCAATGCATCATAATTTTAGACAATTGCTGCCATCTCTTTGTGAACCTGACTTTCCCATTCCAATCTAACAAATTAGCTGATCTTACTAGTGTACAATCTAAGCAGTGATCATAATTCTTGAGAGTCCGGACTGACCTGTAGACGATTTTTTGGAGATCTTGTCAAGGCAATACGGCTGAATCGGGGGGAAATGTGCAGGTCTTTTTGCATGGAGTTCAAAGATTGGGGTCTTTGCTCCAGCAGTGATGAAGTTGTTTACATTCGAACACAGGTCATCAAACTCTTCCTTACTTCCACAGTAGAAGCCCTAAAACAATAAGTTTTAGCGGCATCTTAACAACGTGGTATTACGATGAAGCTTGTAACTGCCATGTTTTAAGGCTGCTTCTGTCAAATGAAAGTCACTCTAAATGCAGTGTTTCCCATCTGCGTGCTGTGAATCTGCGAGTGCTGTAGCTGGATGGCAGAATGTTATAAATTTTAAAAACTGCTGACTTAGGCCTAGAACTATTTTCTTAAACTGAAAGTAGTTTATAAATAGTCACAACACCACAGCTGAAAACAAGGAATGTTGCTCGTCATTAAAATAAAGAACTGGAAGAAAATAAATGAAATTAAAGGCATCTGCCACAGGGCTGTCAAAATTTTAGAAAAACGTGGCCCGGGTGCCCGACGTAATTTTCAACAGGTACCTGAAGGCCCGTCAGTCCGTCATTGGAAAAATACTTTGAGGAAGCCAAAAAAAGATACATTACAATACACAGTGTATTAAATGGCGGCCGAGAGCTCGCTAGTTGGTAATAGTTATAATTCGCTAAATTACATGTAACTGCTAGTGCTAGATAATTAATAACTGATGCACATTTTATTCAAAAGTTTAAAAGTTGGCTGTACTGATTTAGACAGTTAAATACACAAATCAATGAAATGGATTCTGATAACTTCTCAAACTTTCATTGGTCTCAATGGTGGCAAATAACGAGATCTTGTTTAAAGTCTCGAAAGACCAACTCACTAAATAACCAATCTCAGAACGGAAAATTATCTTGTCCAAAAGGCTGTATACATGTGATTAAATCTATGCACTAAGACCTAATTCAGAGTTAGTCATTACTGGCTTGGCGTCCCCTACAAGGACAGTATAATAGTCATCCAATACTGATCATGCAATTAGCGGCTATCCCCAGTGATGGGCACTAAACTATTTTTTCTTAGTTAAACTAAAACTATTTTCCAACTAAAATAAAATAGTTTAACTAAAGTTGGCAACTGATTTTGGAAATTAGTTAACTAAACTAAAAAAAAGTAGTTAAACTTTTTCCAACTTTTTACGACAAACATTTTCACAATAACAGAGGTTAAGTGAACTGTAATAATGCAAAGCGTTAATGACAATTTCACCTTCAAACTATGCAATGTGTACTGTTCTAGCTTACAGTTACAGGCGTACTGTAAGTAGTGTATGAATTTGAAAACACATGCTGTTAATGCTAAAACCATGCAGTGTTAAAATGTTTTTGTTCACAGTGTTCAATATTCATTGTGGAAAAATAGTTGCATATTGCTGATTTTTTTAGTTAAACTTTTTAGTTAGCAACTAAATATTTTTAGTTAAACTATGGTTTTAACTAAACTATTTTATTTTAGTTAAACTTTATCCTTAACTAAAATTTTTTAGTTAAACTAAAAGTTAGCAACTTTTTAGTTAACTATTGCCCATCACTGGCTATCCCTAAGCCCAGCAGTCACCCCACCCCCTCTCTATACCGTGCTGTCTTCCTTCACCGATCGACAGGCTTAACGGTTGCCTGCCTGGGCGGCCTTGTGCAGCTTTTAAAACTTACTTAATGCAGTATGCTTCTTCTGTCAGGTTTTGGGTATTGATTTATGGGGCCCAGGCGCGACGCTTCGAATGGGGGTCCGGGTATTCGGGGCCCGTTGACAGCCATTGACTAAATGATTTTTAGTATGGGTGCCTTGCTCTGAAAAGGTTGTGAACAACTGCCCTATCGACTGTCAATCTGTGATATACATTTGATGTCTTGGATTTTAATGGCAGAATAGAATCTTGTCTGCCAGACCCAGTAACAATAATATGTCATTCAGAAACACATCTGCCACCTTACGACAACAGTTTTCAGTAAAATGTACCGGTATGTAATTAGTTATGGCAAATAAGTCTTTCACTGCTAGCCATTTCAAGTGAATACAAATTATTTTCTATAAGTTGGCCATCCAGTTTCCAATAAATTTGCATTTACTGACAGTTTCAGTGCACAGATACAAAGAACAAAACACCGAACTTTATTTTTGTGTAAAGATCTGTTTGAGTGGATTTTGTCAACAGATTGTTTATAAAATGGCAGTAAAGGCTGTAAACTCACAACTGCTATCGAAGGATCAAGTTCTGAGATGTCCATGCTACATGGATGGCGACAGTGGAATGATTCATCATTCTCATCTTTCCCTGACAAGCCCACGAACGGCTGAACAGTGTGCGGATCCAGGTAGAACAACAGATTGTCTGAGTCAGCAAAAATTACAGTTCTAAATAGTTTGCAGAAGTTAATGAAAACTCACTTTTACTATGAGTAAAAAGTATAAAGTTTCTATGTTCCTGCCTAGTGCTTGACATAAAACATCACTACATAGAGCTTTGTTTGCATACAATACTTTGCGGGACGAGGCAACCAATTGGTTATAACTCCCAACATGTAATACTGAAAGTTTAGGTTCGAGCCACCCCCTGAAAGGGTTACTTTGTAGGGACCTTCATTCACTATTGCTCAGTGCCATTGATTGATGTCTGACCATTAAACAGCACTTAATAAATGCATAATAATAATTCCACAAGGTTTATGTCAAAAGCAACAAAAACAGTTAATGTAAACACCCTTCGATAGAACATTCAACAATGCAAGTTCAGAGACATCACTTAATTTGGAAAATTGAATATTTGCCATTACATGAATCTAATTTATGTACATTTAAATTGAAACACGGTTTCTAGAAGTATTTTTCTGCAAGCGGCACAACACAAATTCATCAGGGCAATAAACATTTAAATCTATTGCAGCTATGTTGGTTGTTATGAATTTGACCATTATCATTCCATGTGAAATAAGAACTTGAGAAATATAGAAATGTTCTACATCATTTTTCATTGTTTATTCCTCAATGATATTCTGTCAAGAAAAAGCTCATCATTTCATGTATTTACCTCAAATTTGATAAAAATTTGAAAAATGTTTAAAATACAAATCAGAACTATAAATCTGAAAATCGATATAAAATTTCTGAAGAGACCAAAAAGTAATATAACACTGCTAAATGAGTCACTAATTCATATATGGAGAATTTATATAGCGCCTCTTCAAGGCTATCTACTCAGAAGCAGATACAACTGGTGTACTACTTGTAGCAAAAGGTGAAGAGCTAAAATGTAACTAATTTAGTTTTTAAAATGAGCTCTTATTTATTCTGGTCAATCAACAATGATGACATCAGCCACCATAACATTCACCTCCATCATCATCATCTACAAATTCCAAAATATCCACATAATCAAAGCATTTGTTTTGGGAGTCTTAGGCTGAATGATACAATTTATTCAGTTGACATGGCTGATGAATAAGAAAGATTTGACTGCAGAGAACAGTCTGAAAATCAAGAAGAGGAAATGACTCCTTACATTTTAAATAGCTGGATGTAAATGTTTGCAAGAAACATCGGCCAAACTCATGTCCGTAACTTTTCAAAACATTGTAAAATCCAGGGCAATTTTTGCATGTACAATGTTTCTTCAAACTACCCGATATAAATGAAACTATAAGTATACTTAATTATATGCAATGGAGAGTTGTTTTCATCATGCATTCACTATCAACTGCAAAAAGGTCCAGCCATTAGAGGTCTGACAGTTTAAGTAACAGGTATCAATAATATAAATCATTAAATTGCATCATCACACAATAATATGTTCCTGGAATGATTACAAGCCTAGGAAAAACTTTCCCTAAATAGTTGCGCTTCTGTGATGCAAAACACACAGCAGACAACTGCTATAAGCAACAGCATACTGAGAATCAACGCATAACACAGCAACAACGACTACAACTGCTTGTATTTTTACAACTAATTAGAACCAATAAAGCAGTTCTATATATATATATATATATATATATGTGTGTGTGTTTGTATATATATATATATATATATATATATATATATATATATATATATATATATATATATATATATATATATATATATATATATATATATATATATATATATATATATATATATATATATATATATATATATATATATATATATACAAACACACACACACCACATCATCATCAACGCAGGCAATAAAAGTGGAAAGGTATAAATGAAAAACCGCAATACAATTAAGACGACCATGTAGGCTTGGATCACAGGATGATACACAGTAGTCTCACCTGTATAACCAATGAACCAATGTGCATGACTTGGTTTTCCACCAATAATACCCACAGACTGCTTCAACTTAAAGCAAGCCTACAAGAAAGACAGACACGTTCAAGTCAGGTGTTATCAAGCTATCATCTTTCTTAAATTATGCCGTCTTGTAAGCTATTATAGATGGTGCCAAAAGTACCGATAATGCACAATGACCATTACATGTATCAAAGCCCAGTGGCATCTTTTGGTACATTGGACTCTCCTTAAAACATGCATTGATCATTAAAATACAGGTAAATATGGTCAGAGCCATTACTCCAAAATTCAGTTTTGCTTTAGAATATGACCTCATTAGAATGCAGCATTTTATAAGGATCTGAAAAAGAGGGTACAGCATATCTATGTTGTCTGATGAAATCTAAAGTAACGACATGTATCACAACTCATTTCACTTCAGTGCAGGAATATCCGTGAATCTCACAGATACAAATAATGTCAATGCAAAACAACATTGTTGACCCACCTGGTTATGGACAACAAAATTAAATGGCAATCACCTAATCAAGAAATATCGGAATAGCAGTAGTCACTCACTTTAACAGCATTGAAGTAAGTTGAATTGATTTCTGTTAAGCCAAGTCGCAATGGAATGACCAGCAACAAAGGCCGCCAACCCTTGCATGCTGTTGACGAAACATTTTCCTCCACCTGTTTGTCATTACTTTTGTGTTTTCCAGGGGATCCATTGACCAGGTCATTGCTGCTCAACTTCTTACCAAGTGAACCCAAATCTTCTGTTGGCTGAGCTAGTCGAAATTTTGATAAAATAACCGAATCACTTGAACTTGAGCCAATTTGTTCATTCGTTTCACACAACTTGCCTAAAAACAACACAAGTAGATTATATACTGATATTAAATGGCATAAAATTCTTATATTGCTGGTAGGGATATCAATAACTCATGCTAAGTTTTCATCAAATGTACTCTTTGACGTCATTTATAGCGAACATGTATATTTTCAATGAATTGATCGGGTGAGATCCTTCACCATTGAAATAGGACCTACCACCCAAGATACTACATGGTTACACAGCATATTGCCAATTTAAGACAATACCGGTGAAAACTGTGGCAAAGGGTCTAAAACACTCTTGCAAGAGAACTGGTATATACAAGCGCATAGAGTGCCTTTACACTTGAAAACAATACCTCTTCATGCATACATTGTTTTCATTTTTTTTATACTTTTATTTTTATTTAATTGTAAACGTTCTACAAGATATAAAGTAAAGCATACGTAAATAGTCATTTATCAGCCACAGTTACCAGACACACAGTCACTCGATAGAAGGATATTTGTGCTGTAGTGCAAGTATAACAATGGCAATCCAACATCTTTGCAACATTTCCTTACAGGGTATATGGCTTGACAATAAATCAAACTTTGCACAATGCATTAGAGTTCAAACCCATTGCTGAGGTGAAAGACTAGCACATAAGCAATCTCCCAGCATGCTACCTTACACTGCCCTGCACATGACACCAGCCATGTCGGTCACCTCCTATGTCATTACAGCAACTTCTTTTGCCTAAATGCATAATCTGGTCAGTAATTTATAACATGCTGAAGTATACTGAATGTTGCCAAGTCTTGCAGACTTATACTTAGTTTCTTATGCAGATTTTGTATGTTTTCAGGAAGACAGATGGGCTTCCTGATATGTAGTCAAGTCTGCTATCAATGGATCGCATGTTCATTCATTTTGAGAATTTGTATGGCGCACCTTCACGATACCTACTCAGGAGTGCTCCCAGCCCAGTCACAGCTAAAGAAACAGACTTAAGTGACTTATGGAATGCAGGTAGCTTGTGCGGAGGCAATAAACGCAGATCCGGTAGAAGTGCATTCCAGATGGAGGATCCACAACTGAGAAGGCCCGGTGCATGTGCCAGAGGAAGAGGAGGAACATGGATTCTTGGAGTGACCTCAACCCAACAGGTCATCTTTGGAACGCATCTGTTGGTTTGGCTCCACACGTGTGCTTGGGCTTGTCACTGGTGACTTGAGTTCTGTGCATTGTTTGTTGACTCATGAAATTCCGTTCTTAATAACATTCAACATCATACAGACTAGCATAGAGTGACTCTTGATTTTTATCTCAACGTGGTGCTATATCAATTTCTAATTCCAATCAAGTAATTGTTGAGTAACATTATTTAACCATTTCTTCCTTGACCCAGCAAAGAGCACATCTGCCCAATCAATACACCAATTTTGTGGTCCACGTGCACGGCACTTCTAATGTAATGCATTGTCACATAGCTACACTGTATGTGACAGGATATGTCTTCAGCCACAAATATGCACACAGACATGCACAGGAACAGCTATGAGACTTTGTAAGATCTTCTCAATATTGCTCTGATAAAACATGATACATGAAGCCATTCAGAGTTTAGCAGTTTAGCACCTTGTATGGCCTTCTTGTAAACACAGAGATGATGAGACAGTGATTCGCAGGAAGTTGAGGCTAGGCTGTGCTGAATTACTTACATCCCAACATATCAGAACACAATTTAAAAACCAAGAAAGCCGATTCTTACATATATCTTCAATTATGACTGAATTGTCCATCGCAACGTGTATGACTAACTCACTCCATTTGTCATAGACTGCAAGCTTTCTGTAAAAACAATTTAGTGTGACAAATAAACATTGTCAACAGTTGCACAAAATAATTCATAATCCTCTCAAATAATGGCAGCAAAGCTCATTCTTATTTTATTATTAACACTAAAATTCTGTGTTTACAATTTGCCACACAAAATCCCACATGTGCAATTCATCTCACGTAACTTATTGTTATTATATGAAGATTTATAAGCACAACTACATACATGTACAACTAAATACACTGCAAATGTGTTATGTTGTTGCCATGGTTCTCAAAGAAATACACAATTAAGGACTTGAAACCGAACAAAGTCAGTTCCCAGTTGGGTGAGACACAACAGATTAACAAATCTAACATGGATATTGTACATAAAACTGAGTCAGAACAACTATAAACTTTAGCAGTCACTACTAATGTAGCCATCTATCACAAATTCATTTACTGGTGTTCTACAACTGACAGTACAGTACACATGGGAAAATACAGTAAGCTCTTGGCAATCATCTGTGTAGAGTAAACCGGCATAAACAAAATGCAGAGAAAACCCACAGGCAAAGGGCAGGGTTGTAAAATCCAAAAACAAGTGGGACATAAAGAAGGTTCCATACTGCAGGTGTACCCAAGTGATCTAAAATGTGTCTTCCACAGCTGCTCTAGTTTAAGAATATTAACCCTTGCAAGTTAACTAACATCCAACTACGTACTGGGATAATGTAACCGTGTCTTGAGGAAATAGCAAACACCTCCTACTAAGAATTCTGATTGAATCCTTTACAAGTTCATTCCATTATTGCAATGGCAGTATGTCTGTCTGTATCTGGATAAATATATAGCACCTTTTACAAAAGAACCTCACTAGGGCACTAAAGGCAACAGCACTTGTGAATTAAAAGACAAAAATGAGACTTTTAAAACAAAATACCAGTCAGAAATGCACCTCAACACTTGAACCACGGTGTTTGGTCCAAACCATTCACCAACAGCCTTGCCTTCAGATGCTCCCATACTTGCTAAAACCAAACAACATCCATACCTTAGACAAAAAAAATGATCAATTACCAGCAGGAATCAACAAGCACTAGGGGTTATTTAAACAGTAGCACAAGGCAACAATAACTGCTTTTAGCCAAATCTCATTTCTATCAGCCTCATACTGCAGGTTCAACACAGAGACAGAGTGGCATTATGTTATAGATATGTCACATGGGTTTGTCTCTACAGTGAGAACTGTTGTTAGGTGTACAATAAAAGTAAAGTATGTCCATATCAGCAAAGTAGGACGTAGAGGAGGCGCTCATTTCCTTTTCTTAGCCCTTGAGCCGGCAACGGACGAACCTCATGGTCCTGGACATGGAGCCAGTGATATCGTAGGACTTGCCGTTTACTTCCAAGCTTACGCCGTTACCAAATTATACCGCTTGGTGACAGAGGCACGGTGTGCGCAAACAACTTGCCCACGGTCGTTGCACGGAGTCGAACCGGCGACCGCATGATAATTGACCAAACATGGTACCAATACTCCACCGTGCCACACTAGGTGCATAATATTGTATATAGGTGTACAATACCAACATGAAATAAACAAAGACACATTGTAGCTAAGTGCTGACAAAACTGGCAATTATATTTAAGTCAAGCAACAACCAGCCCAATTAATGCTTATATAGCAGGCCAGCAGGGTC
The DNA here is from genome assembly GCA_963556255.1 of Allolobophora icterica. Taxonomy (NCBI): domain Eukaryota; kingdom Metazoa; phylum Annelida; class Clitellata; order Crassiclitellata; family Lumbricidae; genus Allolobophora; species Allolobophora icterica. The sequence goes on from OY744608.1 coordinate 46,929,045, forward strand.
AACTCTGCCCTTTCACCCATTTTGTGGTCAGTAAATACTGTCTGTTGCCACGTGCCTGTCTCTTAGCTGAGTGAACAATCTGCACATAGTCCATATGAATGTAACTTGGAAGAATTTTTAAATGGTGTCTTGTCGTACAGTTACTACTGTGTTTACATTTGTTAACAGCCCTTCAAACCTTGGGACCATGCTTCCGAGGTATTTCTACAGGGTGCAACTTACTTTTCTACCTACATCCATAACATAATTATCAAGCCAAACAAAGCACAAGAAAAAGTACCTATCCAGTTGCTGTAATGCCATTACGATGATTGTATTCTAGTGAAATTATCCTTGAATTCCATAATTGTGCCTCTGAAGTTTTAAAGTGCTTAACAATAACAGACATAATCTTGTTTGTTTATTTGTTTATTGTTTATTGCGTCCAAACAAAGTACAAGTCATAACAGAAACATATCAATCACAATCAATTGAGAGCACATTTGTGTGAAGAAGCAAATAAGCAAATTGCCCTTCACATGAAGAAATATGGAAGCAAATGGCATCTTTTGTAATTACCAATCTGATGAATCGAATAGCAGCAGTCCTTCCTATCTAGAAACATTCGCAGGATTTCAAAATACTTTGGCTCATAGTGACCGGCTTTCCATACCCAACCTACATACATGTACAAACATTTTACACACTGTAATGACACCTCCCAGTGGTATTCCTTATCAATAGCATCCATATCATAGTCAAACTAATAGTTTGAATTACAGTACTGCATTCACATATTGCTTTTAATCAGTATCCTCCAAAGGCAATGTGTCGTTTACATAATTTAACATCATCATCATTGTCAACATCCTCATCATCCTCATCTACATCGTCACCTCAATTACCGTTCATCTAGCACTAGTTAACTCTCCCCCATGCCATCATCAACATCTACATAATGAAAATGAAAGTTCAAGAAAGTAAACTCATAAAAGTTGTGATAACTGAGAAATTAAAAACTATGAAAGCACTGGAAAGCAAACCTCTAGTAAGATGATGGTTGACAAGCGTCTGAGCCAACATCATCTGACCACATCGCAACATGCAGCCCCAACCAACATCTGAAGTTGGTCCAGAGCCACCTAGAAACAGCCAGAGACAAAACCACATCTATTAAAGTAATCACCATAGTGGGTCTAAATGGCCTAAAAAGGTCTATTATGTCTATACCAACAGAACCCAGTCAAGTTGTGTTTCAAAGCTGAAGATCTTGCAAAATTTTAACTTCAGCATGACATACCAGGATTCATAGCTCGATACAAACGAGAAAGGTTGATACGTTAATGCACATCTATAGAATGACCATCAAAACAGATCTAAATGGCTCCAAAGTCAATATCAAGAGAAACCGGTGATGCAGTTCTTTAAGCAATCTGCCTTTATGCCACTTGTAACATAAAGTATCACAATCCTATTAACTGCTCATCATTCAGTATGGCAACAAACCACCAGCTCACATGATGATAAGCAAGGGTCTCTAAGTCTGGAGAACACTACTGGTGGGTTGTCATGTAGCCTTCACATGAGGTATTTAACCTGCTCCATTCTGTCTAAAAGGCTTTGCATCTGAGAAAACTCTGTTTTTCACGACTGCTCTTGAGTGATGAAGAAAGGACGACTTAAGAAATCATTCATCTTGGCTGCATTAATTTAAAATTTCTCTCTTGCAAACATTCAAGACTAATTGAGCATCAACATTGTGAGCAAACGTTGGTAATTGGTAGAAAAAAATACAGTATTACACAAGAAAATTTTGAGAGCAAATAAAACCTCAAAATTATGTATTAGGCAGTAGCTTGTATTTATATAATGACTGCATCAGGTCTAATGGCATAAATTATTTGTTCTTACCAATAAAAAAAGTGGCAGAAAGAAGTTAAATGTTATGTTAAACACATCTAACAGATTGAGCAGTCTCACAATGAACAACAATAGAAGCTCATCAAAATTAACGTCAAATAATTTTATGGCTCCTTGGCAGACAAAAAAATCGTCTGTCAAGTTTAACTCACCAATGGCTGAGAAACCCTTCCTGTAGGTAAACCAGAGCTTTGACTGCACATCTCGGATCAATGCATCATGATCTATCAAGAAAAAACCAAAATCACAAATTCTATGGACAAATTCAGACGTTCAAATTCAATTTCAACTACAAATATAATTACAACAAAACTTCATCTTGGTAATGGTACAAACAAAGTTGTGCAAAGTAGGTACCGGTACACCTACATAGTTCTAAGAGATATCGGCTGCATAACATGAAGAAACAACTTTGCCAACAATGGGCGTTAAAGAATGAACAGAAGAGCCCAAACAACAGCTGGATCATTTCAGAATACCACTAGCACTGACAATTAAGAAAAAGAGAGATAATTAAATCTAAGACAGTGAGTGGTATGCCAACAATGTTAAGCAACAATAAGAGGGCTTAGATGCATCTAACAACTGTTGACAAATTCAGTTGCTGCGGCTGGATATTGTCTTTGACTGGTAACAATCATCATTTTAAACCTACTTATGTTACCAATACAGTTGCTGAGATGTTTGTTTGCTTAACAGCACCTCAGATATGGCACTACAATTTTCCATACCACAGCAGAAGAAACACCCACAATGCTCATTTACCAGATCCAGTGCTTTTCTTAAGTACCAAAAGGCTCTATACTAAGTGTCTAGATACATGCACACAAAGTGTTAAGAGTCTTTCCTCTGTTGACAGGCTTCTTAATACTAGTACAGTACTGGCCATACTCATCTATCAAAGCAAATTGTACCAAATCTTACCAGACGGCAAATTGTACGTTTTTCCCAAGATAACAACAGGTCCTTCCACTGTTGGAAATGCATCAGATGTGACCAAATTCTCATAAACTGTTGAAGAAAATAATGACGCTGAAACAGTCACATCACACTCACTGAAACATGTGTGTTTGAATGTCCTCTTTGATAAAAGCAATGGCAACATAACAAAACTAAACAATGTCAGGAAAGTATGAAACAAAATAGCAAGGGTTCAAAACAATATATCAGTGCAAGCCAAAGACAGAAAACGACAAGCACAAGTAAAAAATTCTCTTCAAAATGCTGCTCAAGACAAAAATAAAACATTAACACAAGTATAAAACAATAATTCATATCAACATTATCAATCCCATCCAAACATCTAGAAGACATGTATGTTGCACCACACATGTTTACCTTTTGACACACCTTGCTTACAGAAAAACAGAACAATTCAATTCTATAATCAGTAGTTCTGATTTGTAGTTGGACAGCCAAATGTACATGTTTCAGTGGTGGCTTGTTTAACTTCCTAAAAACATCCTCCTAAATGTCCTCTACGCCCAAGAGAGCATGTATGCCTTGGAAAGCAAGACATACAATGATACGCTATTCATTCAATCATTCACAGTTGAGCTCCCAATATGTCCTCTGTTCTGGAACTTCACCATGAAATATTCAAAATTCTTGAGGGTGGAATTTTTATATCAGCAATTATTAAGTAACACTCCTCTGGCTGCCATCGTCTTTGATTGGCAACACACGACCTCATCCTTACCAAGACCCAAATTGCACAGCTTCAGAGTTGCTGGCTCTGAATCACGGAACCCCCTCTTCCTACTGTGCTCTGATGGGAGCTTATCTCTTTGTCTCCTTTTCTTTTCCACAAATGCTTGCAGACTGCACTATTCCCCAATAGTTCTGGGACATCAGGCTGGAAGTGCCTCTTATGAATATGCCTTGAAGTGGCGCTTTATGAGTTTTAAATTATAATAACAGTTACAATGTCACTACGAAAAACAAACCGACAAAATATTATAAACAGTTTTAAAAGTCTAAATACACAGTTAAATCTATCGGAAGGATAATGGACTGCACTGGTGCCAATATGAGGATACAATTCATTCAAAATCATCTTTTGGCAGAACTCAATAGCTTGTGCAGACCCAGAATACATCAGTGAGCAGTATTCCGTCCTTGAACCAGATACACTGAAGAACAACTACCGTAGTCTGCTTTGCTGTAGAGCAAAGGAATCTTTTGGTTTTCCATTTCTTAAGCTCAACTTTTGTCCAATAAAACATCCTTATGGAATAACCTTTCACTGATAACATGAACTGTTTCACAGCCCGGACACAACATATTAGACAGATATCATATTGGGGTAGCTATGTTTCAGTATCAAAGGAGGCAGATATAATACCTCAAGAACACAAAAAGTGCTCAAATGCCAATAGAAATATACAAGTTCAAATTTATATTAATGTACAAATATGTTCTAGACAAATAAAAGCACTCATTTCATGGACGCCGGTTAAGCCACTTTCACCAATGGCATCATTTTTCACAGTTTAACATAAATAGCATATTTCTAGCATCATTCTGTTCATTTATACCTACACTTCAGGAGAAAGACTTTACCCAATTGGCCTCAAAACAGCCATCATCTTATGCATAAATGGATTTGTTGATCCTACGTTATGATGCTGAAATTCAGATATATACTGAACCCTTCATTCCAAACAAGAGTATCTCCAATGAGTTAACGCTAACATGATTTTGTACAGTAAGGGAAGAAAAATAATTATTTGGATCAACGACTAGATATACCTTGAACAAAAAATTTCAATTATTCTGGATTCGAAAGACAGTATTATGGTAGATAATGTAATGTAATGTAAATTCCCATAATTTCTAAGCACAGCTGACAGCACCATATAAAAGCCACATCAGGTAGACCAGCTTATTCACTGGCACTATCAAATAAAATCCGCAATAGCCAGGTTGTTTCATTCATTTAGAACTGTCAAATATCTGGGTAGACAGCATGGTGCTATGGTGGAAATATTTGATGATATAATGGTTGTGGGGTGGCTCAGGAGAAGAACCAGGATAGGATAGCTCGAAGAGTTTGGTGTTCATTTTAGTGAGAGGAAAGCTGCAGATGAGAGTGCAAGCAGAGGAGAGGTGAGATTGACAGACGATATAGGTTGGATAAGCAAACTGGCAGAGATCTTTGGGAGTTCGTTCCAAAGAGCTGGTGCTTCAATCAGTCAAAAAGAAACAGAAATAGAAAGAAGTACACAAAAGAAAAGAAAGTTAGTCCTTCTCGATATAAAGAGGGTTGTGAGTGGGAATTGGAAGAAATATACAAAATAAAGGAAAGTCAGTCTTTCTCGATATAAAGAGGGTTGTGTTACGGGAATACGGTTTAAAAAATAAAATTTTACGTGAGTCATGAAAGCGTTTGGGCGATTGACTCTTTTCGTACCACTTGTGGACAGGTTTCAGTGAAAGGTACGACAGGACAATTTGAAGAAAAGTTACCAGCTTGCATGACTTTGTCTTCGTGCAACAATGATTGCGAAAGCAATCACGATTTTGTAAATGTACACGTTTTATAGCGACCGTATGTATGGCCCCGACCCTGTTCATTTTTCTTTGTATTTAACGGGAGAAATCCTTCATCAACGAGACCCGACACAAAAGAATCGTCTTAAAAGTCAGTACTTAGAAACTACAAAGGCAAAACAAAGTAGTTTCTGTCTGTTGGTCGTATATCTTCAGACGACAAGAATTTTAGAGTATGACAAACTAAACAGAAATTGTAAAATGTAAACAAACCCGAAAATGAAGTCGCCATGTTTTTACAGTCCATTAGCATGGACCAACGGTCACGCGATACCACCAAAGCTAACCGTAGTAGCAAGATTGTGTAACACTTCACACCGAAATTTATGGGAAATGTAAATGTAATGTAATGTAAATCTCATAAAGTTAGCAAGATTGTGTAACACTTCACACCGAAATTTATAGGAAATGTAAATGTAATGTAATGTAAATCTCAGAAATCTCTCAGCGCCACACAAAAGCCACGTCAGGGAGACCAGTTTATGTACGGGCGCTATATTAAAATCAAGTCCGCAATAGCCATATCCGCCTTATCCGTTCCGGTGCCAGGTCAGAATCCGGGGAAGTCAAGCCGAGGGTGAAAACGTGGGTAGCTATATATGCCGCTCTACCAAATCCTAATCAAAAGGAATGCTCATAATTTTATGCACACGCAAATTTACAGTTAATATCACAATACGTGCAAAGATCTTAGAGTCGTAGACTACGACTCTAAGATCTTTGATACACGTGTGCACAACTGCACATCTATGAATTTTACCCCGTGACATAGGCCTATGTGGGGTTATGGGTTATTCGTCACAATTTGGCCCAACCTCTAGTGGGCAGAAACAGTCCATTAATTAATCGATCTAGGCCTACCGGAAGAGTTGCTTTCCAACATCAAGGTGACGTGATATAGAAATTAAGAGTGTGAGTGCGCTAGCACAACTGCCGCTTATTCTGAAGCCAAACTGCATGGTTAGAGCTTCCCGTGGCAAATGGGTCTGAGCCAGAGGCGTAACTTTAGTCTAAAAAGTGGGGGGTACCAAAACTTTGGTCTAAAAAGTGGGGGGTACCAATTTCTTCTCCACTTTAGCTTTTCGCATGGTGCCCATTTTCAACATATTCCCTGCCAGTATTCTCATTAATTTTGGCTCTAGATGTACCTGTGTATCTAAGTATTTTCGTACTTTGGTGGTGAGTGCGTTCTCTGAGAAGGCACAATAATAAAATATTGATTGGCATTGTTTAAAAAGTGGGGGGTACAGTACCCCCCCCAGTCCAAAAAGTGGGGGTACTGGTACTCCTCGTACCCCCCACAAATTACGCCTATGGTCTGAGCCACTTAGAAACAACAATTTTTCTGGGATTCTTGGGAGGATTGGAGTCACAGATAGGCCCTAGGCCTATAGGCCTAGGCCTTAAATCAGACAGAGTAGATGCGCCAGTTGTTCGGATTGGATCTATAGTTTCAAAAGAGCAATTAAATAGGCTACGCCTATGATTTCCAGTATATTCATGTTACGTATGATTTAGTTATTCCGGCGCTGGCTTCAATATTGTTTATATATAAGAACAAGGATTTCCTCAATCGAATAGTCCACAGAAGTGATATGTCAGGATTGGTTATTGTCCTGATTGATGTCATCAAAGAGGCCTACGCCTATAGGCCTAGCGAATTTTAGTGCTCATGTCAGGGCAGAAGACGAGTTTCGCTCAAGGTCGACCCTTAAGATGGCTCTTTAGTCACAGTATAAATAATTACACAGTACGTCGACTCCTCGCCGCTTCTGCAGTCAGAATGTGTGACATTGTAAATAACTATATAAGCCCCGCCCACTGTGACGACATTATAAATACCTAAGCCCCGCCCACTGTCGTCCACCATCTTGAAAGAGACCGTTTACCATGGCGATACACCGGAAACAATCACATCAAATTTTTTTAAACGTTAAAAACAACAGTGAGGACTACACGCCGATACACCGGAATCCATCAAATAAAATATTTTTTACACGTTACAACAACATTTAGGACTTCATTAGAATTAACAATATTATTTTTAACGTTAATTTCAGCTTAAATCTATAATTCAAAAGCTATTTTTCAAGGTGGCGTCGTAATCACGTAATTATTTATACTGTGCTTTAGTCGACATCTGAAGGCCAGAATAGACTTCGCACAGCGTACGTTCAATAAGGAGCTACCAATACTGTTTATTACTGATCTTTGGAGTAAACCAAAATTATTCGTTGATTTTTGTTCACAGATAGAATAGGATTTTCTTTGAAGTTTTAATGCATGTTAAGCAGTCTTGTTGTCAAGACCTTAAACCTCAAGACCAAGACCAAGACCAAGACCTTGAACCTCAAGACCAAGACCAAGACCAAGACCTTGAACCTCAAGACCAAGACCAAGACCTTGAACCTCAAGACCAAGACCGAGACCAAGACCCAAAAAATCACAGTCGTATCCAGACTTCTTTTCCTTGCTAAAAATTGTCCAGTCGGACTACTCGTTATTTTAATGAAAACATGAGTTTTTTCTTTTATTCAAGCAAAACAACTCTAAATGGAGACTGCAGAGAATTCCGAATTCGTATTTACAAAAGTCCTTCATGCGAAATGTTATTCCAAATGTCTGTTGAATTTTATAAAAACCAATTTGCTCAGAATTTTCTGACCAAGACGCGTGACCTGTGGGGCCTCATAAAAATTCTGCCATGTGAAAAAACACGGTCTACAAGTGCTGAAATCGCTAGCACACAAAGCAGATTTTCAAGAACCGGATGTAAATGTACAAATTAATCATGAGTCTGTTTTGAAATCATTCCATGATTAATAATCGGAAGTCAAAATAATTGTCCAAAATAACAGTGAAGCCTCATTCACACCGTCTAAACAGTGGCGTAACAACCGTATAACGAGGGTGGACAAAGTCCAGGGGCCCCGAGGTCCCAGGGGCCCCAAGCTTTTTTACTGCGCACCGTGTGTCACATTCTGCTTTTGGGCCATATTCTTTCATTTTCATCCAAGCACATAATTTTTTAATATGGTTAATTGTTCCATCTTATGACATATTTAGCCTACGGTGTTCAAAAGTGCCAGAGCAACAACGCCCATGTAGGTCTGAGCCTCTCTGCAGCCTGAAATAGCCTGTATATTTGACGGATGCTTCATATGATACTGGATACATAGGGCCACAGATGTACGTACGTACTGTGTCTATCTAGGTCATCGGGTCGCCGGGATCGGAGTATTTGACCCCGATCGACCAATTCTTCCTTTCAGGCGTAACCATTGCCTACACTTTGCGGTATGCGCATATCTCTCAGCTCCACTGTTAAGACATGCCTGAAATAGGCTAATATCTTCCTAATTGTTCGTCTGTCTCGCTATCTCACTCGCTCTCTCACTCCGAGTCACTCGCTCGCTCTCTGTCACTGTCTATCTCGTATTTCGCTCCGTCTCTGTCCCGCTCTGTCTGTCTGTCTGTCTTTCTCTCTCTCTTTCTCTCTCTTTCTCTCTCAATGTCTCTCTCAATGTCTCTTTACAAGCCTTTTGGGATATACACAGTACACTGTCTACAAACGACGGCAGTCTTAATTTCTCATGCTCCTCAGCTTTATGCGAAAGTATAGACACATTTGCTAATAGTAAAGCTAGAATAGCCAAATTTATTAAGTAATTCTCTGAAGAAGCGCTTCGCACTGGCGACGGTGACTGGGAGAGTGATAAACAGCATACAAGCTGTCGCCACTTCTCGGATAGATGACGTGATGTGAGAACTCAATATGAGAACTACAGACATTACTATAGCTACATTACTGTGTACACGTGTAGGTAATACATTTTTATTGCATTCTTGTTTTGTCTTGAACCATTTATGTGACTTGAACTGAGAATGTTTAGTACTCTTTTTTAACCTAACTTCAGTTTAAAATACTTTTAAAACCTAACTTCAGTTTAAAATAGCTATCTCATTATTTTCACTTTTTAATAGGTAAGGGCCCCCAAGCTTAGAATGTCCAAGGGCCCCCGGCTAGGTTGTTACGCCACTGCGTCTAAATACTAAAGCAATGACTGTATGAGTAATTATTGGATAAATTTTTTAAATTCTTGCCGTTTGTTAAAATTAATGACTGTTCATATTGACAAAAGACTTGGTCTTGGTCTTGAAAAACCAAGACCAAGACTTTGAACCTCAAGACCAAGACCAAGACCTTGAACCTCAAGACCAAGACCAAGACCAATACCTTTGGTCTCAAGACCAAGACCAAGACTTTTAAAAACGAACTCGAGTGCACTCGAGACCAAGACCTTGGTCTCGAGGACAACAAGACTGATGTTAAGTTACATAGGCTAAACGAGATTGATTGCTCTTTCCAGCCGCCAGAGGCGCTGCGGTGCATTAGCTCTCTGACGTCATACGACATTCAGAAAGAACTTTCTAGTATATGGAATACTGGTCCTTGGTCCTTGGCGAAGGTGTTTTCAGTTGCTTTGTTATTGGGTAATTAATTTGTGGCTGATTTGAAGAGACTTAGAAAACGAAATTATGAACAGTACTAGTAGGAAGAGGAAGCGAAATTCTGGTTCAGCTGACTTGAGCGCATACAGGGATCAACATTTCAAGGTATTTTTATTACCCGCTCGCATATCTAATCCAAGAACTTCTATAGCGCCGTAGAATTTATCCATTGGCATCAGTCAGTGGTCGGTACTAAGCAGAATCGTTTTGCAAGAAAATTTAAGTGTGAGGCTGGTTGAAAGCCAAGAAGAGAATCCGAGAAGACACGGAAACATTCTACAAAGGTAATTAAAATTGCGGCATGCGTCCGTGATATCCAATCCTGGTGTGCATCGATGCGCCTGAAGTTAAATGCCACCAAAACAGAACTCATCTGGTTCGATCGTCGAAACAGTTCGGATGACGATAAACAAATGAAAACCATTAAGCTCGACTCAAACTGTTCCATTCCACCCTCCGATGTGGTCCGCGACCTTGGCGTAATGCTAGATTACAATCTTAACATGACTCATCACATTTCCTCCATTGCCAGAGCATGCCACTTCCACCTTCGCCGAATTCGACAAGTGAAACGCTGCCTAAATGAAACCTGCCTCCGTATCCTTGTTCAAGCCCTCGTCATCTCTCGCCTCGACTACTGCAACTCTGTCCTATCCGATCTTCCTTCATCGACACTACAACCTCTGTCATCTGTTCTTCACACGGCTGCTCGTCTAGTAAAAGGTCTCGGTCCTAGAGATCACATCATGCCATGCATGCAACAACTACACTGGCTTCCTATCCGTGCCCGTATTGCCTTCAAAGTCTGCCTCCTCATGTACCATATCAACTCTGGAACCTCTCCCTTGTACATGACATCCATGGTCACGCCATGTTCTGCTTCCAATTCCAGAGGACTCCGATCGGCCACGCGAGGGGATTTTACTGTACTTCGCACAAACCGGAAGTTTGGTAATCGTGCCTTCTCGGTCTCAGGACCTACAGAATGGAACAGTCTTCCAACTACAGTCCGTCAATGTGCATCTGTAGCACAATTCAAATCTAAATTAAAAACTCACCTATTCACATTGTACTATGACTAGAAGTGTAGCGCAACGCGCTTCTGTGCAAGACTTGTCTTGTTGAAGCGCGCTATAAATTTTTAGTTGTATTGTGTATTGTATTGTAATGAGTCTAGGAAAAGATGACTTTTCAGTGAAGAGCTGAAGGCCAGCATAGACTTCGCACAGCGAACGTTTGCCGAGAGTTCCAGAGTCTAGGGCAAGCAACAGAAAAGACACCCCTACCAAGAGCTGTCCTTGCCCGCAGAATAGTCAGAATGAGAAAGTCAGAAGAGCTGGTCGAATAGAGAGAAGTCTTTGGAGTTGGCTTCAACTGAGGATGGTAAGGTTGTTAAAATGTAGTCTTGTAAACAATTAGCAGTTTTTGCGGTATGGGTCAGTTTTAAACCATACCGTTATTCCTCTAGAGTGTGCTTGCCTCATATATTTCAGGTGTTTGTGTTATTGCAGCTTTAATTACTAAAAACACTAGAGAAATTTTGAACATTGCACAAGGTAGTACTTAATTAAAATTTGAGATTTGTCAATGGTTTCAAGGTTTTAGCCAAGCCAGGGCCACTGTTTTGGAAATTTATAAATATAAATACCGTAGATGTAATAGAGAATGCTGTTAGATTAGCAACCATAGCTTTATGCATCTCGTAATTCAGAAATCAAGTTCCAGGAGCCAAGCAGTTACTGGACTTTGATCCGATGGAAGACCATAACGAGTTCTTAGAGATAATGAGGTATTGTATGTGAATATTCTTTGCTTCTCTAATTATGCATGATATGGTAATTTGCGTGGCCTGATGGTGAGTATACAATTATTGTGGCATGGATCCATCTTTTGTCAGTTTGAATTAACAAACTGCCAAATCATTTTTTCACAGATGGCCAAAGTGTTGATGTTTAATAATTTCTAATTGTATACTTTCTTGATAAACTGAATGGTAAGATTTTTGGGCATTGTATTGTTTAATTTGCTCTGATCTCAAAACTGTTAATTTAACTTGCAATTCTCAACCTATTCCTAATGAATGCTTACATTTAGTCTTACTATCAGTGGACTGGCAGCAACGTGCAGTGATGTTTATTAGAAACAAAGAACATGTTTACAGGAGCAGAATTTGGTAGTTCACACAGACGAGTGAGTTTCTAGCCAGCAAGGTTGATGTTTCTTGTTGTGCTGCGAGTCAGAATACCCAGTACTCGGTTCCAAGTCTTACCCAGTCACTGGCACAAGATTTTGGAGCTTGCTACCTGTTTCCGTCTGCTTTGCGTATGCTCTGATGTCACTTGGGTCAGGAATGCTTATCCTCCGTAGCTTATCTTCCTGTCTCAGAGGCCTTGAGATCTCATCTGGGTCTGCCCACTAGAATATATGCTTCTGGAATGTGGCTTTGCTTAGAAACAACCATCAATTAATGCGTTGTGGATTACAATAATTAGATTAGTTCTCATGGCAGAAATCAACTGTGAGGTCCAGGGGTACAAGCCTGGTGGAATCACGGGAATATCCCCCAAGCAGTAAATGTATATAACATGCCTGGCATCTAAAATTTATTGTTTATTTTATTCTGTTATGACTGTGGTGCATATTAGCAAAATACAGATTCTGTTCATAATATGCTCTTACTCAGGGCTGTAGTGGTAAAATTAGAGGTGAGTATACGCTACCGGTGAGAAGCGGCGTCACTAGGGCTGGTGTCCACCCAAAAAAATTTGATGACCTTTTTTTAGGAATTCGTCTAAGAAAAATGATGACCTTTTACGAATTCTCAGAAAAATCTAGACTTTTTAGGAATTCATCTCTGAAAAAAGTTGATGACTTTTTTTTAGTCATTCGCCCTCAAAACCTCTCAATACCTTTCTTTTGTGGGAAATTTTCATTAGTCAATTAGTCAATGGCTATACGGTCTCTACAGAGGTAAGTATACGCTGTATACCCGCGTATACCCTCGCTCTAGAGGTGAGTATACGCTGTCTAGAGGTGAGTATACGCTGTATACCCGCGTATACCCTCGACTACAGCCCTGCTCTTACTCCTTTGTGCAGGGAAGTCGAAGAGAACAGGAAAAGCAGCTGCTAACAAGTTCCACCCTCTATGTTGGAAACCTGTCATTCTACACGACTGAAGAACAAATTCACGAACTATTCTCACGAGCAGGAGACGTCAAGAAAATTGTAATGGGCTTAGACAAATTTAGAAAAACTCCTTGTGGCTTTTGTTTTGTGGAGTACTACACACGTGAGGATGCAGAAAATGGCATGCGATATGTAAATGGGACTCACCTTGATGATAGGATTGTGCGAACTGATTGGGATGCTGGTTTTATTGAGGGACGTCAGTATGGCAGAGGAAAAGCTGGTGGCCAGGTAAAAAAATCTATAATTCGTATTTTCAGCTGCCTGATACTTAGATAGTGACGAGCATGAAAATTGAAGTCAAGTTTAATCTATTTCTGTAGAAATTGAGTGCTGCTAAACTCAAAAGAGAAGTTACCCTTGCTTAGAATGATGCACCAGGGAGCTCTGTTCTATGCATTCTATCAGTTTTTTACTGTCATTTTGGTCTAAGAGTTGTCTGTTTCCTCTTGCTTATCCACTATAGCTTAACTTCTGGTGTTCTACCCCAGGCTTCTCCAATATACCAGCCACAACCCTTTCCACTGAGCCTTTCAGAATCAGGTCTTCTTGAATTAACGAAGTACAATCCCAATGGTTAAGCCAACAATTGGCATATTTCTTTGACAAAGAAATATGCCAATTGTTTGTTTGAAAATGTCAGGAGAATGATTAAACTTTGTTGCATTCCATCAGAAATGGCAGATTTTTCGGAAACAGACGAGTCTGAAGAAAGTTCTGTATTTCCCAACACTTTTATCTGAAACATCGTGGCTGAATTTCCACAGATATTAAAAACTTCAAAGAACACAGCAGTTAAACAAAATTGTTTTGAGATCCATCTGAAACTGATCCATTTGATGCTGCACAACAACTGAAACTTGCCGAGGTGCTGAATAAGTTAAATGAAAAAGCATCCCAAAGACATGCTTAACATTTTGCAGAGAACATATTTTCCCATAGACTTTACAAAAATTATCAAACCATATACTCCGGTTTATTGTACTATTTGGCAATACACCAGTACAGAGTGAGCAATGAAAAATATTAAAACAAATATCAAGATTACTCTTTTAACAAATAGTCATGTATGTAATGGAAATATTTTGAATAATTATCATCTGATGAAGCAGTAGATTAAAGTAGTATGCAAAACGATGTATAAGGTATATTCCATTATAACCTTCAATATATCTATGCAGTTGCGATTATGGTACTGTACCCTAAGGTTGATGAGTTATTATTATAATTTGATTTGGATAATGATGGCTTGTCCCCAGAAAAATGGCAGTGTGGCCAATTGTCCAGAAAGGTTGGACACTATGCCCGACCTTATTTGGACTTTGACTGGACTCATCCAACAGGTTTTGATTACAGTTTCAAATGAAGCAACCATCTTCTGATGGGGTTTAGGACATTTCCCCGGGACATTTCCCCCCCCCCCCCGGACAATTCCCCGGCATTTCCCCCCGGACAATTCCCCCGTAGGACAAGTCCCCCCGGACTTTTCCCCCCGTTGAGACAGTATAGTTGGTCTTGGACAATATCTATCTATCTATCTATCTATCAGTCCATCCATCCATCTATTCATCCATCCATTTAGACATATAGATAGATAGAAAGATAAAAAGACAGACAGATAGACAGACCGATAGATAGATAGATAGATAGATAGATAGATAGATAGATATTTTTTATTTATTCCGGATATTTCTATAGCGCCTCTCGAAGTCAACTACTACTCAGAGGCGCTGTCTCAGCTGGAAGTCAGCAACAAGTCCTAATCTCATCAGATCTAATGACTTCTATAGTGCCGTTATTATAATGCACAAGGTATCAATTGATTGTCACTTCAAGTGAAATCGTAGTCGAGAATCATTTCCAAAGCTTCAGATCAGCCACTGTGAGCATCCAGAAGCTTAATGTAGGTCTAATGCAAAGCACAACAAGAGTCCAAATATCCGTAAATCAAGTAATATAAATTATTTTTAATATGTGTAATATTTGCTTGTATGGGGTGAGCAAAGAACAGAACAGCTGCTTTAAATATGTTGCCTTATAGATAGTAAAAAAGATTTTAAACTGGGTTCTTTAGTCAGTGTAATGAGTGCAATATGGGTGTGATATGCTGGTATTTAGTAGTGTTTGTTATGGCTCTAGCCAGGGAATTTTGAGCCATTTATAGCTTGTGAAAATCACTCAATATACCAGTGAGAAGTGAGTTACAAGAATCTAGTTAGTTGGAGACCATGGCATGTGCTGAATTACTATTCTGTTATATAAATGTTGTAGGTAAGAGACGAATATCGTCAAGACTACGACATTGGCCGTGGAGGATATGGTAAACAGTTGCTACAGAAAATAAACTAAACTAGGCTGCCTACTAAGCATTGCCAATTGCTATTTGTGACAGTTTAATGTACCTGATTAGTTCTGTAAGATTAACTTAAATTGTCTTAACTTTTGTTCTCCATCAAGAAGGTTAAGAACAGTATCTGAACAGAAACTGCACATATTTGGTGTAGAGCTGTATGTATGGTAATGTCAACAACATGTTTTACTGGGTAGTATGTTTCAGTAACCATAATCCTTAGGATTGTTTTTAGTTTATTTATTTATTCCGGATATTTCTATAGCGCCTCTCGAAGTCAACTACTACTCAGAGGCGCTCCCGACTACAGCATTTGATACTGTGCCGGAATTTTCACGCCGAAGCGCCACGAGCAATCGGGGGTGAAGGACTTGCCCAAGGTCCGTACGCAGCGGCTAGAGTGGGATTCGAACCTGCAACCCTCCGGTCACAAGGCGCCGAACTTACCACTGAGCCACCACGCCCCACGATAAATGATATGATAAATATACAATTTATACATAATGGACAATATTATGTAATCACAAATATCTAAGATCTTGAACTCTATAGGCTTTAGTGCATCCAAATTCGATGGCTTAAGTGGTGCTGTGTCTTCTCATACAAACTCCTTAACCCTACTTGGTCAGCTGCATTGGCATTCTGTAGAATTCTGAATAAGATATAAACTGGCCTGTCTGACATATCAAATCTGTACAATGAGCACTCCTCACTACCTGACTTCAACTGAGCTCTGTCTCTCTGTACATCACTTCCTGAAGCCTGCAATCTTTGGGTTCAGTTCTTTTTGCAGAACTGGCATGAATTGTCCATTCCACGTTGCTGCCCCAAGAACTGAACCGTCTACCAATGTCTCCAATGCTCAAATTCCTTTTGTTTCTTCAAGAAGTGTTTCAAAACTCATTATTTCCCACTGGTTATTTTAACCTCTGGATGTGCAGCTGTTCTTCATCTAATGGCGCCTTGAATTCGTATTTCTGTGACTTTGCCTGCATTATAAATGTTCATAACAGTATTAAGTAATAAGTAGTTATTCCAACCAGCAGATGCTTGAATTCCAAGGATTCATGATTGAAAGCCACTGCTGAAAAGATACAGCTACATGTGTAATGTTCCTGTAGGAACTGAGCAAACAAGTGTGTAGACTATATTTAAGTTCCACATTTAGATGTGTCAAATAGTCGACCAGTGTGAGTGAGTTTCTGGAGAGGCACTACGTAAATGCTTAATGCTCAGACATTTAAATAACACAACTCTGTATATGAACTTGTCAAAAATAAATCATGGCTGTCACATATAAAGCATCTGTGTAGGGAATAATGTTAAAGGATATGAAGATTTTCATGGACTCCATTCATCAAAGTGCATAAAAAGTGTTCATAATGATGGAAGAATTCAGTTGGATTGGCTCTCTGAATGAAAATGAAGATTATCTTCAATCACAACTTTGACCTATAAAAAATATTATATATATATATATATATATATATATATATATATATATATATATATATATATATATATATATATATATATATATATATATATATATATATAAGCCAGTGGACAGAAATCGAAGGTGAAAGCAACTTCAGAATGGATCTGAGATCAAAACCAAAAATGCCAAAGGAAACAATCTTGACACAAAACACTTCCTATTACAAGTGCATGTTTATCAAATGATAAAACGGTGCATCTTCCACTCAGGTGTTCTGGCCTCATCTACCTGCTCTTCATCCACCACTCACATGGCTCCTTTAGCTGCTCTTCCAACTTCATAATCATCTCGTATTCCTCCATTTCACGTAGTATCCTGTCCATCTTATTTCAATCTCGTATTATCTGTTCTGTTCTTTTCCCTTACACACAATCCGCCCTCTGTCAATCAATCAATCAATCAATCTGTCAATGCTGAAGATGAAGAATGACACCAAGCTGAATGTAATGTTCACAGTACCGGTACACTCTCCAACTTTCAGTATGGTCCAACCAGGCTTTTATTTAAAACTTGAGGACTAACACCAGACAGATATCTTGAAATATCTTTCTGTCCTGGATGGGTTTGAACTCGGACCTTTGGGTTGACAACACTTCACAGTCCAGTTTGCATGCCCACCACTATAAAGCACCTCTAACAGTTTAATTACTGTTTATCCGAGTTACAGCTCAAAATGTTGGCGTCTTCTTGAATGTCTCCCACTAACAGTGCATACCTGACATCTAAAACGCTGTGTAGAATGCTGCAGCTTCTCTTAGAACTTCTGTTAACCTTCTCCTCTTCTTCCCTTCTCTTCCTTTCTCCTTCTCTCCTCCTCTTCCTTGTCTCCTCTGCTTCACGTTCTTCTTGCATCAGTCTCATTTATTGCCACTACACTTTAATGGAATCTGTTTTTGTTCTGTGTGGACACTATAGTATATAGTGGACTTGCTACACATGGAAGCTAAGCAAATATTAATCTGAGGCAAGACTAGGATGCACAAAAACGACTTGTCCAGGGTTGTTACCTGAAGTCAGGCATGAACCCAAAATTGTTGGATTACAGACCTATCATGCTACCGAACAGACCACATGATGCTCCTATCATACAGTTACAATATGCCTAGGAAGAAGTAATTACCAGAATGGAACAATATTAGATTGCAAGGCACTGCTACACACTGACAAGAATAGTAGGCCTATGTATGGCCAGTTTTAACTAATAGAACAGCTACCGAATTTAGGGGTCATCCATTTAAGCACGTTTGCAGGGTAGGAGGGTTGACCCCTAATATGTTTAGGTATGCACCCACACACAGACACACATAGCTCTTCAAAAATTATATATATATATATATATATATATACATAGGTAAATGTATATTAAATTAATTGTATTCGTAAGACCACACCCATACACTCGACATAATTAAAACATTTTTATGAACTTTAATGACATTTTTCAAGGCTGGATAGCATTCCATGTAGCCATAATTATACCTTATTTGTGTTTGTGTCTTAGCATGAATGTTTGAACACTGAAAACATAGGCAGTTCTTCTCTAGCATCATTTAGGCTAGTGTTTAGTCCTTTTTAAAGGCTTTTGCACAGCATCAGAGAGTGCAAATAGACATTAATCTATTATAAACTTCAGCTAGTTAAAACTATATAAAAAAAGTCTTTAAACTATTGTTTGAAAAACGGAATTCAAAGTTCCTATACTCTATTTGTGTATTTCTTTTTCCAAATTTTCTCAGCACTCATCTCAGGAGTGTTGGTTGGAATAACATGGTTGAACTGTGAATAATCCACTGTATAATGCCCTTCACTGGAATGATAAGTAAGTGTTACTGGAGCTAATGTGTGACCCCAAAGTATTTCGCCTGGCAGATATGATGTACGGACTTGTGTTGTAAAACCAGTGGCTTCACAGCTTGCTTCCAATATAACAATGATCTCAAAATCTGCTGCAAGCAATTCTTCAGGTGAAATCTTCCAAAGTGGACTGTTTTCATCTATGTGGTGAATGATTTTCATTGGCCAAGCCAAGAAAAAGTAGTCGTCATTCGATTCAGTTGTGACTTTCAACAACTGTTGGTATATGACACCATTTTCACAGGTCTTCACTAAGATGACATTAATATCGACACCAATCAGCTGTGACCTTCGCATGTCTCCAATACGAAAAGCAAGACATAAGTAGCCGCTTTCTTCATAGATCACTGCATATTTGCTGAAGATGACTGTCTCTGCCCTGCGGTTTGGTCTGGACAGCTTTGCAAAAATTAGGCCAGTGACAACGGACTGCATAACTGCACCAACGAGTAGCTGAAACATTAGTGTAAAAATTGCTGCTTCACAGTTGTCTGTTATTGTACGTCCACCATAGCCCACTGTTTGCTGAGTCTCAATCGAGAACAACAGAGCAGTTTTGAAATCATGAATCCCTGCTACACAAGGCTGTCCACCATTAATGCTGCTGCTGTAATGTATGAGCCACCACACAAGTGCAAACGCAATCCAGCTGAAGAGATAGGCAACAATACAAACAAGGATTGTGTACTTCCATTTCAGTTCTATGAAAGTGGTAAAAATATCAAGTAGATACCTAGAACGACGTTTTTCAACGTGGATGTTGGACATGTTGCATTCGCCATTTTTGTGCACAATTCTCATCAACTTCCTCTGTGCAAAGAGTCGACAGCGCCGGGCAATTTCAGCGAGATGAATTCGGTTTCTGAAGATATTTCGGTAGGCTTGTTCTTCTCTATTCTCTTCAGACAGCTCATCTGGTACATCTTCACCCAGAAGTGTATTTTTGTTCACTGTCTCTTCTAATTGCAGGACATCACGTGATGCCCAGTTGTGCCCCAGTGATCTGACACCTGAACACACAGACCAATGTGCTGGGCTCCTGTTGGCAATGTTGGTTTCACTGCTGAACGTTGGAGAAACGGTTTTCTCCAGCTTGTTATCTACTGGAGCCAAATGAATGTTATGATCACTTCCAGTTGCATCATTTGTCACCCTCCCATAATTGATAACAAAAAACATATGGGTATTTCCAGAAACTTTAGTCACGTGAGGCTTATCAGCTGAAATGTAAAACCATCAAATTAGTTGATGCTGAATAATAAGTCAGTTACAATTACACAGACTCCAAAAGTGGTGATGACAAAAGGTCATTAGGTAAAAACTCCAAAATTTCCAAAGTATATAAAACCTCAACTATGGTAAAATTACTGATCCCTGTTTCTGACCTGGAGTTGCCCGTATGCCAGCACTAGACAAGCATCAATCAATGGTGCCGAGTAAATGTGAGTGAAGGACTTGCTCATGGTCCCTACACAGTAACTGTCTCGGAGGAGGAAGCTTGAACATGTGCATTCCATGTTACAAGTCGAGCGCTCTAAGCAATTGGCTTAGTGTCCCATAAAAATTTACTGAATAGTTTGCCTTCAACCTATCAAGAAGAACTGGATTTCTGTTTTAAAGGAAGCAGTCAGATGGAACTGGAGGGCATTTTCTTATCACAATATACTAAGTAAAATGAAACTTATAAATCTGTTTATTCCAAGAAAACACAAAATACAAATAACTGCAATGATCAGTCTTCAAAACTTAACCAGCAGCCTTATTTAAAATATGGACTTTTCCTGAGCGCTCTGTAACAGTATGTGTCATTATGGCATACTACCGGTATAATGTAATGCATCTTTAGGAGCTTTACTGAGGCATAAGGGGGTCATCCATAAAGGACATCCACAATGGAGGGAGGGAGGGTTCATTCAAATTGCGGACAAAGGGGCAGAGGGTTTATAACGTCCGCAAATGGGAAGGTAGGTCAAATGGGGAATGAATGACCCAAAATGAAGAGGAAGTACAATTACATTTTTAACTGATCACTTGTAAATGTAAAATCTCTTAAATTTCTCAGCGCCACACAGAATCGGAAGCTACCACAGAACACTGTGCAGTTTATTTGTGCTTGTACCAATAATTTGAAGATCTTGTACCAAACTCTGCCTGTGACTACCTAAGGAAGTCTGAACCTGTCTCAAGCCAGTATATGAGATAGGGTTCTGCAGTGGGTGTGCAACCCACCTCGGTAAAAAAAACACTTGCAACACAAACAATGCAACAAATTGGCTGAGAAGAATTCTACATGTATCATGGCATAACAAGATACGAAACAAAACTAAGAGAGAGGACGGGACAAGAAGGTATAGAAAACATCATCAAGTAGAGAAGATTGAAGTGGATGGGGCTTGTTTTTCGTATGGATAAGATAGAAGAGCCAAGCAAGTGATGTCCTGAAATTCTGGAGGGAAAATGAGGACAGGAAGACCACAGAACTAGCTGGAAACTATCAGAGATTACTTTAGATGCTTGGAGATGTCATGGGACAAGGCCGAGGAGATGGTGATGCATAGAGATACGCGGAGATGTGTTGTGCAATGTGCAGACCTGCATGGGAAGGACTAAGTAAGTAAGTACGAATAGTTATACAAAGAAGGAATTGGTTGTTTCACTTTTTAGAAAGATTTTTAGTTTGCCACAGATAAGAAGTCATTGTCCTTTACTGCAAAGTCGAAACTAGTTTTATTTGTACACATCAAACCCACATGTCTCTGTTTTGGCTGAAGTGCAGGAAACTCCGGAATGTTTACGAAGGACATCAGCATGGCTTGCATGGTGAGATACATTGGGCAAAATGTCAATAGCAATGTGCTGAGGCAGATGAACTGCTTTATCCTCACTAGTTGACTGATTCGAATGGATGTTGTTTCCAGTTTGGTTTGAAGGCAGTTTGAAGATCTTGTACATGTCTCCAAAGCTGAAATACATGCAAAGTGCATACATAGATATGATCATTGATATCAGAAGTGAAGCAAACAGTTCATTTATCGAAAGATAATAGTTATTTGGGGAGGGGGATAGAGTAATGGTAACACTCATGGCCACGAGAGAATTAGATCGTGGTTCGATACCCATGACCCCCTCTAGGGCGGTGCCTTGCATGGCTGCCAAACTGTGTGTTTAATTAAGATCTTGATTGTACTAATCATGTTTCAATGTAATCCTACTGCATACTTGTCAGTTTGAATTAATAAAAAAGATTATTATTATTATTATTAGATTATTATTATTATCTTTTCGAAAGCCATATCAATTGCATTTTCACCTAGTGTTCAGTATTTACAGCCCTTGCAACCAGTGTTTCTGTAAGTTCTTCATATCATTGAAGCAAATGGCCATGTTCAATAACCTACAAATTAGTACAGTGAAAACATTTGAACATGGCATCATGCACACATGTATGCAGGGCTGTAGTCGAGCGTATACGCGGGTATACAGCGTATACTCGCCTCTAGGGAAATTTGAGAGCGTATACTCAGTGCTCTAGACGAGGGTATACGCGGGTATACAGCGTATACTTACCTCTGTAGAGACCTGAGTAATGAAATTTTGAGGAAAAAGAGAGGTTTTGACAGGTTTTTTGAGGTTTTTAGGGCGAATGACTAAAAAAAAAAAAAAAGGTCATCAACTTTTTAAGAGACGAAATCGTAAAAAGTCAGAAAATTTGGAGGGAATTTGTGAAAAGTCTTAAATTTTTCCTAAAAAAAAGGTCTTCTAATTTTTTGTACGCCGCTGGTCACCGGTAGCGTATACTCACCTCAAATTTTACCACTACAGCCCTGCATGTATGTATGTATCAATCAATCAATCAATCAATCAATCCTTTTATTGAAGCCATTTGAAGTACAAGGAAAAAAAATACAACATAAAAGTATGAACTTTGGCAACAAGAGGAGACCCAAAAGGGATCTAGATCCCGCTTAGCAGGGCCACCTAGTTAACATTTATCGTAATACAAGTAAATGGCAGCACAATCAATACTTTTAACGGTAACATCGATCAAGTTATATGATCAGCAGGTAAAAGAAACAATGATAGAACTCTTAACTAGAGAACTTAACTATCAGTACACATGGATTCCAACTAAGGTATACAGATGAATTTTCATTAGTTAAAAGAGATGAAAAAAAAAAAAAAACAAAACAAACAAAAAAACAACAGTAGGCCTACCTGTGCAAATAAACACATAGGCCTAGGCCTAATGCAGTCATGTGAGTGCATCCAAGAGATAGAGTTTCAGTTTTTGTTTAAATTGACACATAGTAGGTAAACCAGTAAAATGTATGTATGTATGTACCCATGAGAGAACTGTAGTAACAGTAACTGTCAGTGTTGTTCGTTTTCTTGACTGGCGTGTTTTATACAGTTATGCGTAGAGTTTGTTAAATATAAGGAACTTTAAGTGTAAGTATTTACAATTTACTGCATATACATCTAAGTTAGTAATATAATTTATGTACCACTGGAATTGTTGCTTAGTTAAGTTAGATTAATGAAAGTTTAAAGGTATATTAAAATAAATGGTGTATGGTATGTAAGTAATCGATGCACGTCATTGACGTCAAAGGTAGTCGCTTACCATACAGGCCACTTTCGACAATACTGTTGCCGAGGCGTGACCCTGGATTTGAATAATGGAGAACGAAGGCTAATTGATTGTACTGAAAATATATGTAAACTAAATAATACGCAATTAATTTTAACGCAATATACTTTCAACGCACTTAAGTAACTTTAATTAACTAGGAAATAATTCGCCCGACTCAAAAAAAGATGATATTAACAGCAGTTATACAATAGAAAGGAAGATATTCCACTTCTTCCATAGAAAAGTTTATTCTTACATAGAATGCAAGGAATTTATGCATAGCACTCACGTCATTGACGCAGGTGTGACGTCTTCACGCTCTATTAAAATTTTGTAGCGCGTTTCATAGTTTGAATCTTGTTCAACCTCTATGCGGTGAATTCGGAATACTTTTCTGTTTACTATGTTTACATTAATGCTAATTCAACAAAAAGACGTTTGTTTAGCCTACTGTGTTTACATTAGGCCTAATGCTGATTCAACAATTTTTCTGATTCTAGTTAGGCCTTTGAACAGTATCTAGAAGGCAATGATCCAGATCAGGTAGGCCCCTACATACCAACGTAGGAATAACTGCGTTCAAAGAGCGGAATTATCGCCTAATGCCTTCACGACTCTCATTCATTCCTTCATCATGACGCGTATTTATATCATTGGGACGCTTTCTTTTCACGCCTATCGAAGTTCCGATCAAATTCACAAGTGTAGGCCTAATTCTATAGTCCGTCCTTCACACTGTTACCTGGGTCGTGCCCAGCCTACCAAAAATACTCGTACGTTTCAAACTACATGTATGTGCCACTGAGCCAGCCTGCCAACATATTAGGCCAACGTGTATCGGTTAAACCGTAGGGGAGAGTTGCCATAATTGGACCACTTAAGGGAAACTGAGGTTTTCTGAATGAATGCTACTGAATTTCTAAAAGGAAATTATGCCACATGATGGGCTAATATGTCAAGTATGTTGTTAATAAGCAAGGAACAGATAGTATTCATGTAAATATGAGAAATAACTAAAACAGCTTGAGCTATAATAGATCCAATCAAGGCAACCTGTTGCCTTAAATGGACCACATGGTTGCCTCGACTGGACCAGTTGCCCTGAATGGAACACATCATATTAAAGATGTTTTTAAAAGATAATTTGCAAAAAAAACACACTTGAAACGTTTAAAAACACTTATTGTCTACAAACATACAATAAAAGTCTCTAGCTAAGTGTCAAAATACTGTAAACGTGGTAAAAATCACCTTCACAAAAACACTGAAGCCTATTGTCTAAAAGACATGCAGTAAGTCTCTAGCTAACTGTCAAAATACTGTAAACGTGGTAAAAAATCACCTTAACAAAAACACTTAGGCCTATTGTCAGCAAGCACAATGATGTACAAAAAAGACGAACAGTCAACAATGAAGTAAGACAGTAGCATGTTCAAGGAACAAATCAAAATAATTAAATAAAACCAAACAAAACCACGAGCAAGCAGGGCACAAATACATATACAAATACTGTTATGCATATACAACAGAAAGAAAATGTTATTTGACATAATACAAGCCAATGGTAATTATTATTATTTAAAGAATCAAAATATAACATAGAAAGTGCCGGTGTCCTTAAATGGACCACGCGACATTATCGGTCCAATTCAGGACACTGAATGTGGTCCATTTCAGGCAACATGGACTACTTCTGTTTACACTGCGATAGTTCAACGCTCATCAGTCTTAGCGTAAAATCACTTATTGTCGCTCAAACATGAAACCCGGCTATAGCTAAAACAAACATGATTTCATTTTTAAAAGCTTAACTAAAATGTGTACACTCGTTGTCAGGTACGTCTAAAATTAGATCAGCACCACATGAAAAAGACTTTTAACCGCAATTTTAAAAATATATAGTTTTCCGTCAAACTGCCTGTGTCAACACGATCAATATTCAAGTGCGCAAGAATACAACAATTGAAAACGAGGCTATATATGTATCTAGGGGGTAAATAGGCCGTGGTCCAATTGAGGCAACGGTCCAATCGGAGAAACTCTCCCCTACTTTACGCTGCTAAAATTTTGCATGCACAATTGCACATCCGTAGTTTACGTTGCTAAATTTTTCTCAGTGGACATTAAACGTATTTGAAGTTCTGCCGCAATGTTTATAAAAGACCAATGGTAGCTGTTGTATCAGAAAAGTGTCCACAGTTTTCGTTGCTTTTAAAGTGGATAACTCTCCATAATATCTCATTCTGTCAGGAAATGTGAAAACACGTTCCACCTCCAACCATTTGACGATAGGTCTACTCGAATTCCTACAGCTAGGATGGAAATAGGCTAGCTGCCTGAAAACATGGCATTAATTTAGCAACGTTAACTACGGAATTGAAAACATGGCATTAATTTTGCAACGTAAACTTCGCTTTAACCCTTTTATCCAATGTACAAAGGCCACACACGTTGGATGGCATACTAGCTTTCTGCGCTCATGAGTCGACCGGCCATGATCGAGTTGAAGATTACGTTCTTTTCATTAGTATAATTTTGATTTCCCGATGATCCTTCGAGATTTAAAATGGCTCCTGATGTTTGCATTGGCTAAGCCTCGTCAAGTTCAGACAGGGCCCCTCCGTGTGAGATCTCAGAGCCAATTAAGGCAAAAGCCCTGAATACTCTCAAATCAAATTTGTCACCAGCAAATAGGCCTATACCACCAACTTATTGCTGCCGATAAGAAAAAGTATTACTCATCACTTATCCACTCCATCTCGTCATATCAATCTCGCTCCTCCAGGTGTCCTCCTGCCTCTCAGTCCCCTGTCCTAACTCTTCTTCCAGCCTCTGAATCAGAAGTGCAACGCCTCCGAAATTGTCTCCCCAAACAAGCAATGTGAAATCAATCATATATTCCCACCTCTCTTCTCGAAGATTGTGCCTCTGTCTTCATTTCTGTCATCACCAAAATAATCTTTCTTTCTGTGTGTCTGTGTGTCTGTCTGTCGCTCTGTTCCTCCTGGTCACTAACCCACCGCCTTTAAGCACTCTCTTGTCACTCCCCTCCTAAAAGGCTAATCGTTCGCCACTCACCCACCTCTCAAACTATCAATCTTTCCGTTTTATCTATTATTACTAACCGAACGCATTGTCCCTGCCCGACTGAATGACTATAGGCCTACCTTCCTTGTGACTTCCTCCTCAACTCCAACCAATCTGGTTTCACTAAACTCCACTCCACAGAAATTCTGCTTGTCTATCTGTATAATAAATTGGTCTCTGTTGTGAGTCACCAACAAGTCTTCTGTCTCTGTCTCCTCGAAATCTCTGCCGCTTTCGGCGCCAAAGATAACGACCAACTTCTCCTTCGGTCGTCCTCTTGGTTGGCGTCTTTGGCAGCAGGGACGTCATTTCAGCTTTTTCCAGAGGGAGGGGGCAGGCCCGGGAGGGATGTCATTTGAGTATTTTCCGGAACACTGGCAGCGATCTTGTCTGACAGGTGGGGGCACGGGACATTTTAAAGCTGACTTGGTCAAAAGAGGTGAAAAATGTAAACAATTTGTTTCAGTTTTTTGGTGTTTCTTCAAAACTTGGCCAGCTTGCCGCGTTTGCCTCATGGTAAATCCAGCACTGTGTGCCTGTAGGCTATATGCTCACAAGCTAGTCCTTGCAGTGCAGGCTACATCATTCGAACGACGTCCCTAACCGGAATTTTAGTATCATTATTTTTCTTTTTTACCCCTTTCTTCTTCCTCCTTTTCTTGTTCAATCGCTTTTTCCTTTTTTTCAAAAATCAGAGGGGCAAATGCCCCCTACCTCCCAAATGACGTCCATGTTAGGCAGTGCTCTACTCTGGTTCCAGTCTTATCTGTCTTCCTGCTCCTTCTCTGTTAAAGCCTCCAGCCACTCCTCATAACCCCTCCCACTCTTTTGTGGTGTTCCTCAAGGCCGTCCTACAAGGGTCACTTCTCTTCACCATTTGCACTACACCTGTGAACCATCTCATAAAATCCTCTTTTGTTGACCTCCATCTTTGTGCAGACGACTCTATGTTCATTCGTTCATTCATTGGAGCACTTAGGTCTATATAGCGCGTCTTCAAGGGGACTACTCAGAGGCACTCCCGACTTCAGCACGAACATAAAGAACAGTTTTTAGCGCAGTGTAGAAAGACTCGGGTTGGGTTTTCGGGAGGAGACGCAGCTCCAGAGAGAGCCCGTTCCATACCACAGGACCAACCACCAAAAAGGCCCGATTTTGCATGGTGGCAGTACAAGCAAATGGCACAACGAGCACCTCCCCTCTCCGCAGAGCGGAGTGCTCGACCACGGGTCTCGCCGGCAGGCAGGCAGATGGACCTCAGATAGGCTGGAGCGATGCCCAGCTGGCAGCGCCAGACCAAGGAGGCAATCCTAATCCTATACTGGATGCGCAGGGGAACCGGTAGCCAATGCAAGTCCCGGAGCATAAAGTCGGACACATGGTAAAACATGGATATCCGACCAATAAGTCGGGCAGCAGCACGCATGACGCGTTCAAGACAGGCCAAACGCACCGCAGGTAGGCTAGTCTACTCGGGCCGTGATAAAAGCATGGACCAGAGTGGACGTAGCAGATGGAGAAAGGACGCGAGCAATAGTGAGGGCTGGCGCAACTGATAGAAGGGTCATTCCTGCAATCGGGTGCAAAACAGACGGTTGAAAAATATTTTTTGAAGTATTTTTTCAAGAAACTTTGACGTGGTATTTGGATAAATATGATACTGTTGGGGTTTGATGCAAAATATGCAGGCTTAAAGACTACTCATAGAGATGTGATCCGCGTCAAAGTTAGTATGTCGAGCGCAGGGTGCTATGGTGGTAATCGGTGATGATGGCGGTTGTGTGGTGGCGAAGGAATGGAATCAGGATAGGATAGCTTGAAGAGTTCTGTTTTCAGTCGCGAGTGGAAAGCAGCGGAGGACAGTGCAAGCGGAGATGTGATGTCAACAGGCGATATGGGAAGATAAGCAAACTGGCGGAGATCTTTTGGGAGATCATTCCAGAGAGCCCGTGCAGCATAGACTAAGAAGCGGTTGCAGAATTTCAGAGATCAGGAGACTGAAGGCCGAGATAGAGAAAGATATAATGATGAGCGAGTAGACATGGACGGTTGGGTGGTGAATAGCTGGCGAATGTAAGAAGGTTGACAGGTTTGAAGGGATATGATTTTGTAATGGATGAGTTGATGGACTTTTGGCCACTGAAGTGATTTCAGAACAAGGGCTATGTGATGGTGTTTGGGAGTTTTGGTGACTGCGCGGGCGAGGGCATTCTGGACTGTTTGCAGGCGTTTTATTTGAGAAGAGTCGATGTTGAAGAAAAGGGAGTTGCAGTAATCGAGTTTGGAATGTACAATTGAGGTGGCTATTGTGCACTGTGCAGGTGGTCCCGTAATCAAGTACTGGGCGCAGTCAACAAAGGTCACCAATGTGCACGTAGCAGGTGCGAGATAGCTGAGCGATGTGGTTGGCAAAGGTGAGGTTTTTTATCAAAGATGATTCCAAGATTGCGGACAGGGGAAGAGTAAGGTACCGGGGAAGTGAGATGTTACAGTCACGACAAACAATCATCATCCGGTGCAGATAAGGTCATTCAGGACCGCATGCCGGGCGTGTCGGCCCGGGCCGAGACGGCATGACAGGCCATGCGAACCATCGGCGGTCACCAGAGTGCCGCACGGGCAGTCATGTGGATGGCATATGGCCGTGCCAAGGCGAAGGTCGACAGCCATTCGGACTGCCTCGTCATCCAGTCTGAGGCCGCATTATTATTATTATTATTATTATTATTATTATTATTATTATTATTATTATTATTATTATTATTATTACAATCAAGATCTTAATTAAACACACGTTTGGCAGCCAGGGGCGTCTATCCTCCCAAAGTCATTGGAGCAACTTAACTTCCCCTCTCCTCCCCTCGCTCCTCTTCCCCTATCCCTCCCCCCTTCAATAGGCCCCTATTAATGATGGCGCATACACTGACAGATCTTCAACCTTATTTTTTGGATGGAGCATTTGCTCCAAGGTTTCTATGTAGTAGACGCACCTGTTGGCAGCCATGCAAGGCGCTCGCTCTAAAGGTTTGGGTTCCGAACCGCGACCTCATGCTCTCCTGGCCATGAGTGTTACCATTCATCTATCCCCTCCGCATTCATATTGCGCACAAATTTTTGTCCAATGTGGCTGTGGTAATCGGTTTTTACTTTTGTCCAAACGATTGTTTTCATAGGCGTAATTTGTGAGGGTACAAGGGGTACCGTATACTGCCCACTTTTTTGACTGTGAGTGCAACATAATGTGTGCTGCTCTGGGCCGGCCTATTTAACTGGCTGAGGCTCTGAGCCATGGTCTATTTGACTGAGAGTTACACGTAAAGGCATACAAGTATATATTTATATATACATTATACATAGTATATACACATGCATTTCTATATATCCTATGATATAGTTTGCCAGCTCTGTGTGTCGATAAACGCTCTGGAATGTCTGAAATGCACACGACCGCTGCGCTGTCGAATGCATGGAATGTGACTGACAGGCCGCTGGCCGACCCGCCGGTCGAGCCGGCCTTAGGAAGTGTTACTGGGCCTAGCCCGAAATTGGACAGGCACACGAACACTGGGCACTAGGTAGATAGACGTAAAGACGCACAGCCAGACAGACACACGGGTTAATATTCGGAGTCAGTGAAGGAGGGAGGGAGAGAGGGAGGGAGGGACATAGCTAGGAACGGAGGGAGGGACGGAGGGAGGCAGATAGACGTACAGACGCACAGCCAGACAAAAAGACGGACGGACGGTGTCTTTGCCTCACTCCCTACCGCACTACCTCTCCCTATGCACACGATCTGCCGGGAATACTCAGCAAACCGTCATATATGACGGGTAAATATTCTAGTCCTCATATATTACTCTCTTCCGACCCCAGTCACTCGCCTCACTCAAATTCCCATCTGTCCGTTGTTGACGGTAATTTGACTGTGCTCAGAATGTCTCCGCTTGCCCTTTATCGCCGTACTCTGACGCAATCTCTCGGTGAGTTCTTCGTAACATATTATTTACGAGGTCCAAGTCTCTTAATGCAAACACTTCCCTTCCACCGCTTCTACCAGGCCGAGTGTTCGTGGTTGGGAAATCTGCGGGGTTGAGTGTAGCTTATATACTAGGCTCGTAGGTTCAGCCTCCGTGGTCTGGCAGATGATCTATCTGGTCGATCAGCATATTCGAGCGTTCAAAGTTTTATTTTAAAAGGCGAAATCGGCAGACAAAGTATCAGACAAATTCAACAGAGGAGAGTCAGCGCTTAACGAACTTAGAAACTCTTATCTTCCACTATAATAAATTAAAGATGAAATTTATACAGAAAATTTTAACTTGTGATTGCATGACTGTATTAAGATAAACAGGTGTTAATGACCATGACAAAACCCTCCTACAATCGGAAACAGAAAAACTGAATTCGAAATTAGCAGGGCTGGAATTGTGCAAAAAAATATATAGCGTATACATATAGTTTCGAACGACTTAATTGATTCTACCACAAATCTTAAGAAGTTCTCCTTCTAGGAAATCGCGTGTCCAAGTTTATCTTAACTACCCCAACCTGAATCGATACCCCTAAGGGTTGTGAATTTCTATTAGGGTGGTTCAATTTTTCTTGAAGTAACATATATTGTTGTTTGTCTAGCCTATTGTAGTGAGATTTCTTCGGGTGAAATATGAACGATCAAAATACTTTTTTAAGCTTAAGTGTAGAATTTATTATTTAACGTTATATTATTTAACATTTAGTTTGTTCGAGCAATTGTTTTAACATTTGCTTTAACATTTGTTTTAACATTGTTTTAAATTTTAACATGACAATGATGACACTACATAATAGGCCTACATAATATTGTAGGCCAACCATATCCAATCTATTCCTAACCGAAAGGCATTCTCTGCCTTTACAATCACTGATACTTACAGTTGCTAATACTTTTTAATACAATATTTAATTAATCGCAAAATAGGTCAGAGACGCAGTGGCGTCACTACGCCAGGGCGAGCCAGAGCAAATGCCCTGGTTAAAAAGCCTTTGCCCTGATTGTTGCCCTGCCAGAATTTTCTCCTACACAGAATTTGTTCGGGGCTAAAATCGCCCCCTGCACTGATTACTTGTATGACTGCCCTGGCTGTGGCCTGGTAACAAAAAGTCTGGCGCCGCCTCTGCAGAGACGTGACGCCAATAGAAGTATCTACGCCGATCAGTTTCTACTTGATTCTCCGTATTAGCCATTGTGAAGCCAACTATCTATGTAACATTGAATGTAAGGAGAGGCAGTAAAAACGGCATATTATGATAAAGGGTTTACGCCCGACTGCACTGCAGTTCAGGTGTATCTGCATTCACACCAGCATGTGAACCATAGCATGCCGCAGTTGCATTGTTGCCGCAGGTGAATTCGTGACCCGACTCTGATACAGATACATATGCGAAGTACCGACTCTACTGAGAATAGTACAATAGCACGCATGATAAATTTTACCCAACTTGCTCGCTATGCATACGACCTTTTTCTCCGGCAACAGTACTGTAGCCTAGCTCTAAATAAGCAACGATCCGAAACTGTCATAAGCCCCCGCAAGAAACAGCCACACACACTGCATTAGATATTTGAGCAATCAGTTCATACACTTCTTTCATCTAGTGCTTTTAACGATAGATGTAAATTCTGTTTGCTTGATCACTGAAGATTACTGATCACTGAATGGTAACTCCGCGAGTCTATTCTAATCGTGGCTATTAGAGACTTTTCTAAAGGTTGTAAAATTGCAAGAACTAGGCTATTTCAGTTTAAAGTGGATCAATTCAAGCATGACCTCACTAGTTCTTTTGATATTGCAGTCTGTAAAATATCAGTAACAGTATATTTATGCACATTTATTGTAAGTGGTGGTCATCGTCGTTGTCATTGTCATAGCGGTCGTCGAGACGGAGGTAAATGGTGCTGGTGATGGTGACGGCGGCAGTGGTGGTGGTGGTGGTGCTGGTGGTAACGACGGTGGTATTACAAATAGGCCTATTTATTCACACTAATATAATTACACATTCTTGCAAATTTTTCTACATACTTAAAACGAGTGACTATAGCTAGGAGCTAGGCACGTAAATAGTTATGTCTGATAAGTTCCTTTAAAGTTTAAATGCAATCGTACAGCTCAATGGAAGTCATTTCCTTTTTTGGTCATTCCAAATCCGGTCTCTGCTTCGGAGTTGCTGTCGCCTTGCTGGTCAACTCCGCCCAGCTGTAGCTGTAAGGAAGAGCTATGCTGGTGATTCATATACAAGCTATAACTCTCTACGTCTCGGAATTGTAATCTCCAAACTTCTAAAGCGCATTCTAAGGCCAAGCGTAGGGCACCAGCCTATTCACGAGCGCTGCATCGAATCAGAGGGGGTTTTTCCAAAGACTAGTCCAGAGGAGGTCCGAGTCCGGTAACCATGGCGGCCAGATCAAGACAGGAGGCAGAGCAGCTGTTAAGGCGGGTGTAGTTTAGGGCAAGAATAACTGGAAGGCGGAGTATCAGATGAGTCAGGGTATACGAGTTCTTGAAAAGGCGAGACTTCAGTTTTAAATGGAAAGTCCGGGGGTGATAGATAGAGAAGCACGAGGAGGAAGATGGAGGACGGGTTGCAATGGTGATGGTGGACGAACCGAGAATCTGCGGAATTCGGAGGGGAAGACCGTTCCAGAGGCGTGGTGCTGTGTCGGATATGGTTCGGTTGGAGAACTTGAGGTGAGTAGTGACCGGGGTCGAGAAAGACTGAGATAGGACGATGATCGGGTGCATGGAGCGGGTTGCCTGGATGGTTGAGGGAGTTGTAGGTTAATTATAGGAGTTTGAAGTGGATTCACTTTGGAATTTATTAACCAGTGGAGTGATTTGAGGATGGGAGTGATATGATAATGTTTGGGCGTTCTAGTGACAGCCCGCGGGCTAGTGAGTTTTGGATAAGTTACAGACGCTTGATTTTAGTGGATTCAAGGTTGAGTAAGCGGGAATTGCAGTACTCAAGATATGCAGTACTGAGGTAGCAATGGTGTAGGCAATTTTAAGGTCAATCATGGGCCGGATGCGGAGGATGTCACGAATGTGCATGACGCAGGAGCGCGAGAGGTTGGAGATGTGGTTAGAGTAGAGATGTGGGTCAAAAGTAATACTAAGTTTAAGTCAAAGGTATACCAAGTTTGTGGTCACAGGAGTTGGAGGTGAAGGTAAGAGACGGGGTTAATCGATAGGTATGGAGTAATGGATTTTCTTTATTTGATCGGGAAGATTCTGTTATGGGATGAAGAGGAGTGTACCCAGGACGCAGCCTTGAGGGACACCACAAGAGAGAGGGAGAGGTTGCGAGCAGTGGCTGGAAGTTTTAACAGAGAAGGACCGGGAAAACAAGTAAGACTAGAACCAGAGTAGAACAGTGCCAGAGACGCCAAACCAATAAGATAGTCGGTGAAGAAGGAGGCTGTGATCGATGGTGTCGAAGGCGGTGGAGATGTCGAGAAGACAGAGGCAGAAGACTTGCTGATGGCTGACAGCAGAGACCAGTTAATTGTACAGAGACGCAAGTAAAGTTTCTGAGGGGTGGTATTTGGTGAAACCAGATTGGTGGGGGTTGAGGAGTGAATTAGAATAGAGGCAGTCGTTTAGCCGGGCTAGGACGATTCGTTCAGTTAACTTAGGTAGGACAGGTTGGAGATTGGACGGTACCGGTAGTTAAATAGGTTTTCCTTATCAAGGTTTGCTTTCTTGAGAAGGGGAGTGACTAGAGAGTGCTTAAAGGCCATTGGTATTTTGCCGGTAGAGAGTGAGAGATTGATAATTTGGGTGATTACAGGAACGAGGACAAAGGCAGGCGTATATTCAGGGCTCTAGACGAGGGTATACGCGGGTATACAGCGTGTACTTACCTCTGTAGAGACCGTATACCCACTGAGCAATGAAATTTTGAGAAGAAAGAGGTTTTGAAAGGTTTTGAGGGCGAATGACTAAAAAAAGGTCATGAACTTTTTCAGAGACGAAATCGTAAAAAGTCAAGAAATTTCCTGAGAATTCCTAAAAGGTCATAAATTTTTCTTAGACGAATTCCTAAAAAAAAGGTCATCAAATTTTTTTTAGGGTGACACCAGCCCTGGTGACGCCGCTGCTCACCGTAGCGTGTACTCATCTCAAATTTTACCACTACAGCCCTGGACAAAGGCACAGTTTTTAGAAGAGAGGTGGGGATAGGATCAAGTTCGCATTACTTGTTGGGAAGAGAATTTAGGAGGAGTGACACTTCTGCTTCGGAGGCGGGAGAGATAATTGGGAGCGATGACTGAGAGACAGGAGGGTTAGGTTGAAAGAAGAGAGTGCATAAGTGGTAGAGGAGGCAAGGGGGAATGTGTGTCTAGAAGAGATCGTAAAGTGAAATGAAGGGATGAGATTTTGTAAGAGAAAAAATGAGCATAAAGTATCAGCAGTAGAGGGGGATGGAAGGGAGCTAGGCAGCGGGGAGGGAGATTTGCGATGAAGGAGAGAGTTGACAGCTCTCCAGAGATATCTTGGGTTGGAGGAGCTGAAATGAATGAGTGAGGAATAATATTTCTTTTTGGCAGCAGCGATGAGTTTATTATATCTATTTGTGGTTGATTTGAGGGTAGTGATGACTTTTGATCAAGCTGTGGTGTCAGTGGTGCGCTGATGGATGTGTTCAAGGCGTCTGCGGAGAGTTTCAAAGGCTTGGACGTATGATGTAAACGAGAGGTTGCTGGTGGGTGAACTGTGTTTCGTGATGAGTGGCGCATGAATAAGGAGGTTGGATAGTGTGTAAAGAGAAAGGAGGTCATCAAGTGAAGATGAAGGGTAAGTGCCAGATGGGAGTCAAGAATATCCTGGATAAAGACCTGACGGTCAATGGACCCGGTGAGACGGAAAGAATAAATCGAAGGAGGAGATCGGGCGAAAAGATTGATTTGAAGGTCAGCCGTGATGAGAAACTGATCAGCGATGTTGAGAACAAAGTGTGATAGTTCGGGAGATTATGTAATGTAATAATTATAAACATTTGTAAAGCGCTTCTCGCAGAGCTATTCAGAAACGCTCTCAACGTGCAAAAAGAAAGGTCTATAAGCATTTAGGTGAAGCTGGCGAAAGCGCCTCGAGCATCTTGCTCCGGATCACAGGAGGGAGTTCATTCCAGTTAAAAAATTCTATGCCTATTTATCGTTAATAATTATAATGTTCCGTTATGTATATACTTTCATACCCCATATTTTCATACTTCATTACACGTCGTTAAAAATCATCAGTGACAGAAATGCAGTCTACAAGTTGTTACGGAATGAACTTAATGATTCGTATATCTTCCAAACCAATGATTATTTTGAAGAATCAACTTTGACGACAAAGAACATTGAAAAGTCCAATGAAAATGCTGCGAATGTTAATTGAATTCAGTCTATCCCTCCTCATCGTCACAAGTCGTCATGAGTGCTTTGCCCAATCGACGACGACGACGACGCACAGTCCATACAGCGGCACTTGTAAGTATTCTGTTAAACATGATTATTGCGGTAATGGCCATTACACGATCCTTTTGATGAAAACTTACTATTCTTGTCTTAATGTGAGTGTATACGGGGACGTAAAAGGCTCATAAAAGCTTTTTTCGTTTGTTTAGCCGATGATTCAACTGTTCAACTGTTCGCTTAGGGAAGCGAGTGAGTATAGGCCTACTGATGTGGAATGAACGATAAGCGTCGTGCCCTTCAACAGTTCAGTTTGCGACTAATAATAATAATTTCAACATTTGATCAGCACATTTGCAACTTTAGAAAGTCGACTTTTATGCATTTCAGAGATATCCGCAGCCATACAACTAGGCGATGAAGAGCTCAAAAAGTTATGAATTAATCAAAGGATGCTATTTTCATCTAAGGCCTAACAAGCGCATGATATATATGTTTAATATGCACTTGTAGACAGCGACTGTTGTGAATTGAAGTTGATGGATTCAAACTTACAAGTTGCCATCGAATCTTCTCGAAGTCTACCAATTGGGCGATTTGTGTCATTAAAGGCACGCTTCTGCACAACAGATGCAATCTATATTCAAATCTGGAAACAAATTAATGATACGGCTTACGAATTCAAATGGCAGACACAGTACACAGCTACTCAGGCAGACACTGTTAAAGCGTATACGTTGGTAAGTGTTGGGCAGACCTTTTTCAAACAGTAGACCTTATTCTTTCCTGTTTTTGCATGAGCATGGTTAGCGCAGTATTGCATAAGCGCTGGTAATTTTTTTTAGAGAATTAAACATTTTCCTGCAATCTCATTCGGTGAGATTATTTACTTTTTATCTTTCTGAAATATAGCCCATTTCTTTTCGTAGGCATATAAACGGTATAATGATGGTATTTGGTGAAAGGGCAACTTTTCAAAACAAAACCTAGATATCAGGTCATCACATGCAGTGCATTATCCGTTGCTCGGTATTACAGTTTGATTGTAAAGCGGCAAAGTAGCGGCTGCCAACTGTAGCGTATACGCTATGGATGAAATAGGTCGCAAGGTCAAGTTATTTTAGAACCTGCACTCTAGTGCCTCTCTTAAAGTGACTAGTCAAGTGGTTTTTTGTATGCACTGTGACTACAAACCATTCCTGCTAAAAGATCTCGAGGTTCGTTATTTTGTTATCCTGTTGACAAATGTGAAAGGCAAGTGTTTTTATCCGTTAACAATATAGGCCAATTCGATCTTACCCTCTCTCACCTGTGAATGTCAACACTCTCCCGAGTGGTGCTCCCTCTGTTGCAGTATTTACTTAATACTGAAAACCGAACTTATCAAGCTTTCCTATCCTGGTTCTGCTCCTGCACCATCCCATGACCATCACCACTTTTCTATACTTCCCCCGTAGCATCATGTTGTCTCCTCAGATGGACACCACCCCGGGAGTCTAGCCTTGCACCGACATCGAAGAAACAACCAGACTTGCGGAGTTGATTTGATGCAGCGCCGGTATTAAGCTGGTCTCTCTGGCCCGGTTTAGAAATTTTGGACGCTGACATTATGCCTAGGCTACATTACAATTCTAAATTTAAAGTTTAATGATAGACGTGTTTCACAATTAAAGTGACGTAACAATGGAACTTTATTCTCTAATTTGAAACTTAGGGACCTATTAATAACAGAAGTGCTACATATAATTAAAGTGACGTAACAGTATATCTTTATTCTATAAATGTTAAATTATTAATAATAGACCTAGCAGTTTTATGATTGAAGTGACGCAACAATAGGCTTTTGTTCTCTAAATTTAAAATTGCTAAAAATAAACATGCTTCATAAATAAGGTGACGTAGCAATGGACATTTAGTCTCTAAATTTAAATAGACATTTCATCACTGAAGTGACGTCTAGTTCCTATAAAAAGTTTTTAATTTAAAGACTTAAGGGCTAAAAAGACTTGTTTCTTCATTGAAGTGACGTCACAATTGGTCTTTATTCTCTAAATTTAAATTTTCAATAATATATGAAGTGACGTAACAATAGGCCTTTATTCTAAAATTATTACTAATGCACTTGTTTCATAATTGAAGTGACGTAACAATAGGCCTTATTCTATAAATTTAAATTATTAGTAATTGAGTGTTGCATAATCAAAGTGACGTAAAAATTGGCCTTAATTCTTTAAATTAAAAACTTTTAATAGGCCCTAATAGACTGCACAAATTTATTTCTTCCTGAAGCCAACAAACTCATTATACAGACTATTACATTAATTGTTTTCAGAGAACTGTAGGGCCTACCTATGGACCTAAACGTCAATTAGTGTTGGGCTGCTCGGTTTTCTTGATTCTTCCAAGCCAGGGTGCCTAAAACAGATGGAGTTTCCAATTTGAAGGGGCGATTTATTCTGAAGCAGATGACCTGGTCTTTTGCTTGTCACCAGTCACTGCTGAAATCTTGCCTCCTATAGTTCTTGTACAAACTCCGCTGACTGGATGTGTCAGATTCCTGCGGTTTCGACTGCAACAGGGATGAAATGGTGTGACTGTGCAAGCGATATCCATATCTCTACTTACATGCTTGATGTCCTTCACTGGCTTCCTATTGCTGCGCGCATCCGATATAAGATCCTCTTCCTTGTCTCTAAATCTCAACAGCCTACTGCCCCGAAATATCTCTCGAAATATCTGTGAAAACCGCTCTCTGCATCTTCTTCTCGCTCATTGCGCTCTGTAAATCGATCGGCTTGATCTTTTTGTTCCCAGGGCTAAAACTGCCTTGGCTCAGCACCAAGCGTTTGCTGTAGTGGGTCCCACGATATGGAATGATCTTCCCCCTCTGCTCAGGGCCAAACTAATGACTGGTTTTCCTCATCGGTCTCGCGTTCCCTATAGGCCTAAAGGCATTTCTGTTTCCCCGAGGCTTCTGTTCTGAGAGCGCCTCTGAATATAGTTATTCTGCGAGAGGCACTTTATAAATGTCTAGAAAAACTCTAGATACAATACAATACAATATTCGCATTCCTTATTGCGAGCTGCTTTTCCGCTGCTGAACCTGCGTTTTACGATGTTAAATGATCGTATAATCGACTTGTTTCATAATTGAAGTGACGTAACACTAGGTCTTATTCGCTAAATTTAAATATCTAATAATATATGAAGTGATGTGACAATAGGCCTTCATTCTTTACATTTAGCTTTTTAATAATAGAAGTGTTCAATAAGAATTGAAGAGACGTAACAATAGGCCTTCATTCTCTACGTTAGAAGGTTCAGCAAATAAATAATATATTTATTTCATAATCAGAGTGACGTAACAATAGTCCTTTTTTCTATAAATTAGAAGATTAAAATGATTACAAATGGATTTGTTTCATAATCGAAGTGACGTAACAATAGGCCTTTATTTTCTGATGACATTGACGGAGACGCGTAACATACTAGAAATCAACCCTACATTGCTTGACCATATATCCTGCTAGCCATAGATTACATAGCTTAACATAGCGCCTGCAAAGGTCTCTGTTATATCTCATAGGCCTACCGTTATAAGACTTCCTTTAAGCTTCTGTTCTAATTAAAAGCTGGTCCCAAGGGTATTAAAAACAAATTGTATATATAAATGCCTGTCTATTGTAAAATGTAAACGCCGATCATTAATAAACGCAGGATATTGGTTAGGCACCGTATGTTGAACCGGCGCATTATATATATATATATATATATATATATATGCCACGATATGTATACATTATATATGCAGGCCCTATACATGGGCGGCGATCTAGAGGGCGACGGGGGGACATGTCCCCCCACCTTTAAGAGTGGGGGGGACACTCCATGCATGCATTTGTCCCCCCACATTTTGAAGAAACACCAAAAAAAGGCGGAGAAATGTAATTGCGTGTGAGGGTTTTCGCAGCGTTTTTGACCAGACGAAGTAAAAAGAAATTTTTTTGGCAGAAGTGTCCCCCCAAATTATGAGAAAGTAAAAATTGTTTAGACGAAGAAATGTAAAAGGTGGCGAATGACTAAAAAAATGTCTTCAACTTTTTTTCGAGATGAAATTTAATCGATATTTTGCGGAGATGAATTGATAAATTGGTGAAAATGAAAGTTGGGCAAAAGTAAAAAGTGGGGGGAAAAGAGGATAGTGTAAGAAAAAGTTGTAAAAAGAGGTGAAGGACTAAAAAAGTCATAAACTTTTTTCGGAGATGAAGTGGGAGAAATTTATCGGAGATGAAGTGGGAGAAATTTTTTTGGGGACAAGATTTTCCAAAACCGGTCGTCGGCGAGATCGTGGCCGACTTTGTCCCCCCCCCCACCTCTCAGACAAGATCGCCGCCACTGACTGTGGAATCACTTTCCTATGTTATTTGAGCTTTCCTTACCGTCGGCGAGATCGTGGCCGACTTTGTCCCCCCCACCTCTCAGACAAGATCGCCGCCACTGGCCCTATATATAATATTGTGCTTTAGAGGCGCAGTTAATCTTAATCATAAACTCCAAACTACTAAAGCGCTACCTTAAAGCTAAGCGCAGCTTATTCACAAGCGTTGCGTCGTATCAAGGGGGTTATCTAGAGATCGATGTCTATTGGAGGTCTGAGTCCGGTTGTCAAAGAGACCAGAGAGGCAGAGCAGCTGATAAGGCGGATTTCGTTGAGGACGAGAAGTCTTGGAAGGCGGAAGATCGGATGGCCCGTATTAGGGTAGGAATTAGCGGTTTTTAATTGTGAAGTTTTACGGTAGGCCTATATGACTTAGAAGAGACCTTTGCAGGTGCTAATTAGCGGTATTCGTGGTATAAATAAGCACAAATAGGCCTCTGATATTTAACCCGCGGGTAAAACGATTTGCACCAAAGCCGGACTCTTTAAACTCCAGTCGCCAACTGCCCACCGAGACAGCACAACCCCTCTGATACGACGCAGCGCTCGTGAATAAGCTAGTACCTTGCGCTTAGATTCTGAGTAGCGCTTTAGGAATTCAATTTTAGGGAAGTTAAAACGATTTATACAAATAAGCGCCGCAGTTTGTATAAGAAGTTTCACGGTCCATAGGAACTCTGCCAGCTATGCAGCCTAACACACGTGAATCGTAATCGTATAGGCCTATAGGGCCTACTCTCCAATCTTCTAAAGCGCCACTCGAATGCCATGCGCACCAGCCTATTCACAAGCGCTGGTATGGTATGGTGCTAACCAGAGCGATCACCAGGGATCGGTTGGGACCGGAACGCACCGGAACGGCGTTCCGATTCTTTTTTGACGACCGGTATTTTTAAGACAGGATTTACAGAAACATTTCAAGATGAACGACGCTGGCGTTCCGGTTCTTTTTTGTTTAGGTCGGGATCCCTGGCGATCACCGTTGTTCTCCTCGTCATAATCAAGGGCATCGGAACGGTTTGAGAGTGTCGAGAGTCACAGAAGGGTGCACCTACAAGGGAGTGGGCAAGGGCGCAACTTTGGTCTAGAAATTGGGGTGTGCCAAATTTTGCATTGTGTCAGCTTCGCGACTGTTAAATAATTATAACGGCATCGTTTGTTTTACCAGGATTATAATAATAATTTTAGGCTTGATGATGATGATGATGATGATGATGATGATGATGATGATGATGATGATGATGATGATGATGATGATGATGATGATGATGATGATGATGATGATGATGATGATGATGATGATGATGATGATGATGATGATGATGATGATGATGATGATGATGATCATCATCATCATCATCATCATCATCATCATCATCATCATCATCATCATCATCATCATCATCATCATCATCATCATCATCATCATCATCATCATCATCATCATCATCATCATCATCATCATCATCATCATCATCATCATCATCATCATCATCATCATCATGGTGATGATGGTGATGATGATGACCACGATGATGATGATGATGATGATGATGATGATGATGATGATGATGATGATGATGATGATGATGATGATGATGATGATGATGATGATGATGATGATGATGATGATGATGATGATGACGACATCAATAATAGCGACAATAATAATAACAATTAGAATGATAATGATGAGATCACACTGACGATAATGCTCAGTAATTGTTTTGAATCTTGATGGCTTCATCAGATAAAATAATAATGGGCAAAACCAATGGGCATAAAAAGTGGGGGACGGTACCCTTGAGGTCCAAAAAGTGGGGGTACAGGTATCCCCGTCAATTACCCCTATGGGGCCAAAGGATGGTCCAACGCTGTTATTTATTTTGCAAGTTTTTTTATTTTTGCTGAGACATATTATTACTGTTCAGGTGAGATTTGACAACAACCCAGTGTCAATAGAAGCAACTGATCGTATCGGTGTCTACAGTCCATCAACAAACGCTAGCTTAAAGTTAGCAGTTCCATATGAATTCGATAGACCGACTTCAACCGCCATGTATTTCTCACGTCAACAATTCGATGCTGCGTCGGCATTTACGACTGGTCTCGTCATTTACATGGAAGACCTGAGATGGCCACGCTCACTAACGACATTTCTTTCTTTCTGTCAATCAATTTCAGGTGAGAAATCTATAAGAATTGTTCAAAACCCAGATGATATATAACACAAAGATGTAACAGGACTGGTGGCGTCAGTG
Organism: Allolobophora icterica; assembly: GCA_963556255.1. NCBI lineage: Eukaryota > Metazoa > Annelida > Clitellata > Crassiclitellata > Lumbricidae > Allolobophora > Allolobophora icterica. The sequence goes on from OY744608.1 coordinate 46,971,756, forward strand.
TTGGGACCCTTATGGTCATGCAAATAATATGAGTAAAGGCTACACATTTCCTAAGGAAACAATTTGACTGATACGGTACATTGAAGAAACGCGAAATCATCGACATCATTTTCGGTTCCTAGGCCTAATGACAGCCATTTGGCGGCGATGGATTGATGTACAGATTGGACTTCGAATGTTGTGTGGAAGTATAATATTCTTTCCGCATGGTCAAACCATCAGATATCTAGAAACTGTCTAATGTTATCATTTCTAATTCCCTGTTGTCTTGATATTCCATTGCATTGTTTCTCATCTGACTTTCGCGCTCTCCAGCATTCTGATCCATATTGAAAACTGGGATTTATCATCATCATGGTTTCCATGTTATTTCCCTGCTTATTCATTCTCTTGGTGATATTTTAAAATGTGGTGTACCCAACTTTGCATTTATTCTGTCGGATTCTGCTCTATTGCTGTTGGCATGTCCGGTTATTAACCTTGAACGACTAGACAATTGTATGGAAATTTAGAAAGATAGAAAACGAAACAGACAAATAGATGCGCTAAAGGACAGATAGAAAGATAGATAAGCATGAAAAATAAAGATCATTTAGAATAAGACTGTGGTTGACTTAAAAGATTTACTCACATATAAATTCCAAAATTTTTATAAAAATCAGAAAATAATGATAAAAAATTGCTTACTTTTTTAGATTGCCAAGAACTGACATCGGATAACCCATTGGTAAAATTGTGCAGATATATTTACTTCATAGAATTGTTTAACTATATGTTTAGCCTATATGTGTTCCATCTGAGCTACCGAGTAAACTCAGGATCGTTGGGGAGATCTTGCGATGAGGGAGATGTCAAGGCACCTGTCTTCATATAGGCCTACAACGACTAAAATTATTAATTGCATTAATTACAATCCATCTGAAACTGTGTAATGAGTGCCAACAAATAAAGCCCAACTGCAACGTAAGTAGGTCTAAGTTTCTTATAATTAGCAGAAAAAGAAGAAGAATAAGAACTTATAATAGGGCAGGATTGACGATAATGACAACCAGGGCTGTTTACAATACTGGCAAAATGTATTGACAATACCAATAACCAATACTTCCTAATAATGCATTGGCAATACCAATACTATTTCTTAAAAGTTTTGCACTACCAATACCAATACTTTTACCAATACTTTTCGATAAGTAAGTTTACGTTTATTGAAATAAATACGTGATAGCAGTGTCAAGCACTACATGCTGTTAACAGTGTTAGCAGCAGATAACCTAAACCAATGTCCTTCTCCCCTTGCAGGATATCCAACCCACAGTACACTGGCTGCATAACCTCCCAGGGTTTTGGAATCCAGCCAGTTTACTGTCACGCCCAGAAGTATACGTCTTTTAGTCTGAAAAAAGTTTTGGTATCGAGTATCAGTGATTTACAGGCCAAAAAGTATCGGCGACACACATGTGATACAAAACAAAATAAAACTATCGCGATACTGGGTGCGATGCTGCAAAACGTATCGGCGATACCAAGTGTTGCGGTACTTTATCGCGATATTAACAGCTCTGATGACAATTTGACTACAGCATGATTGTGTCAATTCGATCATGGTTTTAATACGCTTATTAATTATTTAATCCTAAAAGCCCTGGTCGCTTGGGTAGCCTATAATTGATAGGCTATTGTTCATAAACGGGAAACTCAGTGGCAGCTCCACAGATATAAAAGGCTAAAAGCCTTTGTGAAGTTTGGAAAAAACCTTCCAGTTAACAACACTATGAATGGTAGCGTTGAGGTTCAGGCATACTGAGACGCACGCCTCTCAAATATCTAGGCCTATATAGATGGGAAGATGTCAACCGTTCTAGCTTCATGGGGAGCTGAGTGTGTAGAAATGCAGTTAGAAGAAATGAAGTGTTTCTTTTAAGTGTGTAAATAGAGATTCACAATATTTTCAATAAGTTTAAAATGTTTGAGGTTCTGGTTTTCAGGAACTCATCTTTTCAATTTGCAATTTTTATTAATCCCATAAACTTTCCTTTTAGTCTCAGTAAAGTTGTTGAAATGTAATCTGTAGGCTAGATATACAAATATAAATCTAGGTTACATTACACAAACATTTTTAAAATTAGCCTAGTTGATTGTATACAACAACAATAAAGTCAATTAATTTTCTAGCTTGAGAAGTGCAAATAGAAAAAATCTGACTTTCTTTATCGTATTGTAGACCACGACGAATCCATATACCGGATACATTCCTAAGTCTTGTTGTAGTAAGTTGGAGAATTTCTTTATTCTAATTAGAAACATACGATCGCGGTACTATAGCACCAAGTCGTTAACCCATTTTAGTTTGACTCGCCATTTTCCAGAGAAATTACGCTCAGATCTTTGCGTGTAGGCCTACACCACGTCTTTATATAATTCAATTGCAGACACATCTTAAAATTACTTAAAAGTTCAGTTTTGACATTGTGCCGTGTAGTAGGCCTATCTGTACACTATACGATGGGCACAATGGCTAGCAGTTTATAGCAGTTTATGACTTCCGTTTGGGTTGTCCAGATTTGTAGTACCTATAGGGCCTACCCGTACCTGTCTGGCTTCCACACGTTACAGGTGTGTGGAAGCTTACCGTGTGGAAGCCAGCTAATACCACAATCGTTACACAAAATCATCGTGCTGTGTATGTAATAACTCCTTATTTTGATAGGCCTACTGAATGATTTTAATAAATTCAGTTTCTCCGACAAAGCCCAGGTCATAGTGAATCGATTATTAATTCGATTCTATTTCCATTATTTAGACAAAATGGTTTCTTGTGACGCTAACGATTCCATCAAAGATGACATCGCAAACCAGATCAACCAAGTGAAAAATTTACAAGATACGATAGACAATTTAGAAAAAACTCTACAGAATTTACTAAACTGTAAGTTAAGCTTTTCTAAATATTTCGAGTTCAATATTTGCTGTATTCTGATATCACCTAGATGGGGTTCGGTATAGTCTAGTGGTTACCGTGCCCCACTGTCAACCCATGGGGTTCAACTCAGGGGTTCAATCTCCGCCAGGACAGATTTTTTAGAATTCTGCTCCACCTAGCCAACTCCCTCTAGCCAACTCAGCTATAATGAGTACATTGACCGTACACTGTCGGTGGGACCTAGGTCACGGTGGCACATTATGTTGCTCCCATAAATTCAGTTCGGAAACTTTGACATTTAGACCTACTTTAAAATATTCATTTGTTACTCCAAACTCGCGTACCTTCTCATCAACTCTGGTTCCAGACGATTCAAACGACTGCAGAAAACTTCATCTTCTCACTCTCCCAGTATCGTATGAATGGCGATTTATTTACAGTCGCCTTCCATCGCTAAACAAACTAATTAAGATTGTGATGCCCTTAATTCATGCGCCAATTATGTCCTTCGACATCTCGAAACTAGGCAACCCCAAAATGTCAAAATACATTGGAATTAATTAATATTATGGATGGTCTCTTGAATAAAGCATCCATCATGTAGATTGCTCTGAAGACCCAGGATCAAGTATTATTTCTCACACCTACTTGCATGAGATGGTCTTAAGTATGCTAAATCCGAAAATAGTCTGTCAGCTAAAAAAGCTATTATGCACAACATTCAATAGGCCTAGCTGTGCTGTGTAATGACGCTTGCATCACATGACAAGTGATGCTTTTGAATACAATTAATAGCAATTAAAAAAAATTTAATTTCCAAACTAACTCTGTATTATGTTAGTGATTTTCAGTTCTGGTTAGTTGATGAAGCTATTGCAAGTCTGATAAATCAGAACGATGACTCTGCATTTTGTTATTTCTAGCTCAGTACGTTACCGGAACGTGTCCAGATGGTTTCGTTCCTGGCACTTACGGAGTAGGGTCTTGCTATATAGCTCATCGCGAGCTACTGCAGATGGCACAGGCGGTCATTAAATGCCGCGATCTTTATTCTGCCAGACTGCTTAACATTCAGTCAGAACAAGAAGACAGATTCATAAAAGGCTTTCTGCTGAACAACACTATGTCAGGTGATCTTGATAAGTTTGCTTATGCTTTCTTCCGTCGCTTCATCGGTTCACTATTTTCACTACTTTTTCATTTTTTAATTCTTCCACGTTTTCCTTTCTGCATAAAATTATGTTTATTTTTTATTTTTTTCTCCTTTTCTTCTTTTGTTCATTCATCAATTCACGTAGATTTACTGGCCTGAAAGTTGAACGTTCTAAACTTCTAATAATTTTTTCTAGTCGCTATGATAATTAAAGGAAGTTGTCAACAGGCCACTAGAATAAAACAAGTAGGCCTACTGGTGATTGTAGTCAGATTTGTTTTCCTTTGACCATGTCCATTTAATTCTGCAAGACTTCAACTTACAGCAATAAATGTCAATGCTTATAGCTGTGGAGCGGTTCTGGACTTCGGGGATGTATAATCTGGAGTTGAGGAACTGGTTCTGGTATGACGACGACCTTTTAACCAAAATGCCTTTCGGTGCATATCGCAACTGGAAAGATGGACTGGAGTTGGCGGCCACCTCAGTGTACGACGTATGCTCTGTTTTCACCGTAAATCAAACACAGAATACCGACTACTGGGAAAAAACTATATGCACCAACCTAAACTACTTCGTCTGTGAAATACCAAAAACTTGTTTCTAACGCTTATTTACGTTGTCTTAGCTGACGTAACCTAATCGTGAAATCAGAAGTTATAAGACAACATTTTGTTCATATCTTTCAATATGGCGACGGCTTATAGTTTGGCCGTGACTGTTAAATACAGACAACAACAATTATTAGAATTTCTTTTAGTTTAAATAACACCAAAAGACGGACTTAGAAACGGATACGGGAAAATATGTTAATTCTTTCTGAGCACAAATCAAATAGTAGCCCTAATCGCCTGTAATCTTCTGTAATCAAATAAAGCAACATGTGGATAATTGAACAGTAACGTTATACTTGCTGCAAAGAATGAATTTGCCAGAAATAGCCCGAAGACAACAAAATATCTCTGGTAGAGCGATTCGAGAAGGGGTAATAGAGAGTGCCGATGAGAACCACCCATGCAGACAGGTAGTTACTGTTAATTAACTTGTTAATTTGAGCAGTTCTTAAAGCTAAACCCCAGAAAAAGCCACGGGTCTCCTACTGTCTGTAAGCGATTTCATTTTCTTAGCCCTAGCATATATATTATCGGGAGGTCAGTAATCTTCGTCGCTCCTTGCACTTCCCACCGACAGTGAACGGCCATTGTATTCACAATAGCAGAGTTTGCTGGAGGCGTAGGAGTCCAAGATCTAAACACATTTCTGCAAACGCTAAATTACAATGTTCTTTATCAATACAATTACTAGCTCTCGACCACAGAGATCATCCGTTTATCCAACTGGACTTAGACAAGCTAAGAGCATTGAAATGAATACGATAGATATGATTCAAGTAGTTTTTTTTAGCATGGGCGTCCGGATGGGGGCTGGGATTTTGAAAATATTTTACAAACATAAAATCTTTTGATTATTATGATTATTCCAACAGTCCCAACACGATTTTCAACGCTAAAAACCTTAATTATTTAGGTAAGTCAGCTATTCCATGCAAAAAACGTCAGTTTGCTCCCCTACCCAAACTTTGCCTCACCCCAGAAAATTTTACCCCCTATAAATTTTTGCACCCCTTATAAAAATTCCTGCGGACGCCCATGATTTTTAGTTGAGGGTTTAACATTATTGTGGTACGAAAAAGTCTTCGAAGAGCCGCAGAAAGACAGTGACACGTATATGCCTATGACCTGCGATTTCACCAAGGAATTTTGCAGTCGGATATTGGGTCTCGACCGTCTCGTATTTTACTCTTGGGAGATACAACTGCGGCAACGAAAAATGGTTAAGTATAAACATTGGACAGTACGTGATTGTGCGCCAGTATGACAGGTGATGTACTGCGTACAGAAATCCCAAAGAGCCAACACATATATCATTCGTTGATGAACGGAAGCCTTGTTAAAGACTGACCAGAGGAACTTGGGAGGAAGTATCGTCATCAGATTAAATTGGCCTAAATAATGAGCAGCAGTTATATCCATCATGAAAGAACATCCATAACGGGTAAGGGGCCATCCATATATTACGTACGCAAAAATTCGGGAAAATTTGACCCCCCCTCCCCCCCTGTTCGCAAGCGTACTTTCTTCCACACCCCCCCCTGTGTACGTACACTTGACGCTCACCCCCCCCCCCCCCGAAGACCAGCTGCAGAAAGTGTCTCCAGGCAGCCTGTCTGCACTTTAGGCCAGATTATTGAAGGGCCAATATAGACAAATTATAGGTGTCGTTCACAGCACAGAATAACTGTACATGGCTTTTATATAATGTAATAAAATGCCATGGGACGACTATAGGATAATACAGAGTTATAAATAGGCTAATGTGGACGTCATAATTAGAAATTTATTTTGGGTACGTACACATTTTGTTACCCCCCTCCCCCCCCCCCCGTTCGCACCCGTACGCAAAATCGCCAAAATCCGACCCCCCTCCCCCCCTAAGTGCGAACGTAATATGTGGATGGCCCCTAATCCCGAGGCCTGCACCGATAGAGCTTCCCTCAAGTAGTTTATTCCTTTGTAACGGTGCTACACTTTGTTAGCAAACCATTTTGACTTAGCTCACGTAGTCATCCGTTGCCAAGGATGATCCCTGGCCGACGCGTGTCGTATATGAACGCTGCTTAAGTCAAACAGCGTCACGGAAGACACCAGCCTCGGCTGGACGACGATGCGGAGGGGAAGGACGTCGACATGTCAATTCTGACTATCTCCATTCCGATTAAATGTGAGCTGGATTTACTCCTTGCCAAGTGTTTCATTATGCTTCGTCGGTGTGGGAAGTGAGATGCAACTTACACAAGAAGAGTTATGCTCACCAAGACACAATTTTTTTGATAGAGTGTGAAATTTTTAATCAGTCCAATTTACATGACACAATGACCTTATTCCAGCTATTCGGAACAAATTAATTAATAGGTCTATGTATACATGATTAGGCTTATCTTCCTTGGTAGAGGCAGTTCTTTGATTCTCTTATGTAAGCCGTGCTGAAGCGAGGTTCTAACATTGGGTGAAGTAGGCTAAGTCGAATGGCAGTCTTTAAGTCTGTCGATGCTCCAACGAACTCCAACGTCGCAGTAACTCTATGAAATCCGGTCCCTATAACTTGATCGTAAGCGCTGCCTATGCTGTAGCCTAGATAGCGCTAAAGATCACAAATAAGCGAACAGTGGTCGGATGGCTTCAAGAATCACCACTGCAGAGGACTCCCGCACAAACACAGGCAGAGCGTAAGCAAAGAATTTTCACCAAGAGTTGACAGTCGACACCATGTTCAGACCTACGTTTTTGCGCATGTATTAAGTGCCTTTAACTTAATTAAAAATTTAAAAAACCTCATGATTTATAATATTAGTGTAATGGAACAAAGGCAAAATACTAGCTTGTGGAGATTATTATTCGTTTTCAGATCGAGACACATGAACAGCTGCATGAGGTGTCCTGCAGAGTTTTCATTTTATCCGTAGGTTCTCTCATGCTAAAGGCCTCCACTACCTTATTGCAGTCAACGGTGGTGTGTGTGTGTAGCCTTATGCTCCTCGGCTGTTGGCAAACGCCAACAAGTCGCATAACATTTACTAAGCACAGAGCAACGACATCAGTGCACGTGTTCGCAAATACACGATATCGATGCGAAATATATTATTGTTTACACAGATGAACAGTTTCGTAAAAAAATGCCCTGGAATACGAACACATTGTAAGAGACACATGGCAGTTCACACACAGTTACTCAGAATTAGGCCTACATGAACAACAGCTGCTCGTATAAAAGCAGTAGGTACTGTCATCTGGCTATGATGTGGCTTATAGGATGGAATGAATGAAGGAAGGAAGGATGGATTCATGGATTGATGGATTCATGGATGCATTCATGGATGGATATAAGGCTAGATGGGTGGATGGATGGATTGATGGATGGATGGATGGATGGATGGATGAATGGATTGATTGTTGGATTGATGGGTGGATGGATGGGTGGATGGATGGATGGATAGATTGAGTGATGCATGCGGAAGTACATGCGGAAGATCGATGGAAGGGTTAGAAGTGAAGTGTTTCTTCTGTGGGTGGTGGAGAAAGTCTTTTCTTTCGGACAGACGAATGGTGATTCCGATAAAGCGTCGGATCTTGCATTTTGTAGGCTTCGTTGTAGAAGATGGCGAAAGGTGGTGAGCGTTGTTTATCGATTGCTCGCGTTTTGTTGGTGCCTCTCTTCCATCGGGCGAACAGATTGTTCTTCTTGAGACCACCCCCTCCTCTGTCAGAAGACGAATACCCCGCCGCTCCCTGCATCCCGCTACTCCACGAATTCGTCCGCGATTCGTTCAGCAACTTGGCTGATTGAATTCTATTTTCAAATCAATTTCACAAATTACGTTAAAGCGTTCATTATAAATTACAGGTAAATCGACTACTCATAGTTTAATTAGACCTGTGCACTATGAATGATAGTACTAATTACACTCCTAAAAGTAATTTCTTGAAACGACAAACACTAATGTAACCAGAACACTCATAGGCAAAAGTGTCTGGTAATAAACGGCTCACTGCAGACTCTTATGCCAGCCAGCCAGTAATGACATTTTACAGCAGTACAGACAAAACTCCTGAATTTTGATCGCTTTCCACATTCCATATAGATTGCTGAGCATTCCTTGTATCTATACCAGAGCATTTGATCAAACTTGTACAAGAGATATATATATCGAAAATCATCACGTGCCATAAAAATAGATAAAAAGATCACAGAATACTTTCACAAGAAAACGGGAGTATGACAAGGATGTGTCTTATCTCCATGCCTATTTAGGCCTAACCTGGTATTAGAAATGTCACTCAGCCTTGACAACACCGAGACAGGAATCAAATTAAATGGAGGGCTAGTGAATAATCTCAGATTGCCTTGCGACATTGGCCTCTTCACCAGAAAAGGACTAGAACTACAAGATATTACGACACAGATTGACGAAACCAGTAGAAAAAGATTCGGCCTAATGATCAACGCAGAGAAAACCAAAACAATGGTGATTGAAAAGACCAAAGATACACCAATAACCATCGCAATCCAAGGAGAAGCTATTGAGAAAGTAGAACAATTCGTCTATCTAGGAGGGCTAATAACCGCAGATAGCAGCAGCGAAAAAGTCACACAAAGGAGAACTGGACACACTTCACAAGCGACGAGGCCGAGAAACATGAGACGGCATATATCAGCGTCGCTTTTTTTTATTTCCCTTCAAACGTGTAGCCAGCTGCGAGTCCCAGTGGCGTCACGAGGAGGTGCGGGGGTGTGGACCGCACCGGGTGATACCCTCAGAGGGGGTGACACCAAAATGACAAAATCACTGTCTAAGAATGTTTTTGCAGAGTTTCACCAGAACAGCAGAAATCAGGGACATGAAATTTTTTTAAGGAGGAATTCCTAAAAAAGATCATCACATTTTTGTGAGACGAATTCCTAAAAAAGGTCATCAAATTTCACCTAAAGCTGAAAGCCTTTGCTAATTTACTTTTTTTGACACCATGACTTACCGCACTGGGTGACACCAGACCTAATGACGCCACTGGCAAGTCCTATTTGTCAGTAAAGCCGACTACCATCCTCTTCCTTGTTCAACCTCCAGTAACCTCTAGTATGGAATCTCAATGGAATATTCTGCGGAATCGCAGCTGTGCTTCTACTTGCTTACTTACACACATCAACAGTGTGACAGTTGTTAGTCAATCACTCACTCAATCAATCAATCAATCAATCAATCAGTCAGTCAACTGGACATTTATATAGCGCGCTCTTCCAGGTAACTATTCAGAACAACTATCTATCCTAACAACTTTGATAGTTGAGCGGAGACTCTAATGGTTGAGAGAATATTGAGAGAATGCAAGTTAACCAAAGCCCAAACAAATAATAACTAGCCATAAACCTAGATAAATCTGAGGCCATTAGGGCTTAAGGTTGACCGCACCAACGCCTGCGTTCTTTTCCTTCTCATTCCAGCAGTGACCTTACTGGCACTCTTGTTCCACTACCAAAAACTGTCAAAACACTTGGGGTCACTTTGGAGAGTAATCGCACATTCCAATCCCACATGTCTGCTTTCGCCTCGACTATGCCGACTCGATCGGGTTTTTCAGATCTCCTTTGTGTGTATGTCTTTTTCGCTGCTGCTTTCTGCGGTTATTAGCTCTCCTAGATCAGGTCTCTCAGATCAACGCATCCAGTATTCTATGTCGCTGTAGTCGCCATTCTCATAATCGTCATCATTGATATTCAGTTAGTGTTATGACTTATTCGTATGGCGAACTGACATAGACTGTACTATCAGGGGCGCCCGCAGGCGGACGCACTGGACGCACGTGCGTCCACCCACCAGATCAAATCCACACAAGTATAAAGGAGAGCATGGATATATTTTATGAACGACAATACGGCATGTTAAAGATTTCGATGTTATCTAAATTGAATTGTGTCTAATGAGTCACTCTGAGTCATTTTCAGTGTATGACGGGTAGAATGGGAGAGGACTGGAGGAGTGTGCGTCCAATTTTTTTGGGGTGTGCGTCCAATTTTTTAAAGCCTACGGGCGCCTCTGTGTACTATGAAGTAATTCCAGTTGAGCAGTTTCAAAATTGAAGTGCCAACGTAGATGGCCATACCTTGACCGACGTCTGTAGAGAAGAACAGCAACCAAAAGAAGTGCAACAACGACAATGATGATGGCCACAGTCACTCCGACGACAAATCCTACAATTCAATCAAACACGATATTTTACCAACCACAGGCTGCGAGTCACATCAGCAGCTCATCTACTGTATGTGGCATTTTATAAAATAATGTAGATTCTTAAGAAGGCCTTATTAGATGTCCAGAGAAGCCAAAATACGCACATGCTTGTATATGAAAATACATACCTAAGTAATGGTTATCTAGCGGGAACCAGCACAATTGGAAGTTACTGCGGTAACCAGCACAATTGGAAGTCACTACGGGAACCAGCACAAAAATTGGAATTCACTGCGGGAACCAGCACAATTGGAATTCACTGCGGGAACCAGCACAATTGGAATTCACTGCGGGAACCAGCACAATTGGAATTCACTGCGGGAACCAGCACAATTGGAAGTCACTGCAGGAATCAATACAGTTGGAAGTCACTGCGGGAATCAGCACAATTTCAATCCGGTGGGGTTTATGGACAATTCTATCTAAAAGGTGTACATAGGAACAATTCTCGTAATTTAATGATACGAGTTTACTTGCAATGGCATGGTGTGTAGATTCTGAAAGGACATAAGGACAATTTTCATATATTTCATAGATTTCAATCCACACATGCCATTATTTATAGGCGCTATGACAACTCCAATATACCTTTGCATTTCATCGAAGCCTATACATGCCCCATGACAAAATACATGACAGATATGAACAGAACAGAACAGAACAGAACGTTTTTATTGGTCCACACATTTGATTTACATACATTCCTTTAACCAGTTACAGACTCGTTTACCGTTTAACAGATACTATTTGAGTAAATCAATGTTTGTATTAAACAACAATACACACAACTAATTTAGGATTGTCATATTAACATGTTTATTTAATACATAAGATTACCAAATTTTCAAAGCAATAATATATGTTCCTTAGATTGGTATCATTGGTATGTGCTGAGTCTGAATTTTAATAAAAGAAATAAAACCTGAATGATAAGGATCGGAAATATTAATAGGACACAAAGGGAGACCCAGAAGGGATGGTGTCCCGCTAAGGCGAGTCCCCTATGCATACCTATAGACCTTTTTGTCCATAAGCTTCGTGTTATTCGCTCTACGTACGACCAACACACAGCTGAAGCTGTTTGCTGACTAATTAGTCCATCGCGCAGAAAATTGTAAAGTGAATATTTACAAATAAGCTCAATTTGTGGTAAACATTTGTGCTTTAAATCTCAAGTCAGTTAATGATCAACATTTTTCCATAATATTTATTAATACATTTTTGTGGAGAAAAGTAAGTCTATGATTATCCACTGAAAAAGGAAGCACTGCAGTGGGAGAGGTTATTTGAATTAGCACCAAACAAGGCAACTCGAGGACACAGGTAGGCCTATAAATTATTTAAGAAGCCAAAAGGAATACTAGGGCAAAAGTTCTTCAGTGCAAGAGTTGT